>CABFWO010000008.1:204764-323435 GCA_902155825.1 Timema genevievae | reverse complement strand
TATGTATGTATGTATGTATGTATGTATGTATGTATGTATGTATGTATGTATGTATGTATGTATGTATGTATGTATGTATGTATGTATGTATGTATGTATGTATGTGTGTATGTATGTATGTGTGTATGTGTGTATTTATGTATATATATTTAGTCATATTTGCATTGAGCACACGATTGACAGAAAATTGTCGTCTAGAATTTGATGTCAAACTAAACAATAGTTACTGTATTTCGTGTCGCCAGTTAAACGCCACTCTCCCATGTCTATAAATAGGTAGTTTTGATTTTTTTAAATCACCAACTTGGAAACCTTAGCTAAGAAAGTAAATGGTGCCACCTGGGGTTTGAACCAATATTCCCTAGATTTGCAGTCATCCTCACCAACCATTCAGCACCGGGGACGAGTGAGTTGGAAGCAAGCCCGTATCCAGATATTTATTTAGGTGAAGATAGTGGTATAGTGGTTAGGTGGTGGGTCATGATTCTTACTGTGGTGGTTTGGGGTGAAGTCCACTGACAGGAGATGGCGAGGAATTTTTCAAACATTAAATCCGTCTTGAAGCAATTTAAAGTGTTTTAAAAACATAATAGGGGTTCTAGGTCCTGTGGATTTTAAAAAATATTAACATAAGCTATTTGTTAAGTGATTGATAAGAAATACCAAAGTTTTATTAATAATACTTTCGGGAGGAGATGAAGTGAACCCCAAAATCGCCCCCTAACACCTTCGGTAAGACCTAGATGAATTTATTCTTCATCACCTTCATCTTGCTGGGGTACAGACTAAATTAACTAAATCATTTTTGAAGCTTAAGTGGCCGAATCAACGCGACAGTGAAAATGTTAATAATTGAATAAATAATGTACTATTCAAACTAAATAAAAAATCTACCAAGAATTTTTAAGAATAGTTTTACTACAAATATAATTATATTAAAAAGCACAGAAGATTTATTCAAAATAATACGAATAATCGAGATTATTAAGAAAATATGTATCTACATTGTTTTGTATGGTTGTTATTTTTTATTATTTAAAAAACCCGCACCAGGAGACAAGTATGCTAGGTTATAAACCTAATCTCATCTGGATTACCAGTGACGGGAAAGTTGGGGTTCAAATCTTGGCCAAGTATAATGAGGTGTTTTTTTTCCTAAATCGTTTCTCATTTTTCGTTCAGACAAAAAATTGAGCCATTTCCTTTAAATTCTACTGCCTCCCTTATTCCCGCCACATAATAATGTAAATATGAAGATAGCCCGGACAGGTAGTCTAAGATGTGGATCACAAAATATTATTAATAACGTAGATTATATATTTCAACGTCATTTTATAATCATTACATTTTAATGGTGTGTTATGTAATTTTATAATGTATTGTTTTGATTAATACTTCTCGAAATTAGATGTGATAATGAGTCATCTGTCATAACAAAATAGAAAGAGAGGGAAGAAAATGAGAAGTTCGCCCTGAGAGGGCTCTTGTCTGTGTGCTAATAACACTTAACCTTTTCCTCTTCTTCTGACTAGTTTACACGCTCACTTTAATATTTGCACCTTGAAAACATTGACTGGCTTTTTAATTTCATCTTTTCCTTGTTTCCTACTCTAGATAGTCATTTGCTACCACGGAATTTTTAATCTACATCTTGGCAGGAATATTCCTACAGGACATTTTCGTGACCAAGACAAATAACCTAAATTATAGAGGATTTATAAAAAAATACATTTGCAAAAAACTACTTAAAGATAAAAATAATAATTTTGTGACACTGTGGAACTATTTTTAGAATTATTTAAAAATGTATTGTTATTATTTCAACGTTATATCTTTAAAACTCGCTGAGTAAAACGTAAATTCCCTAACATGGGAAATTCTATCTTGACCGGCTGTGAAGTCACAGGTAGGCAACGTCCTTAATGAAACAAAAAATAATCAAATAGGCCCTACCACCATAATCATAAAACATATTAAAAAAATGTTTCTCAATATATGCATTAAGTTAAATTAAACTTATGCTTGACCACTTTTTTTAATTCTTATGTTTGCAAGTTGGTGGAATGAAGTGGTGACTTCCCTTCAAGTTCAAGAAATAATGATTCCGCTCTATTTCGGGATCCTCATGTGTGACAAATCAACACGCTTGGTCTAACGCATCACACTCGCAATAGACTGGCCTGTCAATGACGGGGAGATCGGGGTTCGAATCTTAGTTGGGTGACCCGAGATTGGTTTTTCAACCTCTCCACACATATGTGGGTACATTTCCTCTAAATTCAACCATACTCATCCTTAACACATTGGCGTAATTATTAGATATGTGACTAACGTGAATGGTTAGTTAGAGGCGATACTACAAAAAAATAAAAAAATAAGGGGAGTTTTCGAGACTTGTAAAGAAGTCTGGAAATGCGTTCAGAGACGCAGGGATAGTTTAACCGGAGGTTGGAAGGGAGGGGGGGGGATGAAAGATGCAAATGAAAAACTGTTAATTTTTTTCCCAATAGCATCTTACTACCCATTCGGGCTATAAGTATTTTTATAACGCTAATGGTGTAAGTATAAGAAAGGTAGGAGAAAGAAACGTTTAGAAAATACAAATGTATTTTTTGTGGTATAAATTAAAAAAATATTAAAATTTAAAATGTATACTATTTTATAGGTATTGTTAATATTCGTATCTATAAAAAAATGACAGTTGAAGGTCGAGTAACTTTACGTGTAAATGTATTAAAATGGTTTTAATAACTTTAATAACTGACGAAAAAGTTGTTTCTGTAGCATTGCGTATTACTACCCGTTAGGGTTATAGCCTGCTCATACGTACTGATTGTGTTAAAGTGTTAAGGATGAGGAAGGTTAGATTTAAAGGAAGTGTGCTTGCCTTTCCGTAGAAGAAAAGTGGAAAACAATTTATTTAAAAAAATACTTAATACACCCAACCGGGATTCGTATCCTGATCTCCTGTGATTGGCAGCCTAGTCTATTGCGAGAGTAGTGCCTTAGACCCAACGGTCATGGAAGCGTTTCAGTAAATAGTCCAATATTATTTTAGGAACGTGCATCTGGGATCGAACAAAGGTCTCCTTCAGACCTAAGCCGACCTCTCTACCCACACTACTCCACGTATTATGTGCCAACGTCGAACCGTGGACATTTGATGATGTATCTTGAATAAAGCGAGGAGGTTTAAAAGGTTTGGTGTTAAATTTAGCAAACGGCGTTGATTGGTCCAGGCTTGAGAGTAGACTCTTATCCTATTGGCTGGCAGCCAAGCTCACGGCACGCGGCCGAGTCCCCCACACCGTCGGTGTTTGTCTTGTGGGTACATAGGGTGACCGCGGGCCACTCCTAAATCGCAATCGTTCCTTCATCAGGGCTACCACTATCTTACTACAAAATTCCCTGTGTTTGCCAGGCTTTCAGAAAGAATTCTAATTTTTCCAGACTTTTTTTTAGATAATATATATTGAATTATAGGGGAACTAGATTTGGTTTTTCATAAAATTATTGATAATGTAATTTTTATATACCTATATATATATCATATATATAAGGTCAATATATATATATATTGACCTTGGTGGTTTTGGGTTAAAGTGCTCGACTCAGGACCCGATATTCGTGGGTTAAAACTCAGCTGAGGTAAATGGATTTTTATTGAGCGATAAAAATTCTTAGCACAACTTCCTTCGGAGGAAAAGCAAAGCCGTCTGTCCCATGTCAATTGTGGCATGTAAAATAACCCTGGAAGGTGTGTGAAAATACCTTTCCAGACAAAATTATTAGGTCCTTTCAAGTTCGATCACAGAATTTTAATGTGGAAGGCAATGGGGAACCACTACACTTTCTGAACTCCTTATATGACATTTCTACCAGATGGTACAGGCATCACTAGCCAGCCGTAGGTCTGAGTACATACCTAGCGCCGGAAGGAAAGAACCCACATCACGCTAACCTGCGGGTTGTTGACTAAGAAGAATGTGTGTGTGTGTGTGTGTGTGTGTGTGTGTGTGTGTGTGTGTGTGTGTGTGTGTGTGTGTGTGTGTATATATATATATATATATAAGAAAAAAGATAAGAAAAAGTAGTGGAAATATCAAAAATACAATGTTATGCTTATCGAATTCTATAGGCCTATTAAATTTAGCAAAGGTAAATTACTTTGATTTAAAACCTTTTCACCAATATTTATTATTTTATACATAAAAAAATTGATATCAATAAGACTATAGTAAAAGTTACAATTTTTCGTTTGATAACTACTATTTAAAGCTTGAAGCTTAACTCCCTGAATAAAAAATAATATAAAAATAATCTCGTAACTCTTGGCTTTTTGATGAAATTTATTGTGCTTTCCCAGCTTTTTTCAGACGCACAAAAATCCCCCTGGTTTTCCAGGTGCCTGACAACACTGTTCATTTGATTAATTATTATTAATCCCCACAGCGTATTACTACACGTCCGGGCAGTAAGAATTTAAAACTATACTAAAGAGTTAAAGATGAGGAAGGTAAAATTCAAAGAAAGCATACCTACTTTCCATGTTAATCAACTAATTCTGCCTTTATATTAAATTTATAGCCCCCTTTCCTAAAAAGAATGTACAATACGACCTTGTAATAAACTAGATTGAATAATTTTAAAAAGGGATGCATAAATTTAACATTCTAAATAAACAGATTATACCAGAACACTATTTACAAACCAGCAATATAGTACAATACGCCTAATGGTATTACAACCCTAGTTCGATGTGGTGTCCGTGGATGTATTTTCAGGGGAGGGTGGGGGTGGAGATATATATTCACACACACAAAAACACACGAGCGAGCGTGTGTATGCCTAGAAAAAAAATTCTGCGATCACTTGCATTGTAAAATTAATATACTAAAAATATAGAAATTACAAAAACTGGGCTTTGTTTCAGTAAATTTTTATAAATAACATTTTAAAATAAAAAATAATAAAAATAATAAAACATATTTTAACTTTAACTCATTTCACAGCATCACATAAAAACACTTCCTACTTAAATAAAAACTAAAGTCGTCATTACCAAATTGATTGATAACTTTTTCGATCGGTTTTATTCGTAAATTCGTCAAGTGGATGTAGTTTTTTTTATTTTAGAGTATGCCGCCAGGGTTTCTCGGCTAGACATTCCTGGTCTTCTACTGGCAGGGGCGGATATGTAACCATCTTCTGAGTCTGGGAAACCATGTAGGTGCGGTTACTTCACCCCGATGAGATGATGTGATTATATTGATGATTATGTAATACCAGTAGCAGTCTTAAACCTAACTTAATCCTAATTAATTATTATTATTAGCACCGCGTCTTACTACCCGTTCGGGTTGTACGCACTTACGCTAATGTGTAATGGTAGGGTGATTGTGAGNGTGTGTGTGTGTGTGTGTGTGTGTGTGTGTGTGTATATATATATATATATATAAGAAAAAAGATAAGAAAAAGTAGTGGAAATATCAAAAATACAATGTTATGCTTATCGAATTCTATAGGCCTATTAAATTTAGCAAAGGTAAATTACTTTGATTTAAAACCTTTTCACCAATATTTATTATTTTATACATAAAAAAATTGATATCAATAAGACTATAGTAAAAGTTACAATTTTTCGTTTGATAACTACTATTTAAAGCTTGAAGCTTAACTCCCTGAATAAAAAATAATATAAAAATAATCTCGTAACTCTTGGCTTTTTGATGAAATTTATTGTGCTTTCCCAGCTTTTTTCAGACGCACAAAAATCCCCCTGGTTTTCCAGGTGCCTGACAACACTGTTCATTTGATTAATTATTATTAATCCCCACAGCGTATTACTACACGTCCGGGCAGTAAGAATTTAAAACTATACTAAAGAGTTAAAGATGAGGAAGGTAAAATTCAAAGAAAGCATACCTACTTTCCATGTTAATCAACTAATTCTGCCTTTATATTAAATTTATAGCCCCCTTTCCTAAAAAGAATGTACAATACGACCTTGTAATAAACTAGATTGAATAATTTTAAAAAGGGATGCATAAATTTAACATTCTAAATAAACAGATTATACCAGAACACTATTTACAAACCAGCAATATAGTACAATACGCCTAATGGTATTACAACCCTAGTTCGATGTGGTGTCCGTGGATGTATTTTCAGGGGAGGGTGGGGGTGGAGATATATATTCACACACACAAAAACACACGAGCGAGCGTGTGTATGCCTAGAAAAAAAATTCTGCGATCACTTGCATTGTAAAATTAATATACTAAAAATATAGAAATTACAAAAACTGGGCTTTGTTTCAGTAAATTTTTATAAATAACATTTTAAAATAAAAAATAATAAAAATAATAAAACATATTTTAACTTTAACTCATTTCACAGCATCACATAAAAACACTTCCTACTTAAATAAAAACTAAAGTCGTCATTACCAAATTGATTGATAACTTTTTCGATCGGTTTTATTCGTAAATTCGTCAAGTGGATGTAGTTTTTTTTATTTTAGAGTATGCCGCCAGGGTTTCTCGGCTAGACATTCCTGGTCTTCTACTGGCAGGGGCGGATATGTAACCATCTTCTGAGTCTGGGAAACCATGTAGGTGCGGTTACTTCACCCCGATGAGATGATGTGATTATATTGATGATTATGTAATACCAGTAGCAGTCTTAAACCTAACTTAATCCTAATTAATTATTATTATTAGCACCGCGTCTTACTACCCGTTCGGGTTGTACGCACTTACGCTAATGTGTAATGGTAGGGTGATTGTGAGATGAAATGGAGGACCTACAGTTTAACGTGGGATCCGAACCACGGTGGAGGCCTGGTATTCCACACATTCACAAGTTGTGATTAATACACGTCTTGTCAGAGGTGAGGGAAGGGTTTGTCAATCAGATAAATCTGTACCGGGACCGAGGATTGAACCCCGGACCCCTAGCACAGAAGTCTGACACCTTACCCCTAGACCCGCCAGGTCACCCTAAGTCTAATTAACCCCAGGAAGACTTCCCCTTCGAGAAAAACACCTCCGGGAGTCAAACCCGGGACAAAGAAATACTAGCCAGGAATGTTGACCACCGTACCAAGAAGCCGGCCGATAGATGTAAGGAGCGTGTATCACGATTGTAAATCTGGTAATTGTGAAATGTTTGAAGAAAAAACTTGTAAGGCAAACTAGAAGATTTTAAAAAAAATGACAATGTTTTCTTGTAAAAGAAAATGTATGTAATCCATGTATTGAATTAAATTGGAAATTCCAAGTAGTCCAAGTGCCCCCCTCTTCTTGCCCGTTACTGTAAGTGCCCATGTCAGTGACTGTATATTTACCAATTTAATGGTGGGACGAACACTTGAATAAATAGCAAGCATCTTCGTCAATTTCCCTCAGAATCAAACCAGGGCTCCTAGTCTTGTGATTCAACCACTATAGCCACTGAGCCATAGGGATTAAATCGTGTACAGCTAGAAAACATATTCGTGAGCGTCACCTGGAATCGAACCAGGACGTCTAAACCTGTGATTTACCCTTAGCGGGCTCGAAGTTGAGTTACCTGGCACGGGGATGGTCCAGCGCATCCTTGCGAGGCTGCTGGAGGCTCCTCTTCTCTCTTCACGGTCGTCTCTGCTGCATCACTGCTGTAAAACATCAACACAACACCGACAATAGGGCGGAAAACTCGAAGGGTTACCAATACACGGGGGCACAATGTGGTTCCCTAACCTATCTTCGGACTGGTATATTTCCTTATGATTCAGCCTTTTCATTCTGTTTGCTTAGAATATATTATACAGGATGTTTCGCTTGTCGGCCTCTGAGTTTCCCTTATAACTTTCAAACTAATGGACAGAATTGGTGTATAAGAAGCACTCAGGGGCCGAGAGCGAGTGAAACATCCTGTACTAGTTTAAGAGCCCATCTCACAACCGATTAACCTGGTATTAAATATAAGATAATGTTCTAAATATAAAACGTATAGAAGTGCGGTTTTTCTACATTTTTAATTTATCGCTATCACTCAATTCACCAAATTTTGTTTGGACGTTTTATGGCCCGATGAACCCGAAAAAGTGATTTTGGCTATACAGTATGTCTGTCTTTTACTGGGACTAGAACCAACACCATATTAGTGCTCAGGTCAAAACTTGGTATTAAGGGTTTTCATAAGGTTTCCAGAAGATTTTTCGGAATTATCTATACAGCCCTAAAATTGAGGGTGGTTTACTTTAAAGATAAAAGAGAGAAAAAATCAACTGTCTCAAAGTAAGCTATAACTATTTTAATTAAAATTTGTATCCAGGCACTATTTAAAATTACATCGCACTGCAACGCATCTCATTTTCCCATAAAAACGACTTTGAAAGTAGGCTACGTAATTTACAAAAGCATAAATTTCTAATTTTGATAATATCTTCGAGAATGTTTGAGATACTAAACAACTTACCGCTGCAAAGTTGTAGTACTCTTAAAGATATAAACATTTTATTTAAAATAATATTTTATAAAATATATATTTTCCCAGCTAGAGGTAAATATAATTGTCTTTTAAATAGAGTTTTCACAGGGCAAATAATGTTTCTATAACAGTGCCTATTATTTCATGCATTCTCTTTGGTGAAATCCGATGACCTTTTTTCCCCATCATGTTTTATTAACAATTTATATTATTTCTTTCCATTTATCTTACGAATTACAAGTATAATTGAGATAAAATAGCGAGAAAGTCAGTGCGGTGCGGTGCACAGTATAATTTGCTAATTTTTAGTTAGATAATAAGGCATATGAAACTACGACAGGCCTAACAAGCTGGTATTGGAAAGATATATGACTTTTATAAAAAAAAACTAACCCGGACCACAGGCTGGAAACAGTAATGGATGCAAAAAATGGGTCTAACACTGTAGCACAATGCCGAAACAATCCTGCCAACCGTTGAGGCATCGAACTGTTTAAATAACCGAGTAAACGCCTGGCGGTATCCATGCCAGGAGATGGTAAATGTGGTCTACATCGAGAAAACAATTACATTTTTTAGCACTACGGTTTACCACCCGTTCGGGTTATACGCCTATGTACTACTGTAATTAATCTAATATCCGCTTCGGTGGCCACCTGGTCTAACGCGGTAATCTTCTGTTGGACTAGACCTCCAAAGACGGGGAGATCGGGGTTCGATCCCGGTTGGGCGCACTAAGGTTTTGTTCCTAAATGGTTTTACACGCTCCTTACACGCAAATTTGTGTGCACTTAATCTAAATTAAATATTCCTAATCCTTAACACATTAGCGTAATTAGTACATAGACATATAACCCGAAGGGGTAGTAGGACGCTGTGCTAAGAAGAATTACTCTAATGTGTTAGGAATTAGGAAGGTTGTATTTAGAGGATGTGTACCCTCATTTGCGTTAAGGGAGAGTGGAAAACCATTTAGGGGAAAATCCCCGTAAGCACACCCAACCGGAATCGAACCCCGATCTCCCCATCATCAGCAGCCTAAACTATCGCGAGAGTTACGCCTAAGACCATACGGCCACCGAGGCGGGTAAGGGCAAAATTAAATTAAACAATTGCATCCCTTGTTTTATAATGTATCGTATCTATATCGCGCAGGAATAAAAGTAGTGTTCTTATTTTATTCTGATACCTGTCACTTTTTTTTAATCCTTTAAGGAGATTATTTCCACCCAAACTTATTCTAGATGAACTAACTTTCAATTTTCTGTCATTGCTTATCTTTTGTTCCGCGCTATGATCTATTGACTTAGCCCGCGGTGTATTTTGTCTTACTCTGCCAAGTGGATACGGATGGTTCCCTTAGCCGCGTGTCCACATGAAGGATGTCGCAGTGTCAAGGTGGTCAATGATCACTCGAGACAGGACGACCGAAACTTGGCTCGATCATCCGTCTCGTCTGCTGCTCACACTAGATGGTCTATGCATGGGCGTGGTTGTCACAAGGTCTAAGGGCAAAAAGGAACGCCACGCCTGTGCCCTTAAGGGGTCGATTTGACAAGAACGAGGTTATTTCGATATTTATTGAAATAGTTTGATATCTATATAATAAAAGGCAAAACCCACTCATCGACTGACCCATTCACGTATCATTCGGGAACTGGTGAACTGTGATGCTCTATTTTCAAATATATTTATGTAACAGTGACTATTAGTTCGTTTATTTTATGATCGTGATTATGTAAAAAAAATGGCGTTGTTAATGGATTGCGTTTGTTTGTGCACTCAGTTTGTGGGCAAGGTAATATTTTGTAATTTAATTTATTAATTAACATTTGTGATTGGCATAATTAGTTCAGGAGGGCACAACGAGAAACTATCAAAAAGTGGGCAACTGAATGTTGAACGTTCTGATTTGAAATGGTTTTGGTGATGCTTATCCGTGAGAAGAACGAGACAAACCGTTAGTTTAAAGTAAAACATAGAAAACTGATTACACAGACGTTTTTTTTTTATTTCCATGCTTCACGTATTCCTATCCGCCCGGGATATTCACATAATTTAAATAATGGAACTAGGAATTATAATTTACCCACCTCTGTGGCGTAATTACTTAACGCACTAATTTCGTGTTGAGTAAACTGCCGAGGACGGGGAGATCGAGGTTCTAATCTCGCTCGGGTGAACTGGGGTTGGTTTTTCCTAAATGGTTTTCTACTCTCCCTCCACGTAAGTGCGGGTTCACTTCCTCTAATCCGTATACAGGTGTATAGCCCCAACGGGTATTAATACATGGCGCTAAAAAAAAGGCGTTAAACGTGATAATTTGAAAGAATTACTTACTACGCGGTACGTAAACAAACACGTGTGACCTTTCATTGAAATGTGAGACGATGTTTCCTACTCAGACAATAATTGTGTTCACTTAAAATGAACAAAACTGGCTCAAATAAACGAAACAATAAAGCATTCATTTACAACTAGAATATTTGTTTTGTTTTTAACATTCTCTAATATGACAATAATTGTTATCAAGACGGACGGAAGCCAGTCTGTAACAAGGATTATTATTATTATTATTATTATTATTATTATTATTATTATTATTATTAGCACCGCGTCTTACTACCCGTTCGGGTTATACGCATAAGGAAGGGTTTGGCAATCAGATAAATCTGTGCCGGGACCGAGGATTGAACCCCGGAACCCCAGCACAGAAGTCTGACACCTTACCTCTAGACCGCCAGGTCACCCCTCATTCATGTGAATATGTAGATAGCCCAAGCTGGTAGTAGGAAGCAATGAAAATTTTGAAAATAATTATTTTATCGGTATTGACAAGTTTTTTTCAAAATTGATGGCAATACTAATAATAATATTTAGCACCGCGTCTTACTACCCGTTCGGGTTATACGCTTAAGTACTAATTACACTAATGGGTCAGGAATTGGGAGGTTTGAATTTAGAGGAAGTGAACCCGCATTTGAGTGGAGGGAGAATGGAAAACCATTTTAGGAAAAACCATCACAGTTCACCCGACCGAGATTCGAACCTCGATCTCCCCGTCCTCGACGGTAGAGCTCAACACGACTAGCGCGTTAGCCAACCACGCCACCGAGGCGGGTTGTTCATGGCAATAGAATATATGATTTGACGTATGATATTATAGTAGCTTTAAGGTGGGGATGTAAAGGACGCGAGAGAAGGCCTATGTTTTTAATGTTTTATATAAAAAATGTTGGTCAAAATAAATCAAATATTGCACATAGTTTAATGTTTTTCAAAAGGTGATATCAACAGTTCTTGAACATCTGTCATGAGTATAGTGGCATTAGATGACAAACTTTTTAAATAAAGAGAAAAGTTGTCATTAAATTCCAGGATACTCTTGACAGTTATTGTTGTTATGTTATACTGTTGATATCATCTTGTGAAGAAAATTAAGCTCTTTGTTTCTACTGGAAAAGTATTTGATTTATTTTGACCCAAAAAATATTTTGTTATAAAAACTGTAAAAACACTTACCTTAGCTCATAATACCTACACTAGAACCTTAAATAACTGTCCTAAAACGATTCCATTCTATAAAACATGCATGCATCAAAGAAATGTTAGAAGATAATTAAAAAATGAGGGCTACATATTTGTCCTCCCAATGTGTATCAAGACATTGAACGCTTATTAAAGATTAATTAGAAAATGTTACTAAAAATATTATAATTTGAATTCTATATTTCTCGAATCCAAATATTAAATTTTCTTTCGAATCTCAAATCAAAATTCGAATCCTTAGATCTTTAAAAATGTACTAATTTAGTTAAATTGAGAATATTTAAAATCGAACTAAGGTGACCTGGTGGTCTAGGGGTAAGGTGTCAGACTTCTGTGCTGAGGGTCCGGGGTTCAACCCTCGGTCCCGGCACAGATTTATCTGATTACCAAACCCTTCCTTCACCTCTGACAAGATGTGTATTAATCACAATTTGTGAATGTGAGGAATGCCAGGCCCCTACCGTGGTTCGGATTCCACGTTAAACTGTAGGTCCTCCATTTCATCTCACAATCACCCTACCATTGCACATTAGCGTAAGTGCGTATAATCCGAACGGGTAGTAAGACGCGGTGCTAATAATAATAATAATAAAATCGAGCTAAAAAATAGTTTAATTATTAAAGCCAATGAACATACTATAATTTGTTTGTAATTTATGTTGCACCATAAACAACAAAGATAACACTCTTTATGTTGATTAATTAATACAATATTGTCCTTTATTGTTATTTTGCTACCCTCCAAACTACACAAGTCAATATAATTATGTTTATCAATTGATTAAAATTGATATATCAAGTCAAGGTATTCATAAATTATTGTATGAGAGACTTTTTGTTGTTGTTGTTGTTGTTGTTGAGATTTTAACGAATCTCGATTATCTCGAATACCACCGAGGATTCGAGATAATCTATGACTCTAGCGTCTCATCTCTAATACGTCTGTTATTCCCATTCTTCCAGAGACACCATACATATGCTACAGATACACCACTAAAATTTATTGGCATTTAATAGTCATCAGAAGAAATCTCTAAGACGCTGAATATTTAGTGTCCAGGAGATAACATCTCACGCCTTTACCATGTCACCTACCTGGGACCCATTCCTGTGGATACAAAGGCATCAATCTCGTCTTGTCTAGTTTGACAGGCATGATAGAGATAGTTTTTCCAAACCTATCTTGGTGTACTGAGGTGTTTTATATATATTTTAAATTGTCTCCCACTCTCCCTCGAAGGTCCACCTCCTCTGATTTCTTCAGTCCTCATCCTTACTCCGTTTGTGTAAATATGCAGATAGTCCGGCTGGTAAGACGTGAGTCAATAAAACTATTTGCTTGAATTTATCTATACTTCTACGCTCTTATTCTTTATTTGTCCATCCAAACCAAACAACTTCCTTCCTTCATATCTTTATATAACTAACAGGAACGAAACAAGTAATAAACGCACTTCTAATAGACTAGACCGCCGATTACTGGGAGATCGGGGTTCGTATCCCGATCGGTTGTACTGAGGGTTTTTTACTCTAATTCCACGCGAATGCGGATAAACTTCCTCTAAATTCCACCTTCCTAACTCCTTCCTATACAGTAGAGTAATTAGTACATAGTTGAAGCCTATAGCCCAAACGAGTAGTAAAATGCGGTGATAAAAACTCCATAGTGTCAACCTACAAGCGAGCTATACGGACCGAACCAGCGGCCGCCGCCACCCGTGCGGGTAGGTCAGCAGCTGGCCTAGCCAGCCAGTCAGTAGCTGACCAGACATCTGATAATATTGCACGTGGTTGTTGTCGGCGTTTTTTATTTAACTGTCCTATTCCTCGCCTACTTATTTAAATATGATAATTGATCTCACAATATTAAATAAAATGATATTATTACCTTACGAAAAGAACGATACGCTCTTCAGACATTTTAACTTACGATCACCGTACAGCAGAGGCCAATAACTGTCCACCCAGTTAGAAGGCCAGCTACTGTGTTACTGACTAGCCAGTAGCTCGCAGCGTGTAAACCATGCTTTATCTTTTGGCGCGGAAACTGAAGCGACACATGTTGCCCTTCTCGCCACGCAAATGTAACACGTTACAGCAACCAAACACTTCCATCATGTGTTATTTTGTTTTTTTGTGCACCACGTCTTATTACACATTTGAGTTATCCACTTATTTTTTCTAATGGGCAAGTAAAGAGTAAGGTAGAATCTAGAGTAAATGGTAATTTACCCATATTGTGTGGAGAGAGAGAGAGAGTTAGAGAGAGAGAGAGAGAGAGGCAAACCATTTAGGGGGGAAAAGCCTTAGCCAATGTATGTACACAGATCAGGAGACACGAGTTTTACAGGTCACATCATTCCTTACAATGGGATGGAAAATAACGCCAGTTATATTCACTATTTTGGCATTTTTTACGACACTTAACATTTTGTTTGCCAACGTAAATAATAGATTGCATCAGTTCAACCAGTTTATATATTTAGTTTAGTTTTAAACACATGCGTATCTCACTAGGTTTTAATTATCTGTCATGGGCATTGCATAATTTGGCCAGTTCTTTTTCTCTTCATTTAAAAAGGTTATCATCAACTGTCACCATGTTCATGGCAAATATTCAATATCTGTTGAGATTATTTTAGGTTTTTTTTTCTTTACCTCACCTCATCTCATCTCACTACTTGTTCGGATTATACGTATATGAACTAGTTACCTCAATGTGTTAGGGATGAGGAAGATTTAATTAAGAGTTAAGTTTATCCAAATTTGGGTGGAGGGAGAATAGAAAACTATTTAGTAAAAACCACCCTCAGCACACCCAACCAGGATCCGAACGCCAAATCTGCCCGTCATGGGCAGTCAAATATATTTTGAGTGATGCTTTAGAACCGGGTTGGGTCACATATGGCGAGTTGGCTATAAAAGTGCGGCGAATTTGAGTTTTCCAGCTTTCACAGTAAAATAAACTTTTTTCTGACGGCCTGTGCTGGTTGTAACTTGATATTTCCTGCATATAATTGGAAGCATTCCACGTCACTGATATCCAATGCTTCCCTCCATTCTCTTTCACAACCCTTCGCTTCTTCTCTGCCTTCTGCCTTCAGATATGAGGATTGTCAAGTTTCACATTAAATCGTCTTGCATCTATAATTTGAACAATTTTCATCATTTGTATCCTAGGCAGCTATAACTGAATAGTCAAAGTGCATATGCTTTTGATAAACTTATTGTTTTAAATATTCGATTTAGCAACCTAATTTCTCAATTTTTACACACCTTTGACTACATTGAAATATATGTTGCCAGCCTCTACATTAGACCATTTGACCACCGAGTGGGTGACTCCATGTTATTGGCCAAATTTAAATTTGGGTGACAGAGATTACATAGTGGATGATTCACTCCCGGGTAAAAATCTCCTCCTTCCTTTTGTTTACTTACAGTACAAATCTTGATTTGTATAAATCCAGCAAAGGCATAGAGCTGATGAAGAAGAAAGACTTGAACAACCGAACTAGCTTTCGTGATCAACCATCTTCAGTGGCTGAACGGCTTAGGGCGTCACTTTTACGTTAGACTGGCCTGCGGATGACGGGGAGATCGGGGTTTAAATCCCAGTCAGTTCAACTGAAGATAAACTTTTTAAATTAAGAGAAAATGTTGTCATTAAATTTCAGGACACCCTTGACAAATATTCAACAACTGTCAAAGTCACCATGTGAATAAAATTATGTATGTACTGAGGCAATATTTGATTTTTTTTAACCATAAAAATGTTTTGATATAAAAATTGTAAAAACACTTATCTTTTCTCGCGTCCCCTAAATCTACAATTTAATCTGTAGGTTTATTTTAAATAAATTCTAGCCAAAATGAAAGTTTGTACAAGACTGCATGGAGGATAAAATAAATCAAATTTAAATTTGGCGTAGTGGTTTGGATAAAAACCCAAATTGATGGGTACGCGGACTAAATATCAAGCTCACCTAATCTAGTTCACCGGTGACAGGAAGGGAGTGTGATGAAGGTATTTTTTCACTTAAGCTACGCTGAAATGTGGGTACATTTCCTCTAGAACTCTACCGTCCTCATCCATACTCTATTAGTGTAATTAAAATGCGTATAATCCTGACTATTAGTAAAGTGTGAGAATGGATGGAAAGGGTCGTGGGGGATTTATACTTATTTATTAAAAAAACTAGAAGAAATAATCATTAGTGACCAAAGAAATATCAGTGTAATTAAGTGGTTTATTTAAACAATTAGCCTTAAACAAAAACAAATACAGGTTTCAGGACATTTTAAATAATACTTTTGCTGAAATTATTAAGTAAACAACCTTCCAAATATTTAACTATGGATTATCTTTCTTATATTTCATTAAATGTATTAATGTAGAACTAAGACGTAGATAAAATACTATTATTATTGTCTTATTGAGTATAGCTACAACGCCTTTAGGAAATATTAAATTTTGTGTTTTTGGTAAAATATACAATTCAATTTTTATAGGAAGGAACTTATTTGACGGCTAGAAAAATTACTTGATCTACTTTCACGCAGTCATGTATTCAAATAATGTGATTTGCATCTGTCACATTTGAAATATATTATCAATACCTAATACCACTTATATAGTTAAATGTTATCAACGTTGGATAAAAAATATTGTATTTTCTCAAAGGCCCTTCCTGGAAAGATTGGACGATGGTAAAGGTTTGTATATCTTGATGAGCCAGCTTTAAAGTCCTAGGTCAGTGCTTTGTGTAAGTTGCTCAACTCAACTTGACCTAAAGTTATTTGATTATTTAATCTAATTGTTAAAGATTAGAAGGGAGTTGGGGTAGAAATTGACCAGCAATGCCTAGAGAAAGGCGGTATGAGTTTCTGATAGCCCAAACAGGCAGGAAGACTCTTGATACAAAAATACAAATTACATTTTTGTATAAGAACTTGAGTCACGTACGTAAAATCATTAGAACATGGGAGCGTACTCAAAGTGAACTTAGAATCGTTCTTGTCCTGCCCTATATATATTCGAGCAAATACCCTTTAGGGAGAGAGCAATCATTTACTTGATGTTTTGCAAGCCTCAATTTAAGATTGTTTGCATTTTACTATTGGATTTGAATCCCGGCCGGTTACACTTTGTGGGATTCCCCCCCTTCCCTCTTTCCCCTGTGTGTTTTACTTTATTCACACTTTATTTAGGCAATTTATGATACATTGTTTATTAATTAGACCATTAATTTCTATCCTCTTAGACAGGGGCGTAGGAATAGGGGGTGGGTGAAGAGAGATTTGGGGCTGCTAAGCACCCCCTAAAAATTGTGATGGGTGCTGAAGGTTCCTGATTGGGGACTTTCACTGATTCTTTAGTTTAAATTAAAGATGTTTCCGATCAAATTGTGTAAGGGTCTCCATTGTCAACACCGAACCTTTTTTCTTTTCTAAAGGAAACAAACTTCATTTCTTTGGGCGCCACAAGCTCATTTTTACCCAAGCTCTCTTTCCCCCCTCCCCCCACAATTTAAAATAGTTCCTACGCTCATGCTCTTGGATAAAATCGATAATTTTTCTTAAATTTTAATTATTGTTAAAAATTTAAACACAAATCACTAACAATTAAATATAAAAACAAGATATAAGAATTTAAATTAAGAGGAAATGCACCTGAATTAGCGCGCATAGTGGACGTAAAAACATATTAGCAAGATCACCCGCAAAGCCGTGGCTACGTTCCAACTTCCCAGTCAACAACGACCAAGTGCATCGCGAGTCTATCGATTCAGACGACGAGGTCATTGCTACTAATTTAATTATGTTAAACGTAGCATTAAAGCGATAATATAATAAGTTAGGCCATATTTATTTTGGTCACAGCAGAACCTTGAAGCGACCTTGCGTCTGTATAATAAAACTACGATATTGTACCAACATGAGGGAGCGGTACCAAATATGTTTAAAATTGGCACCCAAATAGTCACTTAAGGAAAAAACAGGCAATAAGCAATGTAAAATTGATTTTACTACAATATATCACTCATAGCAGTTTTTTTTTAGCATTGCAAGACTACTCTTATAACCCGAACGGGTAGTAAGACACGGTGCTAAATATTATAAGACTACTCTTTAGAATTATACGCGTCTGTCCTAGTTACGCTACTGTGTTAGGGATAAGGAACGTTGAATTTAGAGGAAGTGTACCGGTATTTGTAGGGATAGTGGGAACAATTTTAGGAAATAATTACCCTCACTAAACCCAAACGGAGTTTTAATCCCGATCCCCCATCATCGGCATTCTAATCTATTGCGAGAGTTACGCCTTAGATCATGCGACCACCTAAGCGGGTTTACGGTCAATTCCCATTTCTGTTAATCGCTAGATACTTTCCTAGATTGTCAGTAGTGAAATTGGCTCTTTTGTCAGGTGGATTTTTTTATAGAATAGAACCTTGTTAATCCGAACTAATAGGGAGAGAAACTTGTTCGGATTAGTGAAAGTTCGGATTAAGCGGGGAGAATACAGTACTTTCACGAATTTTAAATCACACTTGAATGAGTTTAATCAAATTTTCATTTATTTAACTGATGTGTAACATGTATTATGTACTGTAATTATTTTCAGTGACAAGAAACCACATTGTGTTGACTAAAACATGTAAATATCAAGCATTTATTATCAGATATCACTCTTACATTTATAATTTTTTTTAACTTTGAGCTTGTTAACTAATAAAATATATTTCATTTTACTTAATTTTTTCCTCTGTTTTCCAAAAAGTGTGTTCAGATTATCCGGAATTTTGGACTACAGGGTTTCGGTCTAACGAGGTTTTACTGTAGTTTGAAAAGCTTCGTTCTACTTCTCACGATGCCAATATACAGAATTTAAAGTTTGCCATTCCCGAAGAAGCGTTAAAACTATTGTTAATAAAATAGGCAAAAACAAACAGAATAGGCATTTACGGGCATTAAATCATGAATATTATAAACCACAAGTGTATTAATAACAAAATGTAAATATCATAAACTACAAGCGTTTTAATTAGCAAAGTGAAAGCTATCATAAACTACAAGTGTATTAATTAACAAAATGCAAGCTATCACAAACCACAAGACGTGTAGTAACTAACAAAATGCAAGCTGTCATAAACCAAAAGTGTTCTAATTAGCAAAATGTAAGATGTTATAAGCTACAATGTGTGGTAATTAATAATATGTAAGCTGTCATAAATTACATGTGTATTAATTAACCAAATGTAAGCTGTCATAAAGTTCAATCGAAGTATAGTCAACAAAATGTAGGCCTAAGCTGCCATAAGCTACAAGTATAGTTATTAACAAAATATAATCTACCATAAACTACAAAAGTGTAGTAATTAGCAAAATGCAAGCAACCTTGGAATCTTAAAAAAAAAAATTACATACCCTGAGCGACGATAGTACAACCTTCCGAAACACCGATGTATCGATGGTAGCCACAATCGAGGGTGAGGGTGTCGTTTTTCAACAACACAGACTGTACCAACACATGTTGTTCAATATCGTTTACAACTTTCATGTAGTAACTTAAATAACTCCACAAGCTGTCTTGTCCAATACGTGTTACGATTTTGAACAAGTCATCGGGACCAAATCATTTTCACCAAATTAATTATCTAGTTTATTATGTTCCTTTTTATATATACAATTCACAACACTTTATATACTGTGTGATCTTCACTCATTCTTATTGAATTGTGATTAAAGTTTGATTTATTTCAATCTCATTTTAATAAAATATATATATACATATATTTTCAAATTAAGCTTATAATTGGAATGGAACAATTGAATATTCAAAACATATTTGTCTATCCTTGAAGCAAGCGTTTACAAACTTTTTCGCACGAGTTTAAGAAACGGAAAGAACAGTTCATTAATCGAATTTACAGGAAAGCAGGTAACATTTCCGTACTAAATCTTGTAGCCGTAGAAATGATAATACAACGAAAGTAAAGGTTTTTCAGAGTCGTTCTGTCCTACTGTATTGATGTGTCTGGTATTGATCGAACTAAGCTGCTCTCCCTCCCGGCTCATCTGCAATGTTCACTGCGCTTCCCACCGCAGCGCGGAGCCACCGCCGCGCAAGTAGCAACGCACGGCGCAGGCGCCGAGACGCATAACGTCAATTCGACGAGGATCACGTGACGTCACACAAGTATCTTATTATTATTATTATTATTATTTATTTTTTTCTAAAAGTATATGGGACGGAAAGAAAGAGGCGAGGAAGAGAAGGCTCGATCCAGAAAAATGTTTTGTTTCGGTGACATACTAACAAAAATTTTTTTAATAAAGAGATTATTAAGTCGTCAGCTTGTCCTCGCCTGCCTTCAAACCATCACTCTCCTAAATACATTTATGATTTTCATGATGTCACTTGAAATGTAAAAGTTTAGCTTTAAATTCAAAGGTCATTTAAGGCAGGTGAACCCAAACTTTTGGTTCGCCTACTCCCAGATCTAATTTATCTTCAAATTTGTATCCCCCCCTAAGTATTTTTAATACCGCGTCTTTCTACCCGTTCGGGCTATACGCCTATGTACTAGCTACACCAATGGGTTAGGGATTAGGAAGATTTAATTGAGATGAAGTAGAACCTTATTTGCGTGGAGGGAGAGTGGAAAACCATTCAGGAAAAAACCCCTCAGTGCACCCGACCGGGATCGAACTCAGATCTCTCCGTATTCGGCAGTTTAGTCTAACACTAAAGTAGCGTGTTAGACCACGCGGCCACCCACCGAAGTGGGTCCCCCAGAGTTGTTGGTGCATAATTCAATCTATACATATTATTGTATATCACCTAGTTAAACTTTTATTAACTGTTTATTCTTGGAAGTTAAAGATAACGCGCAGGCTTGCAACACAATAGATGATAATATGTAGTTTAATTGGACAAAAAGCTTCATTTGTAGTTAAATCAATTTTAAATATTCTAAACTAAAATGCGCTGACAAATAATATTAGCAAATTAAATATTAATAATATATTTTAATGTTAAATTTAAGGAGATTAATAAATTTAAATGAAATATTAAAATTAATAGTAATAAAAATAACATGAGAAATTGAGGCTTAATAAGGGGAAACATTACTAATTTAAAAAAAAAGTAAAATGTTACATTAACCTTATGTTTAAAGCGCAACATAGGGACTGGGCTGAACTTAACTATCCCACATCCACATAACTGTTAAATATAGTTATTTTGGGGTGTTGCGCAGAATTGCAACACAATGTCTAAATAACTAAATTGTTTGATTAGTTCAAAGAATGATCCAAAGAATGTTCTGTTAACTAAANGAAAGATTTACTTGCAGTCTTAATGAAAAAAAAAAAGAGTGATGAATGGATTTATCTTCTAAAATGTTTTGGGCGGTCCTTATGTTTAACACGCTCCAGCGTCTATTCCAAAATTTCAATGGTGATTTTTATACAAAAAACGGATTTATAATCTAAAATATACGACCTTTATAAAAAAAAAGAAAGAAGGGAGATGAATGGATTTAACATCTAAAATAGCCTTATATTTAAGGCGATCCAGCGTCTAGTCCAGAATTTATGTCACGTCCATAAATGGTGACTTTTATACAGAAAACATTTCTCTTTCACTCCATATAATTAATTATAAGTAACCCTTGTCGTCCTTGTTTTTGATAACTAAACATTTTAACAGAACAACTTAATTACATACAGATTAAGTTATGCCTAAGAAAGATCAATACATTGTAGATGCTGAAGGCTATTTATTATAATAGGCCAAACTGATTGGATAACAATAATATACCATAAGTATGGCATTATCAGTATCTTGATAATTTTAACAGAATTTCTAGTAAACTTAAGGGGGGGGGGGAGTTTGTAAAATGGTATACAAACTGTTTATTAAAGTATTTTAATATTATAAATACTGGGCACTTGCAAGCCTATAACATAATTAGGAATTTATATGATTCAAGAATATTAAAAATAAATAATGGCATACAAATATATTTAAATGAAATGGTCAAGTATTAAGAGCCTAAAACCCTGACCACTTCACAGCCCCCTTTGCTTTGAGAAATGGGGAAAATTTCCCAAAATTTCACCCGTATTGAAAGCAACCTATTTAAATTTTCCTCCAAAACGACAAAGTGTGACACACACACACGAAAAAAAAGTGGATTGTATAGTATTTACAAGCATGTTACAAAAAGTCTACATTCCTAGCTAATAGAAAAAACTTATGAATCCACAGACTATAGAAATTAAAAGCTTAAGTGCCAAATATGCTATATGAGCACTCCAACTAGTTGCCTCAACACTCTCTTGAAAGCCTCATGTCCAAACTCTCTTTATAAGCCACTCGCATCCTCTGCCCTCAATCCTGCTTTATGAACCTAACGACCAACTAAAAATTGCTGTATGAACACTAACACTACCTATCCACCAAGTATTCTAACTAAAAAAAACAACAAATTTACTGAAAATAGCTTAAATTAACAAAAATAATCAATGACAAAAATATAAACAAAGCTAGCCAGCTGAAAATAAATATATACGTACATTGTTTTAAGCAGAGAAAGGGTAATAAATAGGGAAATAAAATCACATAGCCGTAGATTTATTGGAAGGACACATAGCCCCAAATAAAAACAAAAGGAAAAATATCAAGACCAAACATCTCCACAGCACACAGACTCCAAATTTCTTCCACACAGAAACGTGTTGTATACAACCTCAAACAAAACTTTAGTAGTTGAATGCAATTTCACACTTGGAAATATTATTATTATTGTAATCACTCCTCCAACCAAATCAATTTAGAATAAGTCGTTTTAAACTTGTGGCATAATATAGACTTATTTTTATAAATTCCCAGATAGCACAATAAAAACAAACTCGATTAGGGCTAACTCCCAAAAACTGGAACGTATCCTCAACATACTTCCGTCATACAGTGACCACGGGCGGCCCAGGTCTCAATGCCTGCCCCCTAAAACTCACGAGCTAGTCAGACCTCTGCCATAAAACCACTCTCTTGCCAAACGTTGAAGGCTTCAAGTCCTGACATCACAACACGCCACTGTATGGCAGAAATCTCCTGCCTCAACTCCTATCAAAAGTTTCCCTTACACTACCTGCCTGTTCCTAGCTTTCTCTCCAGGACAATAAAACTAACTCCTGCATAAAAATGTATTCCAGAAAAATACTCAACAAAACCCTTTTAAAAAAATAGCTAAATTCCCCTCTAGATGCCACATAACCAATAGTCTTACATTATGCAAATTATTACTAGCGTCGAAGATTTATATCTTTATGAGGAGTAATACCTGACATAGGAGAGATTGTGTACCATATCTATCTCCTTATGTGGACAGAAAAATGACTATTGTGACTCCATGGATCCTTCCACCTTGAGCACCGTTCAACTGTTCAGGTAACCTAGCCCCCCAATGGATTTATTCTCCTTGACCGTTCACCTACTCAGGTAACCTAGCTCCTCACTGGATGTCTTCTCCTTGACCATTCAGCATCTCAGGAAATCTAACTTTACTCTAACAAAACCACAACCTGATAACACTTTTTTCGCTCCAATTGGCCATGTAGCCGGGTTGGCAATTTTGTAAGTATTTGTGTGCTATCAATACTTGGGAGCCTTTTCAAGAGGATCTGCTTCTATGTGAGCCGTTACCGACTGACACAAGTGGTGCTGAAATGTTATAATTAATAGACGAGTGTTTTACAGTGAGTGGCATCCCATGGGATGACTGCGTTGATGTGTGCAGAGACGGCGAGAAGGCACAAGTCTTGGACCAAAGCGTGAGAATGATGAATTTTATCAAATCATGAACCAGTTGGGTTTACCAAGGGTGGTTTTCCTTAAATGGTTTTCCACTCTACCTGCACGAAAATGTGGGTACACTTACCGTCCTCGTCCATAAATACAGACGTCTGATTTTTTTAAAAATGCGATTAGCAATTTTGTTCAAATGTTATATATGAAATATCTTTCTTACTGTTATTAAAATAATGTTTAGTTATACTAATGTAGGAAAACATTATGGGGTAGTTCATTGATAACAGATTTTGAAACTGTAGTTACAACAATACACACAATTAATAACACTGTAATAAATGAAAAAGTTGTTCTGGGCTTACCTTCCTGCGGTAGTTACCGGTTCCACACCTGCCCTCTGTGTTTCTCAACCGGGCTTGGGATCGGCTTATGGCCACATTACAGGAGTTCTTTGGCACCTTAAGATGATGGATGACAAACATCGAATCATCCTTGAAAAGTCCAAAAGATAAGAGTTCTTGTATGTTAGAAAAATAGGTAAGTTATAGGGGTAAAACCTATAAACCACATAAATCTTCTTCTAAGCTATCAAATTCGTAAGTCTAATTATAACACACCATTTATAAATGATTTGTTATTATTTAGTTATTAATACAATACATTTTAATAGCATTACTTTTAAGTATTCTTTAAATAGAAAAATATTACCTGTACACGGGAATCTAACCCGGGATCTTTGGCTTATTACGCCAGTGCTCTAATTACTGAGCTATCCAAGAGTCATTCCGCGTCCAGGGTCATTCCTTATTCATGTTTTAAGGCAGACGAGTTTTGCACTTCGATCACAGACGCTGCCTTAAAATATAAGTGAAGATTGACCTTGAACAAGGGACAACTACTGGATAGCTTGGTGGTCAGAGCATTGGCATACTAAACCAAAGGTCCCGGGTTCGATTCCCGTGTCCAGGTGTCATTTTTCAATTTTCAGAATATGATATCTAGATGGAGTAATTCCCACTAATAACCATAAATAATAGCTCTGGCTATTAATTCTTATAGTGTAGGTGTTTCTAATTTATTCTACACTGCCTTTTTAAGGTATGTATGTATGCGTGTGTGTATGTATGTATGTGTTTGTATACATCTCAACGCTAAGGTTGGTTGGATACTCAACAGTTCAACCATCAGCTACAAAGCCTAGGCAGCGTTGAAGAGGCGTACTAGGGAAATGATGAGGGAGGTAGTTTCCTGTTGCTTTCCTCACTGAGCCAGAAGATGCCATTACACATGAGTCTGCCAAGCCCACCGCATACATCAACTCACTCTACAAGCGACACCTTCACTCATTTCATCAAAGGGATTTGCTGTATATTATTACTACTATCGTTCATACCTCTGCCACTTTCATTTTGTCAGAGCCATAAGTGAGAATAGGATGGATCAATGAAAGTCACAACATGCTCTAGCCCATATCAGAAGATTTAGTGCATTGTAAACACAATATATGACCAGAAAGGGTATAAGTTAACCAACATTAAAATTTCCTTAAGGTTGAATTTTAAACAATCTAATAAAATATTAAAACCGGGCAGCATTGTATGTTTGTTAATCAAAATCATAGTTTGAATTTTATGTGGGCTGTGGGCCACTATTATGAAGAAAAAAAAACCACTCTTTTAAAATAAAAGGAAAGTACCAAGCTGGTTTCTCTTGAAAGTCTCGTAAAATTACCATCCGTTTGGCTACCCCTAGTCAAAGACATCTGATGTTTGGAAAAATCCCACAGCAAAATTTAGGAAAGGGTAAGTGAAACTAAAGGTAAAGTTTAATACAAGGGGGTCATATTTGAGGACAAAGTGCAAGCAATTTAAAAAAAATTTAATGTGTACAGGAAACCATACAATTTTATTGAAATCAATAGGTTGTATTTTTTTTAGTCAAAGATAGTAAATAATATGATAATATGTTTAAAGTTAAATTTAAATCCATCCCTGACTACCAATAAAAAAACTAGCTAAGCAATGTAAGGTACCCCAAACTTAATTATAGTATGTTATAAGTAAGACCTTATAAATATACCATGTTTGCTTGGACATAATTCTGGAATATACTCTGGAGCATCTTAAACATAAGGCTATTTTGGATAGTAAATCCATTCATTTATCTATTTAAAACCATATATTTCAAAAACATGGAGGAGAAACGGTATTTATAATTAGATGGGGTAAAGGAGAAATATTTTTCGTATAAAAGTCACCATTTGGGAACGTGACTAAAATTCTGGACCAGACGCTGTATCTTCTTAAACCTAAGGCTATTTTAGATGATAAATCTTTTCATTTCCCTCTTTAAGGCCTTATTGAAAATAAGGACGAGATGGTATACTTAGTTATTACTATATGAGGTGAAAGATAAATGTTTTCTGTATGAAAGTCACCATTTGTGGACATGACAGAAATTCCGGACTAGACACTGGAGCGCTTTAAAGATAAAGACTGCCCTTAAAATGTGGCTATTTTATTCAATAAACCCAATCATCTCTTTGAGACTTTTTCTGCCATCTCTTCTTTAATTCTGCCTTTTACCCAATAGGAAGCTAGCCTTCGCAACATCAGGTTGCCAGGAGTTCTCCTATTAGTTGGTTTTAACACTGAAGACAAGGGGCCCAAGAAGCAAGGGGTAGGTCATATATAAGGGGCTGGAGCATCTTGTGTGTATAGTAATCTCCATAACAATCGTATAGCTTTTAGCAATCTCTATCTCAATCTGTAGCAAGCTCCAGCACTAGTTCTGGCTCTCCGCGTCAGTTCGTTAAACAAATAACAACTATCATTTTAATGTCAATTTTATAGTAGTGAAAGTGTAATTAACTAAATAAATTGTGTACAAACATTAATTTTTACTGATTTCAACCTAATTATATATGATCGGATTATCATAAAACTGTGTGATAGCAAGTGCGCAGTGGGGCATGCATGGGCCATCATCATAAAGACGGTATCACTATAGTAGTTGTAGATGGCAAGTTTGCGAAAACATTCAAGTCAACAAAGGATTTCTTTGAACTTTGACATCCGTGCTCTTCAGACTTTGTAGTCAGTGCGCCATCATACCCATCAAAATTGACAATTTGCTTTCCTATGATGCGAGGTACAATGTTTAACATATTTACCACATATCTCGCCTTATTTGATTCTCTTTTTAGGGCCACACAAATTTATGAAGCAAGAACCCACCGTCAATAATGTAGCTTTTGTCTATCTGTGCGCTGTTTCCGCAAAGTAATTTAAATTCTAAAATGGTTCTAAAAGATGGACTTCTTAGTCTTTCTCATGGGGGGTGGAGGAGGTCACAACAGTACTGATGAGATGAGAATAAAATTTATTAAAAAAATGTGTATGTGTGATTTAATTAAATAAAAAATAAAATTCAAAATAATGTTTTAAAACTATTTTATTGCTTTAAATAATAATTACAATTCCACTTATAAAACTATGGGCATTATACAAAATAAACCAAATAAACCAACTAGCATAATTACATTAAATGATAAATTATTTTAATTATATTAGTGCTTTACAATAGTTTGAGTATAGGCATTTTTCCCATATTAATTTACTAATGGTATACTGAATAAATGACAAAACACTTTAAAAAACATAGCAATAACAATAAAATTTGTGTTACCACCTTTGATAAAATATGTCAACATAAATTGTGAGTGAACCAAATTTTAAAACTTTTCCATATTATTAAATTAGCCCCTTAATAAATATGATCATTTTTATACAAACATTGTTTGGTGATATGACCATTTACACAGATTTAATTGGCAAACAAGAGTATAGTTAAAGAGGAGCACGTGTGTATATTTCCAGGAACAAGACAATAAAAATGCAGCAGTAAACATTTCTAGTAAAATTTGTTCTTAAAATTATGCTCCTCCCTTTTTGAATGTTTCCATTTCATTTGTGTATCATCGAATCCTTGTGCAAATGCATATCAATAGGATAAATCACTATCAAGTCTTTTGTAAAGATTGAAAAGGCAGACACCAAGATAAGAAATTAAAAATGTGAATGGGAGGACCAAAGTTCGATTTTTATTTGAAGCAACACAGAAGCAGACCCACAATTATGAATGTAATTTGAAAACTCTCTTAAGTAAACCAATAATTTGTTTACTTCTATGGAATTAAAATGAGCAAGATTGGGGTTTAGGGATTTAACTTGAAAATTTTCTTCATTTTCATGCTCTATCTAAATTTCAGCATGTATGGTATGGACCGCCTAAATGGTCTAGCGGTCAGAGTTCTTGGCTAATGTTCCAGAAGTCCCGGATTTGATTCCCGGCACTTCCAAAATTTATCTGTAAGAAAGTGGGTCTGGAATGGGGACAATCAGCCTCGTAAGGACAAATGAGTTACTTGAATAAAGAAGTAGCCGCTCCGGTTTAGAAAATTGATATTAAAGGCTGGAGGGCTTGTTCTCTACACCGGTGGCACTATCACTAATTGTCGGCTGCTCAATCAGTATGATTTCAATATTTACAAATTTTTAAGCCAAATGTTTAATTAAACAATAGGATGAGCAGGACAGTATTTTATTCTCAGCATAAATTCAAATTACAATTGAGAGCCCTAAACACAATCGTTGTTGCCAGCATTTGATGAAAAAAATCTATATATTAACAACCAAAAATATTAGTAAAATTGTCAAATTTACTAAAAAAAAAGAAGAAAAAAACAGAAAAAAAATAATTCTTGGGATTGTTTATATTTTCAATAAGCACAATTCTCATTATAACAGATTATGTAATAGGCCTTATCTATATTGAAATGATAGCCACGGAAGCAAATAAATTTTCATGTATTAAAGTGAAGCATTGGTGATTTTGTCAAAAACATAAAATAATCAAAGTGAGCATAAAACTAGTTAAATTTTTGTACATATGAAGGAACACTTGAGAAAGTTGGCAGCTAAGCACAATTAGCATAACATTGTGGTACCCTAATGAATTTTTCTTTTGAGCACACTTGCTTTTAATGGAACATGCATGAACACTGCTAGCCGTATTAACCAGAGTAAAATAGTGACCCTTTTAACACATAGCTTTTCGATTAACTCAAATGTTTAAAAGTTTTTAATCAGTACAATTTTATAAACTGCTAAACTATTTAATATAATCTTAGGAAGTCTATGATTACCACTAAATATCTAATAACATTTCAGAGTATATGATAAAGGTAATATGCTCAATTTTTATTTTAGCCGGAAAAAATTTAAGAAAAGGAAATAGTTCACTCACAATTATCTAAAAAACCACTATTTATTTTAGTATAGTAGTGTAACGCTTTGGTAACTGTTTCTACTGTTTATGGATTTTGCTCTATAAAATGTTATAATACTATTTATAGACATCCAAGAACAGTTTGATGTAATGCATAGTGCATTTTATATTCGTGAAAAGAATGAAGAAGAGAAAACATTGTTGGAAATTAAGGACAGTTTGACCCAATTCTAATGGGAAAATTGCAAGATAAAAGACAAGATTCTTCAAAGGATTAAAATAGGCAGTCAACCGGTTGAAAAATTAAAATATGTCATGAAGTGTAATGCATTTCAATAAATATACCACAGAAAGGTTGCCTCTATTTTTTGCATTTATACAAAAAATTGTAATCTAAACTTGTTTTGGCTAAAATGATGATCCAAACTGCCGAGATGTATGGATATAGCTGTTGTATTTGCGAAATAGCAACAATAACAAAACTTAATACAGTACATTTGAAATGATTAGATAAGCAGATAAGTGGCTTATAGTTTTTAACTTTATGTTACCGAGTTATTCACACCTAAGGAAAATATCGCTGACGGTGATTATACTTTAGTTTAAATAATTAGGAGATTCTAAACATGTGTGGGTCTCGGAGGCTTCTCTAAAATAAAATAATATACAAACTTAACTCTCACTTGTCATTTCTTATTGGAGTAAATCGATGTTTGTAATTATACACATATACTGGTCAGCTTATCTGAGTCATTTAAAATATTTCAATTAAATTATACTATAAGTGTATCTAGTTATTAATATTTTAAATTAAGAATTAACATTTCTTGGATATGACAAAAACAATTTCTAGCACATCACCTACAAAAGTAAAACCATGAAATAAAAATATATTTTATATATTTTGTGTCTGGGTGTACTGATAAGTTGATAAATAAATCAAAACAAAGTATTGATTAAAAAATATATCACTATGATATAATTGTAATGTACCTGTGAATCAGTTTTGAGACTGGAAAGCGTAAGTGAAGTTTAGGTTAAAGACAATCATGCATTTTTAAAAGTTTAAACTACTAGCAGTAATTTATATATGTACTTAAATTATTTTCCAAAATATAAGTAAAGGATATTCTGTAAGTTTTAGTCAAGTCAAACCACCTATTTAAAAACAAAAAGATGACCATATTAAGTTGAAATAAGTGTGAAATCAAATTGACACCAAACAATGATATTTTTAGAAATGAAACATAGATTAATCTGAGAGACACATAAATAAAACCCTAGTTAATTGTGAGATTTATTTGATTAAGTGCCATTTGATTAAGCTTGTTGATATATCTACACAATAAACTTTCTTACAAAAATTACTATCTAGTCACTCACATAATATAGATCATAAAGTGTAATACAGAAAATTAATGTTTAATTTAAAATGTGCACTCCTGTGTATTTTTAATACTAACACACCTTCATGTGTTAGAATGTAATCTTGAAATGCACATGTTTAGTGTTTACAGTTCTTAAACATATTTTAATTGAAGGCTGACTGTAAACATTTATGGGAACCTAAAAACTATTTTAAAATGATTAGGTGATGTTTATAAAAATTAAATATAAACAAATACCAGCCTAAAACATATCTCTTGCCAGTGTTGTTACAGCACTTCTAAGATTTTAGATCTGGCAAATGAAAACCTAATAATGTATTAATTTAAGATATTTAAACTTAAACTTTCAGTTTTGTTAAAATTGAATAAAAAATTAGTTTCACCAATAAAATTCTTACTTATTTTACTTTAAAAAGAAAAACAGCTTGACAAGCAAATAAATAAAATAAATAAATAGAGCAAGGATGAGTATCTACACACTAAAGAACTACTTTACATTCAAAATTCAAATCACTTCAGTGACATTTACATTAACTTTGAACAAAATCATACAACAAAGAACGAAAAAATCCTATGAGTTGAAAAACACATGGCTATAGGATTAGAATAATTGATATTATCTCATGATGAGGAAGTGAAAACTTGTTCTCCATTTCAGAAAGTATGCCGTTTGAAACAATCATAAAATATGTAGGTCTCTCTTATATCATTTATACCTTAAATACACCCACATCGTTAAGATGGCAATTACTATTACCTAATTTAAATATAAACATGTAACTCTTAACAGTTACCTTCTACTAAGATTAAAATCATTCCCTAAGACTCCGAAAAAAAGCCAGAATAAGAACAACAAATGTGTTGTATCATTCTAACACACACATCAACAATAAAAAAAACAACAAGAAAACTCAAATGAATTTTGAAAACACACACATGTACTATAAAAACTTGTCTCTTCACATGGTCGAAATGTTCAAGAAGATTTAAAGAAACTATTTTTAAACCGATTGTTACAAATGAAAATTTTGAGTTCAAGATAACATCGATTGTACAACATCACAATACCTTAAGAGGATCTCGATAAGAGCGAAAAGCCTTCGTGATTAAAGCAGACTCCTCCTAAAATATTTGCTCCGATATCATCGTACATTCTTGAAAGGTACAGGTATAAAATATACCAATTAAAAACAGTCTTAAAAACAATAGTGATCCTACATAATGAAGGCACTCTGTTTCACCATCAACAAAATGTTGTACCTTACTCAGGTTTTTGCTTCGGCTTGTCTCAATCAATGTTTCTTCCTTATCACTGTGAGTTGTTTGATGCATGACTGGATTTCTTCACTATCAATACTGCAACGCTCCAATCTGAATGACACAATAGCAGAGATATTAATTAATTTTATAGTAAAGTAAATTGATAGAACTAAAGGAAAAGGAAAAATAAACTGCTAAGAATAAATTTGATGAAGAAAGCCCACCTAGGGAAAGAGGAAAAATGTGGGAAGAATCCAATGCACAAAGGTGACATCTTCCTTTCTTCTTTCTTCTATAGTAGAATTAGTCACACACACATTTTTAACACAAATAGAATAATATTTCGGCATTGTTGCCTTTATCAAACACAAAGAAGAGAGAGAGTACAAATAACACAAACACTGGATTACTCCATTTTGAATTTAAAGAACAGAGATATTAATTAATGTTAGATAGTCATATCATATTTTACTGTTCCAGTAAGTAGCCAAATTCAATGGCCAGTTTAATTATCTTAATTTATTCCCGCCTTCATTACAAACTAACCCTTTTATTAAAATTGTTTTTCCTTATTTCAATATTAAATTCAACCTAATAATGTAAGTATAGATCAGAGGGGAAGTTTGGACATTTTGTCAGTTTTATTTTGTTGCAATCAACACCCAAACGTGCAATTTGATAATCACATGTAACTAATTTAGCTCTTTTCCAAAATCTCTTTCCACAGTTTGAGTACAAAAAAAAAGTTGCTATGTGCCAAGTAAGCACATTTAAGCTCCCTTGATTGGCCTATTGTGGTATGGTAAAGCATCACAAAGAACGAAAAACTGGAACAATGCAAAAGTCCTCTTAAGACTGTGAAAATAGAAAAACTATTGAAGAAGTGCATCTCCAGTTAGGATAAAGTTGTATTTGTAATGTGCTAGATATTAAAAAAAAAAACAAGTGGCAATTCACAACAGATAAACCCAAAATAGTTTTAATTAAAGAATCTAAAAAAAGCAATAAACAAAATTATTAAATCAATCAAAAGTCTTCCTAGTGATAGTAAATAAAATGGAAGCCAGAGCATACTTTTGCTATTCACTTAGGATGTTACTGAGTCCCCATGAGGAGGCCAATAACCTATCATTCATGTTGCATTTTAGAATTTGTGAAGTCAATTTCAATGAGCAGAGTGGCAACACCATTTCAGAAAAAATAATTTGACTTTTCCCTGATCCAAAAATTCTATTACTCGACTTTTTCTAACATAAAATATTTTAAGGATGTGGTCAAAAATAAACAAACACAATGAAAATATTATTTTAATTGTCCAAATTACAAAATTCCCAAACATTTTCAGGTTTTCTATATTTTTCCTGACTGTGGTCAACGTATTGAGATATAAGAATCTTAGAACTAGGGAATGAGCAAAGTACACTAGAGAAATGTTGAATCGACTGTTTCTAGAAACTGAATCATTTAACCTACAATTCTCGAATCCAAATCTTAGAAAGCAAAAGTGTTGGCTTAACCACATAAAACTTAAATAATAAAGGTATGAGAAAGGATAATGGTTTTCATTCTATATTCATTTCAACATTTTTTTCCAACTTAAATTGTCGCTACTTTGGTTTTTATATTTTATAGGGGTGTGAGAAGTCCTCTTTTTTTCAATCCAAAACAAACCCTAATCAAATTTTTGAAATATTCTCTAAGCCTAATCGAAGTTCATATATTTTTTGTTCGTTGTTTTATGATTAAAACCATATTATATTGTGGTTATTTATATAACTTTATGCAATACAAACACTTTGTAAAGTTTTTATTGCAAAATTGTTTATACTATTTAATTTTAATCTGATAAATCAAATTATTATAACAACTTACAATTTAATTAATTATCTCAGATTTTTTCATAATAATTTTTATTTATAATCTACTAGCTGAAATGCCCTTTCTTTGAATGGACTGAGATATTAACCGGTTAAGCTCTATTAATATACATATAATATACATGTTCATAATATATTTATATTCTTTTCATTGTCAGCAATAAATTTAATTCACAAACTTAAACTACCATATTTTAAATCAAGAAGGCAATGTTACGCCTCAAACAACAATATTTAGAAACAGAATCATGCTGGAATAAAACATTATGAAATAACACAATTATAAACTTTCCAAACAACAACAAAAATCTTACAAACTATATAACAATGCAATAAATAACTGTTAAAGAATAATGGACCAGTTATGAACTGTAAGCGGTAGACAGCCTAAGTTGGAAGATGTTATCGAGTGAAATGCTAATTGCTTAGAGATTTTCAATAAACAATGTTAGCAGTTTTACCTTCCAGTACTAATATTACCAAGCTACTCAGATGGCAGACCCCTGAACATGCAAAACAAAACTACCCATGGGACTTGCCTTACATATATGCCAGCCACCTTAAGAGACTGCCCCAGCGATTTGTTGATAGTCATTGCGAAACACAGTTTGCGTGGGGCACCAACTTTCAACGTAAGGCGGTGAAATGGCATTCCCACAGTATTCAGTGTATTGAGGAACTCGAAGGGATAGTATATACTCATTGTTGGTTAAAACTGTATTGACAGACTTGTAAACAACTTCATCACTTCAAGACCCCTCAATAACACATCATCCAGTAATTCTATAACCGAAGCATTTGTTGGCGTCATGAAAGCTCTTTCACTGAGCCATGTGACAGGCTTCTCTTTCAAGTGGTTGATGTCCAGATAGATCTAAGCTATGAGAATAAATACATTGTTGACTGTTGTAAAAATGTCCTCTGGGATGTCGATCACACCAACGATATTGTCGGTGAGTACCTTTGCCGTCCAACATTAGATGCATTCTCATGTTTTTCTATTTGTGACCATAAGTATGAGTATTTTAAACACAAATGAACTTCATCAGCATGAGTATCCCTCAGAATGACAGGCGGGGTTTGTCTGAAGTCCATAGCAAACAACACCACAACTCCACACATCAGTCCGTTGCTGCTGGGAAGATCTTTTGAGCAATCGGCTGAGGGCTTCTATGCTGGGTTTGTGTGACTCGTCACATACAATAAGCTTGTAATCCCGGAGTACTTGTGCAATGTTGCTTTGTTTGGATATGCTGCACACTGGTGTTTTCACTCAGTCTAGATTGAGTGGTAATTTGAATGAGGCATATACAGTTTTACACCCTCTAATAATGTGGCAACAGCAGATGAAGCTACACCAATTGCAATATTATTCATCCTTCTCAACTTGGCCAGCAACCAGTTAATTAAATATGTCTTGCCCGTGCAGTTAGCTAATGCACTAGTTTTGTGTCGAGCTAGTCTGCCGAGAACGGGTAAATAGAGGTTCGAATCTCGGTCGGGTAAATTGGGGGTGGTTTTTTCTAAATGGTTTTACACTCTCCCTCCACATAAATGCGGTTTCACTTCCTCTAAATTCAACCTTCTCAATTCCTAACCCATTAGCGTAATTAGTACTTAAGTGCATAACCTGAACGGGTAGTAAGACATGCAAAAATAAATAAATTTGGTAATAATATATATTGTACAAGCTTTAAAGACAATTTGAATTAATGTAATAAATAACACACATTTTATACAAGATGGTGTCAACTCTTTTATAATATATTTATTGTTTTATAAAATAAATATTTTTATTTTGTAAAAGAAGTATAACAGTGTAATGCCACACTTAGAGAAAGAAAGTGTTAACATAATAGTACACCAGCAACCAACATCCTCCAAGCTATATAACAAAGGATAATGTGGTCAAAATGTTGGAAAGAAGTGTGTGGGAAAAAGACCGCATGGGAGGCCAAGAAAGAGGTAGGAGGAGCAGATAAGAGAAAATGTACAGGTAAGAGAAGAGTAAAGAAATTAAAGGAGGAAGGATGGTGGAAGGATAGAGGAAGATGGAGGCACTTTACTAAACTGACCTGGCCACAGGCTGGAATCGATGATGATGATATCAACACTAGTATGAACATCTTATGTTGTTAATGAATGCAAGATAAATCAATCAAGATTCCACCAATTCATTCCAGTCGCAAGATAAATTAGAAGGTTGTTTAAGACTTACTTCTCCTCAATATCATCGCATCGCTCTGTAGTGAACACCCCTTTCTTAAGTGCAGTCATGCATTGTGTAGCCAAGAATTTGAAACATTGTTTCCTTGCATTGTTGTGAGGGGGGTGGTCCCAAACAGGTGTACCACGCACGTAGGTCCAGGCCAGGAACACATAATCTAGTACGCTGTCCCAGTATTGCGAGTCAGAAAGTTGGCGGCCCTGATCCTGAATACACTTCTGCAAAAAACAACACAAAGAGGCACTTAAAAACACCAATAAAAAATATAAATGTTAACTACTATTGTTTTCAGGGGTTTAAAGTATCTCTAACATTACCATCTGTGATCATTGATCAAATTATAAAGGAATCCAAACTTTTAGTACCCATGCACGCCTACAATTTAAATCTGATTTAAACATGAATTCTTAAATATAAAGAAAGCTTGTTTAAAGCACTCTAAGAAGCACTTGTTACCATTATAGTGTTCATACAAAGTTAGAAATACTTTCTATTAGATTTTCATGGAAAGCTTGTAGAAAGGGCCTGTATAAGAAAATTCAAACATATTTTTTGTGGTCAAAATGGGTGTGCAAAGCTTTGTTTCAACGTGACTTTGCATTTAAAGAGTGACCTTTGCACACCCCTTTTGTTTTATATATTATTCAAAATTTTTATAGCAAAGTGAACATCATATGCTAAATATTATCACCGCGAGTACAGCATTTATTTTACCTCGTCATTTAATTAATAATTTGAAAATAACAGTAGTGAAACAAAATACTAATGATAATTATTACAATAACTATGATCAACAAAATACGATTTAAGTTATAATAACTATGGATTTCACCTATGAAATAAATTCTAAAAATAATCTGTGAAGCATTACAATAAAAAATAATCAATCTTTCAGTTTTTTGTGGGGCTACTTAGATTGACTTGCACAAAAGTAGGCCAAAGTTGTTGTCTTCATCTTTTGAATTTGCTTTTGTTTGTATCTTATCTTCTCCAAAGCAGAGTCAATTTCTTGCACACAGCTCCTAGCATGATTTGAGCTATTTGCAAAACCTTTACAATCATTTATTTTCATTGCATTCTTAATCCTGTCATTAGCTTCTGCCAGTAATGAGTTGTAAGATTGAACTTTTTAAAATTCCCTTTCTTGCTTTTCCAACATTTTATCTTTTTTATCACCACTTTAAATTCCTGTTGAATGATTAAGTGGCCCAGTGGCTAAATAATTTTATAATAATGGACAGTTATAAAAATAAAGAAAAAGGAAAAATAAACTAACTAGTCTAAATTTAATGAATAAATTCCACCTAAGGAAAAATAAATTTATGCTTAGAAGTTTGTTTTTTTTCCTTTATTTTGATCATTTTCCGTGACTATAAAACTCTTTAGCTTCCTGCAATTTAATTTCTAAAACCTTCCTTTTTGCTTGAAACTTTTTTTTGTGTTTTTACTTTCTCTTATCTTCTTGCTCTTGTTTCATGTTCATCTTCAATCCTATTCTCTTCTAGTTTAGCCGGTATGATTTATGTGACCCCAAGTTCCTTTTTAATGAAGTCCTTCGTGAATGGTACTTTGTGGCACTGATGGATGCTTCATAGAGATAGGACTTATTGTCAGTTAGAGAGTTTGATGTTTGTGACTCACTCTACCCACTCAACGTCAGTATTTCCATAATTCTTGAACAAGAGCATCCTTCAAATTGAAAATCTTTCCTCTGTAGTGATCACTTCTCTTTGCCACCACTCCATGTTCATCTCGGGTGCAGTTCCAATCACCTGGAATTTCTTCACAATGAAGTACTTTCCATCCATCTTCAATAAAGTCAACTAGGATAAGAGAAACAGCACCTGCCAGCAGCTTTATTCACTTAACAGTCCAAGCTTCACATCTATTTTCATAACTAAGGCACTTACTTTCCTTTAAAATTACATTAGTTATGTAATGGCAGATTTTTTTTTTATCAAATGTCCTCATAATGTGTGGTATAGCTTTCGCATGCCAATAAGCAGTGTTTTATTTACCTTCAAATCCAACTTATTCAATGATTTCTTTGCTTTTACACCAATTTCAAATCATCACTTTTTCTTTTTCTGTCCATGGAAATATAAGTAACTTAAAAAGTTCATCGATAGATTTGTCTTTGATATCTTCAAGCTTCTCAAACCGACCAAGAAGATTTCAGGAGAAGACAAAAATGTTCTCGAAGATTATGAATTTTAGGCTCTTCAAACTGAAACTGTGATTCAAATTAAGTAAAAACCATAAGTTACACTTCCTCTTCTTACATGTGATGAATTTTCTGATGTACTACCTGAAGAAAAGGTTCCACTCGATGATGGTCCATGATATGTTTGAAAAGTCATCTGAATTCCCTTCACAATATCTTTAATAAGAACAACATGGCTAACCCCAATCGCCTCGTCATCAGTCTAACACAAGAGTGAGGCCTTAGACTATTCAGAAACTGAATCAAGCCTTCTGCTAATAAAAATTTAATAATATATTTTTCTAACCTTGAAGGCCAACACATGGGTGTGGGCTCTGTTGTAGGCCGGAGAATCAGTCTTGGAGGTCAGTCGTGAACTGGGCAAACTCTTGAAAATGTTCTTTTTCAGTTCATTCAGTTTCTCTTCCAGAGGGCGCAAGTCTGGGGAAGGAAGAATCTCCTTCAGTTCCTGATGGAGAAAAGGCAAACAAGTAAACAAAGCCTCATGAATAACTTATGAAAGCTTATAAAGGAAATAAATTACTATTTTTTTTATAATGGTTTGCTGTAAAAGACCATAGAAAGTTGAAATTATTCTTAGGTATGAAAAGATTTGAATTTAGAACTAAACCCATCGAATCCGAATCTCAAATTTACTTAAGACTCGAAATTTCGAATCCACCACGAATCTCTCTAATAATAAGACTCGAAAGCTTGAATTGAATTTAGATGGTTCGCACAGGCTTATTATTATTATTATTATTATTATTATCATCATCGTCATTATTAACCCTTTAAATGCCAAGAGAAATGACAAAAAAAATAATCCAAAAGTGCCAAGCTATTTTGCTGGAAAATAGGATTTTGTTTAAATTTTAATAGCCTATTGATCTTTGAGCTTCTTGCACTCAAATTTTTACATAAACTAGTTAACATGCTTGCCTATCTGATTATATAATTATACATGTACTTTTTAATTTTTAAATATAATAAAAAAATCACTAGCCAAGATATTAGAAAACATTTTTTGTACTGTTTTACTGTTTTATTTAACAATAATTTTTAAGCTTTGAAAATTTAAATAGCTTTAAATAGAATAAATCGCTGAAAAAAAATATTAGATTTTACACTAAAATTGGGTTATGAAATAGCAGCTGTTTCAGTGACCATCAATTTTGGTAGGATTATAGTAAAATAAAGTCTAAAATAATTAATTGGCTTGGAATCAGAAGAGGAGTGTGGGACTTCAAACCTTGTACTTCTGCATAAATATGAAGAGGTTGTGGTGGATTATCCTGATCTTCAAGATTTATTTATTTCATCCCAATAGGAATCACTCGTATCCACACTCGTATTATCAATGTCAGCTGCCACTCCTACTTGTTCTGATCTTTCACTTTCATTAGAATATAATTCCTGTTCAGTTTCATTATTTACAAATTCAGAATCACTGCTTTCAGAATCACTAACAAATTGATCATTCTCGCTTAAGCTATCAATAAATATTGCAAGTATTTCTGTGTCTTGAATCACAGCTTTCCTCTTAGTAGCCATGTTTACAAACAAGGCCAAAGGTAAAACTCACAAAGTTATAAAATAATTTTCATGTTCGATGTATGAAAACTATAAGTGCAAAGAAAAATAAAAGTAGCTTGAACATACGATAATGCAATGGAAATAAAATCTACCCTATTTGTTGACTTAATACTGAATAGAGCTTGAAAACATAGGATTGCTGTGAGCGGTGCTGGCAATTTTAGCAGATATTTCGCGCATCGCTCTGAGTGACGTTGGCACTTAAAGGATTAAAGATGAAATGAGATACATAAAGAATCACACACATCCCAGAAAAAATACCACCAGAAATAATCAGTTTCAAAATGTAAATTTATAAAGGCATATGTTAACTTAGGCAGTATTAGAAATTTTACTCGTACACTAAAAAGTAATTTTTTAAAAGTATTATGTTTGCCTCAATGATTACTAACAGTTTAATTTCAAAGGGTAAGGATGGTCATTTTAGATGAAGTGTACCTGCATTAGGGTAGAGAGGAAATGGGAAAACCAGAGTAATAAATCACTAGTGGAAAATCAAACCAAAATCTGTGCACCCACCCAAGATTTGAACCTTGACCTTGTCATTATCAACCGAGTGTATTGTGAGACTGTGAGACTAATGGTGGGGTTATTTTAGGTTAAAACTCTTAAAACCTGTCAGGACTAGAAGGCTCACCTCCTCCAGCTCTGGCCTCTTGTCCACCAGTTGTTGGATGACATCCATCAGCTGCTGTTGTGACAGCCCCTTAAGAGCCACCTGAAGAGGACCCGAATAGATGGACACAGGCTTCTCTATGCGGCCCCTCTTGCTGTTGGGTGACATCTACAAAAATTATAAGCATCTTTCCCTTTATTTGTTCAAAATATAGAAATCACTCAAAAAGATTTAAAGAAAATCAACCGACTTAAATTACTTAATAAAAAATGACAACCTGTAAAAATAATCCCAAGTAATAAATGTACTTTGAATGGTTATCAAATTATTGATTTAACACATGAGGCCGGATCGAGAGGTGCTTCAGCACTTTAATACAGTAAGTAAGTTTAATGTTGATAAAATATATTATACTTTGCATAACCATGTAAAGTTAGGTATTAAATATAATTTACAAAATTTTTTTCCATACATAATTAATATATTTTATCTTAAAATGATAAATTAAATCACTATTAAAAATGTAATTTAATTATTCTAGATTTTTTATGCCAATACTAGTTTGTAAAGTAAATAACAACAGAAAAAAACAACATAAATGTGTGTTTTAACTTTGAATTTTTTTGTTGCAAAGCTTCATAAATGTTGAATCTGGAATTTTACTCTCAAATTGAAGTTGAAGCGAACAAATATGTGAAGTTTTAAAAGCTTTGCACACCTCGAATTACTGTTAATTTACTTTAAAGATAAATTGAGACCACTGACCTTCTTGAGTTTCTCAGGAGTGGTAAAAAGCTCTTTAGGATCATTGAGAAGGAGCCTTTTGCGCGGTGTGCTTCTCAGCACAATGGTGGTCTTGGATGGGCTGCACTTCTGAGGGGTGTGATCCTTGGAGTTCCCCCTATCCTTCTTACTGTCAATGTCTGGAGACCAAGTCACTGGGATTCGCCGGCGTCCACGTTGCTGAATTACCAGTTCGTCCGGGGAAGGAGATGGGCTCAGGTAGGACAAAGGAATGTTGATGCTCGCATTGAACTGGCCATATTGAGCTGTGCTGACTGTGAATAAACAATTTGCCTTACTAAACAACACTCACAAAACCTTTTATAAAAATTTGTGTTAAAAAGGCAAAAGGTGGAAGCAGAGAGGATCTAATGAGGGCAGAAGGAGAATTGTTTTAGAGGTGTGTAAGACACCTGCTATGGAGAAGAGAAGTGCCCTTGAAGTGTAAGGAAGTGTTGTATAGAGTGTACTTTGTACCCATAATCACATATGCAACAGGAATATGGACAATGAATGTAAGAAAGACTAAGAAAGTGGAGGCCATGGAAATGATGTTTGTGAGGAAAATGTTAGCTCCCACGAGGAGAAATAGGAAAAGGAATGAAGTTATCCGGGAAAGGGTGGGAGAACATGAGATAGTAGAGGAAGCAAGACTGATATGGTATGGTCATGTAATGGGGATGGGAAAGGAGAGAATACCAAAGATAATAATGGATATGAAATAGGCTTATGTATGTAAAATATCGCAAGGGAGGCCAAGAAAGAGATGGAAAGAGCAAAAAACAGAAAGTGTGCAAGTGAGAGAAGAATGTAAGCAATTTAAGGAGGAAGGCTAGAGATGGATGGATACATTTACTAAACTGACCTGGTCACAGGCTGGAAAGTTGTTGATGATGATTACTAAGCCTACTTTAAAGCAATTGATGTATTTCTTTAAAGTCTACCTTCTGTATCCAGTAGAATAAATTAGTTGGTGTTAGCTACAGATAGTAAAACGTATACCAAAAGTTACAATAAAATTATTATTATAGTTTCTGTAATTGTTTATTATTATGTTCTTATTCTGTTCATACAATGCTAAAACTGACAAATTCATCCTTTGACATTCCATAAACATACTCTTTCAATTTAATTTCATTAATATACTTTAGTTTACAATAAATTATTTAATACAAGAGATACTCCAAATTCTCTTATTTTTTATTTTACCGAGCTAAACATATGTATATATTTTAGATATATTTATAAATAAAGTTATAAGTGCCTAATTACAACTTCTATGAATTCTTTTAAATAACAAACAAGAAACCAATATGAACAGTACAAGTGCTGTTACCTGTCTCAAGTTTTGTGTAGGCCTAATCATTTCCACTATAAGAGGCAAAGGAAAATAATATAGTGAATGGTATTTCTTTTAACAGAATGTCAAAAGAAATTTCCTAGGTATATGAGCAAAGAAAATTAGGTTGACTATTATATACTATAAATAAACCATTTATTAGATCGTAAAATATTCCACCAAAAGCCATTTTAGGTTGAATTCCCATCAATTATGAGTATTTGTCTTAATAATCAAACTCAGGGTGGCTACAACACACTTGTAATGAAATTATCTTTTGTAGAGGATATTGTGTAAGGAACGAGCTTGTGAGAATACACAATATCCTCAATCAATTTCTCCTTACTAAAGATAATATGAATATAAATACAATTATCTTTTGTAGGTTTTCCACATAACATTAAAAAAATAATAATTCAAGATTAAGCTTTTTTTAGTTTTTTCTTTGTGACTATTTTCCAATTATTACATTGATCACATATTTTCAGAAACAATCCTAACAGCTATTAAACATCAACATTCCTTTCATTTGAACAATATTGAATCAATAAAAGAAACCTTGAAAAATGCAGTTTCAAAGTCAATAAAATGAGGTCTACTAAAACCAATATTTTATAATGCTTTTTACAGTTTCAAAAGTTTGTTTAGTAATATTAATCATAAAGTTTAAAAATAAAATCTTAGAACTACAGAAGGCTAACTATCAATGATGGTTACCTAGAGCTGTGATTGGTGGATATGGTGAGTTATCATCCACACTCATCCTACCGAGTCGGGCAGGTATTTCTGCCAGAGCGCTCCGAGTAGTGCGACGATTAGGGTTGATGTTTTGAAGGTCACTTGGCGGACTATCCATTGTTGTACTGGCGGAACCTAGTTAGGAAGCATTGAGTTAAGTTATTAGACCCTACTACTGTGATGGTTTTAGAAGAAATACCCCAGCATTAGCATGGAGAGTGGATGGGAAAACTAGTGATAAATCACATGTGTAAAACTTGTTTGTGCCCCCGGCCAAGATTTGAACCTTGGTCTCGTCATCACAGGAACTACAATCCTTTGTTAGACCAACACCTTAGACCGTGTGACCACATATGAGGATATTATTTTAATGTAAGAGACATGATGTATATTTTTACTAGTCACAACTGGTCAGCACAATATAGAAGAATCAGAATAAGGAGTCTCACTACATAACTGTTGGTATTGGCATACTTGAATCTGACCAGAGAACTGTAGAGGTTGGAGAAACCAAGTTTAGTGACTTTTTAGTGACCTTTTTTTGACCACAAAATTCCTTCAGTAAACGGTCAAACATATAATGCATATATAGGCATAATGCACTCACACACAACATTAAACTTTAACTAGATGGTTAACGTTAACGTTGTCCTTGATATCACGGTAAAAACAATCAGGCAGCTTGCGGCTGGCTAGTGCATGGAATCATAGGTAGTGGGAAACTTGACATTCGACGCGTTGTTATAATGCGCGGGAAATTCAAACAATATTTTTGTGACTTTATGACTAAAATATTGAAAATTCATATCTTTTAAGGGAATTTCATGACTTTTTTTTTTGCAATTTATAGCTTTTTAGTGACTTTCATGACCCAGTAGAGACCCTGAACAATCTAAGGCCGGGGTCAATTTTTAGCATATCGCATAAGAAAAATACATTGTCTTTAATAGGTCAATATTTGTGAAAATAAATAAAGAAGGTTAAGTTCGAATAATATTTGTGTGACCAAAATAACCTTAAGTGGTCATAATCAAAAATGTGATCAAAAAATTAAATAAACAAAAATGAACATTTCATTTTATTCTAAATTTTTCCCTAGAATGGTGGGGACATACATATAAGAGGAAAGGTTGAATTTAAGGATTAAATATAATATAATATAATATAATATATATAGCAAAAGTATAATGTAGAAATGATGGGTGATTGCAGGACTTTTGGTAGGTTTATAAGGCAATAGGGGCCCAGAACTTTTTCTGATCTAAGGTGCTGGTTCTTGTCAATTGGAAACAAGCTAAGTGCACTAGGGGTGTAGTTTTCCTCAATCGATCTTCCTTGTTTCCTATCCCCAATAATACAGGCACAAGTCCTTAAAATACCCTGAAATCAGACTTATCCACTAGAGTTAGCTCATGTTTCAAATATCAACCATAAACACTTAGGATGGTTTTGTTTGTGTTCCCCAGGGTGTCCAGCCCAACTGTATTTTAAACTTCCTTGACTTAGCCAGTCACTATTACAAACATAATCTTATTCAGATCGCAGCTTGATGTAATATTTTCAGGCACATAGGAAATACACATTCTAAAATTGTGTCACTCAATGAAGGGGTTAAAGCATATCAGCCTAAAGCAATTGGCTGGTAGTGTGATCTAAGTTAGATATCAGTGAAATTATATTGAGAAATAAAAAGATCACCTTACATACACACAGTTTAAATTATTTTGAGACATTATTTAGTAGTTTCTTCTTCCTATAATGAAATCGAATGACTGCACATGCACATAAACATGCTTCAACTTTGTATCAAGATGTGCGGTAGAAGGGTGAGAAAATACAAAAACCACCTAATGACCTTGAGAATTAAGATTAGTAGCCTATATGCCGATAAAAGAGCTTTGTGGTGGATGTGTATTAACTAGAAGAAAAATGTTATTTACACTATTGTAAATAATAGTTAAATATTTTTTGGTGAATTTGTAAAAATTTAAAAAAATTTGATAAAATTCCCCGACTTTTCCCTGACCAAGTAAATTCGCTAACTTTTACCTGTTTTCCTGTTAGCTAAATACCCTGTTCACACAAACCTATTAAAAAATAAAAATCACTCTGCTAAATATTGACAAATAGTGTTATAACTTGAAATATTCTTTTTATAAATATTACTAGCCCTACTGTATAGTTTAATAACATTTTTCCATTAGCAATGATAGAGGCCTACATTGAAGAAAGTAAAGGGAAAATAGTTGGTAGCAAATTAACGCGACAAACACAATATGGCTTTTACATAAGAAAAAAAGAACACAATTCACACTAATACCATTAGACTAAGAAATAATGGAAATCGGGTCTTTTTAACACTTAAAACCTCACCTAAGTTCCATTTCATCGTAACTTCAGGACGAAGGGTGAAAATTGGTAAATAATATGAGTAGGAATGGTAAAAAAAAATTATGGATTACTTAATGTTCACCCCTTACTCGATGGGAAAATAAGTTTTTGTACACACGTCCTTCAGTGGTCTAAGGCGCTACTCTCACAATAGACTATACTGCCGAAGACGGGGAGATCGAGGTTTGATCCCAGTCGGGTGTACTGAGGGTGGTTTTTTTTAAATGGTTTTCCAATCTTCCTCCACTAAAATGTCAATAAACTTCCTCTAAATTCAGTTTTTCTAACTCCTAGCACATTACTGTAATTAGTAAATAGGTATATGACCCAGACGAGTAGTAAGACGTGACACTAAAAAAAAAAGTACACCTTAGCAGAATAAGAATGGGTTGGTGTACACCATAATAAGGTCTTAGATATTCATAGTCCACACATGTTAATGTGCCCAAAAATTAATCAATGAAAACACAAAATGCTTATATTATTTATGATGTTTAAGTTCTTTCAAGGTGTGGATTAATACAGAAATATAACCTTCAAAACCCAAAACCATAAAATGTTTTATAAAATCAAATAGTGTTGAATGAGAATGTGAATTTATACATATAATATACATAATTATAATTTTAAGGAAGTGATTTAATAGCCAGGTCAACTATATATAACATAATAGTAAACGAACAATCTTAGAGCATACACTGCCGGCATTCTACCCTTGAGCTAATATAATATAAATTCTATTCTATCATAGTTATTTACTTGAGTAGTGGGAGGTAATCCAAATGCAATTTTAGACCTACATTACAAATTAATAGTAATAACGACTTTTTAAAACATTCCAGCAAATTCACTAAGCATTCCCGCGCAATCTAGAACTATTACACTTTAGCCTTTTGATATGCTAAGTAGTTTACATGAATAAAGTAATCACACACACTTTATATGTTTATTTTAGTGTATACTACATCCAAAGCTTAACCGGAGATACAAGTACTATACCTTTCAATTAATGGATATAAATCTCAGGCTTACGATCCTCTTTTAATTATTTGCAAATAAAGATGATAAACCAAACTACCACACAAGTTGAGTTTTAGTTCAGCTGTTTAGATACCTCTTTCCACTCTCAAGAAATTTCGCGCGATTTTCACATTCTTATTTATAATTGGCCGCAGCTGATTATATATGAGCCAATAGAAATAAAATACAGTGTAAACAAAACTATTTATGTTATTTCTTTAAATTATATATTTTCATACTGTATTTTTTTTAATGGATGGGTCTGTAATTAATTTCTGCATGTTATAACAAAAGTGTTATGATTAAACTTTTGTTGTTTAAATATAAGTAGTCTGGCGTTAAAAAAGTTGTTAGCTTCATTAGTCTATTCTCACGGAAATAGTCGATTGTAGACGAAGTCAGCACGAAAAGTGTTGACAGCTGATGACAATAGTACTGTGTTTATCTCGTTCATGAAAATATACATAGTTTTATTGTAAACTATTAATTAATTTCGAAATATGCATGGTAATTGAAAGTGATTCTTTATGACACATTCTGTGACACACAGCTACATAATATATTCAATTTTTCATACAATTGTGAGTAATATAACTGTGCCCATCTCCAATTCATGCCTTATGTTAAATTCCTGTTAATGTTGTAGAGCCTATTCTAGGGGCCTTTAAAAGTAATTTAAACCAAATTAGAAAATATGGTTTTTAGATTATGTAGCAAAATAATAACCATATAATAATTTTTTTGTTCTTTTCCTCTCGGTACTGTGTAATAATCGTTCACGTGTTGTTTTGAATAGTGGTATTCCTTAAATGTTCTAATCAATATAATGGGACTTTAATTGTTTATATGGAACTGTGTCACCTAAGGAATCATGTTTAATATATATTTTAGTTGAGGTCATTGACCCCCTCATAATTGGTGAAAGTTTTGTTCAATGGTCTTTGTAAATCTGTTTACTTGCTTTGGTAACTAGGCTGTCATTATACTAGGTTATTAAAATTTTAAGTCTTACTTAATTTTATAATACCTTAAATAAATAATGCATATTACTTTTCTGCAGATAAAATAACTTAGAACAAGAAGAAAATATTCTATATTTTACTAACATTTATAATATTTAGCGGTACTTTTATATAAGTGTATTTAATTGGTAATATTATGAGTAAATCAGGCCTATGGGTATTAAATAACCTCTAACAAAACTATATTTTCAAATTGTTTAAAAAAAGCCTACTGTAACCAAACAAGTAATTGATGTTGGAAGTTGGTACATAGGATTGTGGCCTAAGTATTATCAACAATTTCCAAGTCCACATAAATATATGTTACAAGTGATGTGGTCAGGGTAAGCATTACAGTACTTGTTTAAATTGTACCTGTGAACTATTCTCATCGCTCAGTAGAACAATCAATGAAAATACATTCCCATGAGAGATGTATAGGCCTAGCGATGAACTTATATTTTATTTGTAAAATGAGGACCAAATGGGTGAGAACATATCACAGGTAGGTATAGTGGTTTTAACAAGCTCACTAACAAGGCACACTAATACATCTAACATTTGTCATCTAGTCCTGTAACCACAGCCCAAGTCCAAAATGAACCAGTGTTGTAATGAGTCCCCTTCAGTGTCCAGACCTCCCCACGCCCCTTTTCCCCCCAGGGAAACTTAAAGGAAAGGGGATCTAAAAGCTCCATTACTATATATGGCAATTTTTTTAACATTCAATGACTCTAGAAGCTACTTAACCTTCGTATACTCGCGCCCAACGGTATCACACATATACTCGTGCACGGTGTCTCAGACCGAGATTTGACCTCGTCTGTATTATTTTAATTATATACTTTTTAAGCATTATTGGTATTTATTATATAGAAGCAGGTACAATTGAATAAAAAAAAACAGAAAAATATTAGAACGTTAATTTATTTGGTAGAAACAGACTTTTAACTCAGTCTCTTAAAAAAATAACATAAATTTTTTGTACTCTAACTTTAATAACAAAAACCCTTTTTCATGTGTTAATTATAAAAAAAACTCTGAAATCTAATAAATGAAAGTATAAAGAATAATAAAATATTATAAAAATAAGATTTAATCATTATTAGAGTTGTTTGTGTAGCAATCAGAACATACCATAACTGCGTGTTTGAGACAAACATATTTTTTGCAGTTCATGCAGTTATATCGTGTCTTTAGGTTTTTTTGATGAACAGAATGAACAACAACCTGCTTGATGATTACCTAATGATGAAGGCTCTGGATCATCAAGTTTGCATATTTCTAACAGCCTTTGTCTCAGTATTCTTGGAAAACTTGAAATCAATGCCCACTTTTTTAGTTGGGGCATTATGAGATCATATGAAAGCATCTCTAGAAACTCCTTCCGGCTTGTTTTTATGTTGAAATTGTTAAGACCATATATTATATAAGAATTTATCCCCGCAACATTCATAACCATAGGCCATCGATTAGTTCCTCTAGCGCAGTTATAGGTCTCACACATTTTGTCTACAGTGTCAACGCCCCCTTTTGTAGCATTGTAGTCCATAATTATCTCTGGTTTTCCAGTTCGTTCATTTATTTGTGCATCATCGTGGATACTAGAGACAAGTAGAACATTTTTTATTTCTATTTGGCACATCCTCACTGTCACTCTTGTCATCATAATTTGAATTGGAATCTTCACATTCTAACAGCGCCCTTATTCTTTCTTCCTCCATTGTGGTGACAAAAATGGCTAAAAACAAAGAAAACTGTTCTTAAATAATGTAATACAATAAACTCAATAAGTATTATACACCACTAAAATAAATTAATACATTTCATTGATTAATGTTCTAAAATAAAAAAATTGCTACTTGCCTAAAATAGTAACACTTAGACTCGCGTTGGTCTCATGGACCGATAACAGTAATAAAGTGTCACACGTCCACTCGGCACCAATGCGTGCGCCGCACTAAACAATGCCTAACAACAAATTAAGAAGCTACTAAAAACCGCAAAGTCCCACTGATGTTAATTTTTGTGAAAACAATAAATTATTGATTTGTCGGTCTGAGAGACCAATGCGCGAGTATACGAAGGTTAAAGATGGATCTTTTAGTTGTATTCTTCCTTTCCCCTCTTTTTTCCTTCTTTGAATCATTTCCTCGCCTTCCTTCCTACCCCACCCACCCAACCTGCCAAATATTGGAACTGCAACACGACCCCAGGATTATCATCACTTCCTATAGCCAACCATAACCTATACCCGTGTTCCAAATACCTTTTAAGTTCATGGTATACTTAACAAATCTAATTTTTTTTTCAGCATACTTTTGATTTGGGTATGCGAAGCAGTACCAGAAAATAGATTATACACCCAGTCCAACAGTTGTACAGTAAAGCTCAGTTAGTAAAATATAGTATAACCTTTTCCTGAAGTACTGGTAGCCTCAAATGTTCCACGCTTAAATTTTGAAGTTATTTTTCTGTGCCCGCTTCTTTAACATTTGGAAACATTTCTTTTAAACCATTAGTAATTTGGGTAGACTATAACTACAACTTCGTCTGAAATCTTTTAATTTTGTCAGATGTATTTAACATATTTAAGTATGAGCAAGTTAGAAATTGTGGACAAAGCACGGCTGCTGCTTGCATAAACTTCAATCGTGTTCTTATTGAACTGCGCTCTGGACTGTAGCCCACAATATACCCAATTTGCCACTGCGGCACAGAGTTTGCATAACATTGAGCTACACCATCCACATCATATTAAGACACAAACTTATCAATCTTAGTACAATCAAAACAACAAAAATTTGATTTTATCATCATTACTGAAACTTAACTAAACAAAAATATGGTAGGTTTTGCGGTTAATATGTAGCTTATGATTAAAAATACTTACCTCAAAATTGGTTATTCAACCATTGTTTCCATTAACTGTGTCCCACCTGAACCACTTATCCAAACCTCATCCTTTAGATTTGGTCAAAATAATTAAATAGTGCTTCAGTAAATTTATTTAGTTTAATTTTCCATACAGAGTAATGTCAATAATTCTTGAATATATGTCATGAGCACATTGGTATTTGATGAGACGCCTTTTTTTTAGCACCACGTATTACAACCCATTCGGGCTATAATCCTATGTACTAATTACTCTAATGTGTTAGGTATTATGAAGTTGAATTTAGAAGACTTATACCTGCATTTGTATAGAGGAAGAGTGGAAAACCATTTAGAAAAAACCACCCTCTGGACGACCAACCAGGATTGAACCCTGATTTCCCTGTCATCGGCATTCTTGTCTATTTCGAAGGTGACGCCTTAGAGCATGTGGCCGCCAAAGCGGGTAGAATCTTTTTAACTTAATTGAAGAGAAAAAGTTCTCATTAAATCCCCTGATTTCCATTATGTTGAAGAACTTTTAAGTTTATTGTGTGAATAAAATCAAACTGAACACATCTTCTGAAGCCATACCGGTATTTTATTTATTGTGTCCACGAACAATTTTGCTATAAAAACTTCAAAAATATTTACCTTAACTAAAATGCCCTTCCATCCCACCTTAATGCTTCCTGATGCTACTAAGGTTTCACTAGGCTTAGCCGGTTCCTCCCAAAGCCAACAACACCATCCTGTTCCTTTGTGAAATGAGGAGGGCTGTGTGTGAGGTTATTTCGTGAAACAACTACTGATTTATACTTTTCAACTATACAAGCAAATTAACCCGCTTCAGTGGCCGCATGGCCTAAGGCGTCACACTCTCATTAGATTAGACTGCTGATGACAAATACATCGGGGCTTGAATCTCGGCCGGTTGTACTGAGGGTGATTTTCCCTAAATGGTTTTACACTTTCCCTCCACTCAAATGTGAGTGCACTTCTTCTAAATTCAACCTTCCTCATCATAAACTCATTAGCATAATTTATATATATATATATATGTGTGTGTGCATGTGTGTGCGTGTGTGCATGCGTGCGTGTGTGTGTGTATAACTTGAACAGGTAGGCCCTAGTAAGACATGGTGCTAAAAAAATAGCAAACTTCAAAAATAATTTTTTTAACCCATAATTATAACTTAGCGGAATAATTTTGATTTTTACAGGCCAAGATTTGAAAATTAATTATCAATAATTCAAAACAAAACTCAATTTTTTAGTTATTTATTTGTAATAACTTTTAACTTATTATACAGTATTTCTTCTTGGGGGAGTAAATCACGCGTTAGGTATCAAATCCTAACTATAATATTTAAAAAGTGTACCTATACACATTTCTAATGTGACACTATATTGTCCCACAGTGTTATCACCCTATCCCAAATAGGTTGGTGTCCTCTTAAGTTATTTGTCCCTGATGGAGCGTGGGGTATTCAGTGCTGTGCCAGTAAAACTTGGCCTCAGGATTAAGATGGAAGCTTTAGTTCAAGACCTAACGGCTGCTCTAGAGGAGTCGTCACGATCTTCTACTGTCAGGCGACGCTGGGGACTCCGAAGAAGAGCTAGGTCCACCGGCAATTTGCGTGAGTGGCCAATTTTTTGTTGTTGTATTTTCTTCGTGCTTTGTGTTTTATTACTTGTTTGAGCTTAATCACAGCTTACACTAATATAAGGTCAAAGGATTAATACAGGGAATTTTAAATAAATACATAACTATTTTCTTGGAAAGAAAATCATGACGGAAAACTGTCCCGAATACACATAACGAAGAATTGAGGTGAATTTTGATCTCATGCATCACAGTTTTTATTGTCAATGTAGTTTGGTGAAGAAAACTCCTTGGTGGCACTCTAAATGCATCACTTTATGGATTGCTCCAGTGACAAACAGATTTGGCTTTGAATCCTGGTCAGATTTACTGGTTTTTACTAAGTGGTGTGTGATGCTACTTTTTAGATGCAAAGTCAAAAATAAGTTTTTGTTTTGTCATATAACACTACTTTTAATTTTCTCAATTACTTAATTAGTTAATCTAAATATGGTACCTCTACAGAGAATGGTACACAGAGAGAAAAACACACTAACTTATTTTATGACATATTTGAATTTATCTATGATTACATTATATTTGTGATTTAATCCCTATTTGGTGTTAAAATATTAGCTCTTGTAAAAATTGTTATCTGTTCAAATATGTCATATTTACTGAGAGAATTATTTCAAACCTGATCATGATATATCAAAAGGTTCCTACTTCCTTCAAAATGTTTTTGAAAATTTAAAGGTTATTGTTGCTGTCAAAGAAGATTTGACCTTTGACTTTGTTCTTTAGAAGCTTCACACACCCCTAGTTGTTTTTCCTAAATGATGTCCTACTTTCCATGCAAATGTGGATACACAACTTCTATAAATATGCCTTCCTCTATCCTTCCTGATTACTATTAATATCTGAATAGCCCAAAGGGTAGTAAGTTGTGGTGCAAAAAATATTAAAAAACTGGTAACCAACAGCAGTGTTTTATTTTAACCAGATAGGGTTCAATCTAACCAGGCTGCTTTATTAATATAATGGATACCCGCCGCGGTGGCATAGTTGGCTAATGCACTAATTTTTTGTTGAGCTAGACTGCCAAGAATAGAGAGATCGAAGTTCGAATCTTGGTCGAGTAAACTGGGGGTGGTGTTTCCTAAATTATTCTCCACTTTCCCTCCGTGCAATTGGGGGTTCACTTCCTCTAAATCCAGCCCTCCCAATTCCTAACCCATTATAATAATTAGTACCTAAGCATATAACCTGAACGGGTAGTAAGATAAATAATATAATGGTAGTTCACTATAGTATGATATAATGTTATCACTGAATATCATAATCAAGGTCAAATATACAGTAGGGCTCCCGTATCCACTAATTCAATTCAGTGTCCGAAGTTTCAGCTATACACTGTTTGCTGCTGCCCAATTTTATTTATTTTTAAATAAAGAAAAAAAATGGTTCATAAGTCACAGTGCCTACACCATCACCCCAATTCATTTCATCATCGAGGATAAACTGCTATCATATCACTGTCATTATTATTATTATTATTATTATTATTATTATTATTATTATTATTATTATTACAATCATAATCACTGATCGTCGCAGCAAGAAAAATGGATAGTAAAATAATAAGTACACTGTAATGTACAGTACACGTTATTATGTACTTTATTTAATGTTGGTAATGTTATACTGTGAATAATTTACCAATTAAACTTCATCATATTTATGTATTTTACATAAATATCAAGTTATATAATAGTTCGGTATTATCTCCAGTTTCACGTAAGTGTGGTTGATCTAGGAACATATTACCCGTGGATATGGGGGCCCTATTGTAACTATCTGCAAAATTGTCACTAGAATTGATTCAAAATTATGATAATCCTTCAACCAAATTAACACCTGGTGGTCTAGGGGTAGGGTGTCAGACTTCTGTACTGGGGTATCGGGGTTCAATCCTCGGTCCCGGCATAGATTTATCTGATTACCAAACCTTTCCTTCACCTCTGACAAGACAACTTGTGAATGTGTGGAACGCCAGGCCTCCACCGTGGTTCGGACTCCATGTTAAACTGTAGGTCTTACATTTCATCTCACAATCACCCTACCATTACACATTAACGTAAGTGCATATAAATCGAACGGGTAGTAAGACGCGGTGCTAATAATAATCTTTACTGTACCTGTGAGCATGAAACTGCAGTATGTTTAGCTGTTGATATGGTCCCTGTTCTGTCCAGCACTGGCCTGCCACCGAACACAAAGTGACGACTCCAGCAGCAGCATAGGGGAGCTCATGATCTCCAGAGACAAGGGCATGTCCAGTCTACACCAGGTACAACGGGACATTGGTTCATTGCCATTAGTAGTCATTTCCACACGCGAAGCTTAATGTACTGTCCAATTTTCAAAGAATGAGCCCTATCTTAAAGCTAAAAAAGTTTCTAGATCTACTTTCATGGATTCATGTTATCTGCAACTATCACATTTGATAGATATTATCAATACCTATAAAATAACCCTAGTAATATAGTAAAATGTTATCAATGTTGTCCGCAAAATGTTATTTTATAAAAGGTTCTCTCTATGAAAACTAGACTGTGATTTATATTTTTATAAGTTACTAATATACGCTCATGATTAGGCTATAATTATGTTAAATTTATTGCCAAAGCATCAGTTTAGACCTATTTTAACAAAACACAAGTTAACGAAAAGCTTTTGTCTTATAATAAATTTTTTTAAATGTTATAAATCTGCTGTCAAATTGCATTAACTAATATTTCGAACTTTGTGTTTTCATTCAATGTACAAAATAATGATGAACCAACTTAAAATTTCAACTCGCTTCAGTGGCCGAATGGTCTAAGGCATCACTCTCATGTTAGGCTGGCCTGCTGAAGATGGTGAGATTAAGGTTCGAGTCCCTGTCAGGTCTAATTAGGGTCGTTTTTCCTAAATAGTTTCCCACTTGCCTTCCACGCAAATGTGAGTAGATTACCTCTAAAATTCTTCCTTCCTCATCCCTACCCCATCAGAGTAATTATCATATATGTGTACAACCTGAACAGGCAGTAAGACCTGATAAAATAATAATAATTATTTAAAATTTCCATTTTTTTTATCATATTTATGATGTTATATTTTTCTATATTGGTTTTCATTTTATTTTTCACTCTAATCACAATGCAAGTATTATAATATGCTACACACAGAGTGACTCAGATGACATAGCAATCGCAGGGGGCATCCGACACCATCTCACACCATTCAGCCTGAGGTCTCGACAAGTGCCCCATCTCCACGGGAATTTTGAGTCAGACTCCTTCAACGAGAACTTCTCTCCCATCCATCCCAACACCCGCAGATACCGGTGCGTACCTGTGTGCGCACTTGCAAGGTAGTGAACTTGGGAACTCTGTAACCATTTTTGTATTTGCAGAGGTTTAGATATGTGTTTGGATACAGGTGTATACATATTTAATACCGTATTGGCCCGAATAAATTTTGATGTTTTTCTCCTAAAAATGTCCTTCTGAAAACTGTACTTGTATCATATGCACAACCTATTTACCTTTTATTTGTCTTGTAGAACACCTTCAATATTTTGTTGTATTATGTGCGAGGCAGTACTATATTCAGGCCAATACAGTACTCTAGTTTAAATAAAGATAAAAGATAAGCATAATGTAGGCATGAATGTTTAATATAAAAAGGTATGTTGGAACGTTAATTTAAATTTATTATAAATCAAGATTCTAAAGCAACGGTCAGCAACCTACGGACTGTGAGCCGGATCTTGCCCACTAACTGATTTTATCTGGCCCACAAAAAAATGTCTCAAACAGACATTTGTGTTTATAAAAATAGACTAATAACTAATTATTATATGAGAAATATAAAGTTGACTTTTTTGCTCCATATTTCTTTCAAATCGACCCACCAAATTTTTTATAACCCCATATGGCCCGTGAAATCAAAAGTGTTGCTGACACCTGCTCTTAAGCATAACATTTACTGAAAAATATATACTGTTCAAAATGTTAAAAAAACACATTGAAAAGCAAATTAAGTTATTTTCCACAGTAAAGGGTGGGAAAGCGATTAATAGGAGCTACAGACACTTAAGAATACAGTTGTCAAATACTTTCTCATTCTCATCACTTTAGTTTTTTTTAGTCAGAACTGACTTTTGTTTATTTTTTCATTATTTCATTGTGCCTTATTAGCATTTTTGGTTATTGGTATGCATTTATGTTACACTAATTAGGTAGGTATTAGAAAGTTAGAATTCAAAGTAAATGTATCCACATATGAACGTAAGGAGAGTGGTAAACTTGATTTAATTTATTTGAGGTATTTAACTTACACTTTCTGAATCGACTTTTTACATCCACTACCGGCTTGCTAAGCCGGTTGTAGCTTCATATGCCTCATAATCTAACTTAAGACTAGGACAGGCACAACATCCAGTCCCCGGCCACTAACTCATTACTGTGAAAGAGTAAACCCACATTTAACGAATGATAAATTTTTCGGCCATGCCAAGAATCTAACCCGGACCCTTAGCTCAGTAGACAGTCATGCTACCAACTGAGCTAAGTTGTCGGACAATGGGAACCTATATAGGGGAATAAAACACCTTTGGTACACTTGGCCATGATTTGAAACTCAACCTCACACTCGCCTGTTATCTGAACTACGTGAGCCTTGCATTTAGTATGTTTGCCCATCAATGTTGGTTTTAGTTTATTTTAATATACAAAAATTTGTTATTATACTTTTTAAATACATAAATAATAATACTTAGAACCGTGTCTTACTACCCATTCATGTTATACGCTTAAGTACTAACTAGGGGTAATGGGCTAGGAATTGGGAAGGTTGAATGTAGAGGAAGTGAACCCACATATGTGTGGAGGGAGATTGGTGAGTGGAGAAGAAAAGTCAGCATCAGTTCACCCAAACGAGATTTGAACCTCGATCTCATCGTCCTCGGCAGTCTAGCTCAATATAAAACTATCTCTTTAGCTAACTATGCCACCGATATGGGTAAACAAGTAACAATTAACAATTATCTCAACTACCTAGATATAATGCAACCCTTAAGCTAAATTGAGAGCATGATACTGAAATTTAAAAAAAATTTTTGGAGTAAAAGTTTGCCCAACAGCTACATATTTATTTAAGTGACCTGAACCTATTCCCTTTAAAATTATCTATTTCTCTCTGATTGAAAAGTGTCTGTTTTCCTCACTTTTGTTTGGAAGCATCTTCTTGTGTAGGACAATTAAATAACCCCAACAAAACCTTGATAATATTTATTAAATGATGCTATGTGTGTAAAAGGGGGGAAGAGGGAGAAGTAGAAAACCTGTATTTATGAAAATATCAGTTATACTAAAAGACAATTTAAACAAACCATATACAAGCAGTGGGGAAAAATTACCATATTTTTTAGATTTTTCAGTTTTTTACTTAAAAAATTGCAATACGGTTAAAAAATCAATGAAATGAGAAGCGAACTAGATGTTCCTGGATATATTTAACAAGTATCATTTCAATGTGTCCAGTGTTTGAAACTTTGCTGCCTATAATAGATTAATAAGAAGAAAAAAATTACCTTTTTCCAGATTAGGCGAAATCTGCATTGATGAGGTCTGAATTATTGGATTATCGAGGTTTAACTGTAAATGAAAACTTTTATGAGTTACATTTTCATATATCTTACCCCCAACACACAGATAGCTCACCTACTTGACCCACATTTCTCAAGTTTCATCCGTTGTATTGTCACCTTGAAATACTGTAGTAGGAGATATGACTTAATATGTGAATCTAATAGAAAATATTTTTTTAAACACTTTGATGTTAGTAAAAATTTAATTTTGAATCAAGATATTATTATTATTAGCACCGCGTCTTACTACCCGTTCGGGTTGTACGTACTTACGCTAATGTGCAATGGTAGGGTGATTGTGAAATTAAATGAAGGACCTACAGTTTAACGTGGAATCCGAACCACGGTGGAGGCCTGGCATTCCTCACATTCACAAGTTGTGATTAATACACATCTTATCAGAGGTGAAGGAAGGGTTTAGCAATCAGATAAATTTGTGCCGGGACCGAGGATTGAACCTTGAACCCTCAGCACAGAAGTCTGACACCTTACCCCTAGACCACCAGGTCACCCGAATCAAGATAAATATGGTAGTTTAACTTACATTTATATAAAGTAAAAGTTTCATTTTCTCACAGTTGGAGATTGTAATTTTATATCTCAGTTGAAATTTGGAATGAAGGTGGGTTTAAGCCTAGGCATAGGTAGAGGAAAACACTTGGATTTCTTTGCTGTGGCAATCAAGAGATTTATTTAAAAAACTGTAATGGTATATATTCAAAAACATTATTAACTTTTACTTTTACAGTCATAATATATTTAAATCATTAAAGTAATTTAATAAAATTAGTTTAAAAATAACACCTAGACATGGTAATCAAAGTCATTACCTTTGGCTTAGTGGGCCAATGTTTTACTGCTGAGCTTTCCGGGATTTGTCCGGGATTTGCATATTTTAAGTCTGAGTCTTTGATGGATGTGTGGAAATTATCAACTACATACATAATTACAATGATTAGCAACCTGTGTGTTGATATTCATTAAAGCTATCTAAGTTAATGTTTTTGAACAAGTGTCTGTTCTAATAGCTAAGAAAGAGCTTTTGTAGGTCTCACTCATATAGTTTTATCATGGCCATAACCATACATTTATATTGGTAAAGGTAAACCTCAAATAGTTCTGATAAAGTTCCCCCCCATAGGGAATAGCAAGGGTATTTTTTTAAACGATTCCATTTATCTTGAAGCTTTATAAAGTGTTTTAAAACATAATTGAGGTTATATATTATGTTAACTTTAAATGGCTAGAAGCCTAATCATCCCGAGATATAAAAATTATATTTTTAATACTACTTTATTAGGTGTTAAAAATCTCAAATTATCCATTTCTTCACCCTGATATTATCTTGAGTATTACTGCTCATCTATTAGTAGCTTTTAGAGACAATTAACATTCTAATTAGGGGTGTGTGAGATTGAGTTTTTTTCATTCAAAACCAGAACAGGGACAAGATTGGGAACAAAACCTTTAGAATCCCTTATTTTGGGATGAGAACAGGAATTAAAAATGTATACTTAATTATTTATTATACTATCTTAAAACATTGTTCAATATTTAATTTGTTAAATGAATACCTAAGTGAGATATAAAATAAATTAACTAACCTAAATAACTTAAATAAATACTTATCACCTATCAAATAATAATAGCAGACATAAAAATGTGTTGAGTTTCCAATGTTTTCTATATTCAGGAATAAAAGAACAGTTCCTGAAATTCTCGAGATTATAGCATCTCTGTCCTGACAGTTGGTCGGGGACAGGAAATATTTTTTCTCAGAGAAATCACAAAATTCAGTAATCCCGCACACCTCTAATTGGAATACTAAAAAAAATAATCAATACACGTGAATTTTATTTTAAATTACTCACATTTTAAGCTCCAGAGAAACATACACGATAGAAAGTGATTAGACAAATGATAACTTATATGTGTTGGAATATGACTTGTCTCTTTATCCAGGAAGCGCAAGTTTAAGCGCATGGCAGTGGATCCAGTGGACAGCAACAACCCATCCACTTCCCAGGCATCTGCCCCTCCACCCGTCCTCCTTGCCAGTAGCAAGAAGAAACATCTCATTCGACATTTGCCTAACTGTGAAAACAGGTGACTTACTCACTTTGTCTCAACAGTCTTATGAGGTTTAGATCCTCCTTTGAGATTTATTTCCTTGTAGGTCTAACTAGTCTTCTTTGAAACGTTCCCTTATTGGTCTAACCAGTTCCCTTTAAGACTGCTTTTCTAGCAGGTCTAACTAGTCTTCTCTGATACTAATTTCCTTGTAGGATCATATTGCCTTCACCCATAAATCACCTAGAGGATTGATGAAAAATCAAGTGGCATAAAGTCTACTCTATACTGTAACTGGTTGGCATCAAACCAAATCACTCAAATATTTAAATATTCAGGCAGCCAGCTATCCTGATCTTGTCAACTTTTAACACAAGGGTTGTTAACATCCTAATCTATAGAGCATAGGGGTCTGCGCTGCTTTGATAATATCATTATTGATTTGATTTTTATATTATTCGATTTGATAACTCAAATAAAACAAAACTAGAAAAGATTGATAAGGCTTTTAAGTCGTTGTTTTCCCTAAAACAGCCTTTTAAAGGCTTCTTATATTCTATAATTGCACCCTTGGATAATGTGTAACAAGTGTGTTGAAATAGCTTAAAATCACCAAAACTTTACCACCTAACTTATGACAAGGTGAACTATTGTTGCATTAACATGTTTAATAACTTACATTTATACATTAAAACTGCTGTACTTGTTTTATAACCTAATAATTTATAAACATTACTTTTGAAGTCTAACTGTGGATTCACACATTCGCCGAAAAACAAGCGCAGAACAGAAACGTGGTCACATGACAAGCTCTAAGCCAATCACAAGATTTCGGCTTTAACGGCGCGAGCTGTTCCGCTAAATTTCAACCCATTTCTACTTCTTCCACTCTTCCTGAAATGTTTGGCACAGAAAAAACCAATCAAATCTCAAAACCTACCATCTTAAATCAGTGCGCTTGTGCATTTGACAACGCATGTGCTCTACAGCTAGAAGAAAGCTGACAGCTTCCTTGGCCTGTGTGAGGAGATTTTAAAATACCTGTTATTGTATAGCATGTGTATCAATGTATTGGATTGTGCCACAACAAAACATTATAATTTGTAAACATCTGTTAGGAGAATGATCTAAAATATATGTTTATGCACTAGAAAATAAAATATGTTGATAATCATCTGTTTTAAGTTAATGTTGCAATGTATCATGGGTCAACTTATAACTTGTGATCTGCTACGCCACTGAGGCAGATTGTGCTTTCTATTTTCGGCGAACGTATGACACAAGCTTAAGTTTTATCTTATGTTTATAGGAATAGGGTTAGAAACTAATCTAATGTTATTTTTATAATGTTTTGGTTTAAATTAGGAGGGATAGCCAGAAACTTACCTTGGTGATACGGGAGTAGAAATTGTTTAGATAGAACACTAAAAACACACAAACACATTTTTAAGGACAAGCTTTCACTATCACAGACAGCTTCATCTGGTCAAGAGATTAGACTGATGCTCTTGGTTGAACTGCAAGGTTGACTCCACATCTGACTGTTTTTCAGTTATGATATCACTGTATAGGTGGCAGCACTGTGAATAAATAGTTATATAGATGGGTAGAAAAACTAAAAATTGTGTTATGTAATGTATTATTATTGTGACAATGAATATCACCAAGGTAAGTGTGCTGGCTATCCCTCCTAATTTAAACCATGATTTAGCCTAGCGCTCTATTCCAAATAACCTTAATATTTTTATAATGTGTAACTTGTTTTATTTAACCCTGTAATTTTAGCATAAATTATTTCACTAAGATACAATTTGATTTGATAAGTATTTGAAATTCATGAAATTTGCTTTGATTCGAACTAAAAAGACTCTTGCATTTTATATCTAATGGAGCAGGAATAAAAAGGGCATCTTCGGTGAAATATAACCTTCATTGGAATTAATAAGGATATGAAAATCACTTTTACCCAAATAAATTTTTAACCCATATCTTTCTCGTCAATGGTGACCAAGTATGGTGTGAGACTAACCCATAAAACTGTCTTACCACCTGTAGAGGTTAAAAAAAGTTATAATGAGGATCAACATGTATTTTGACTTTAAGGTGTGTCATGTATCATCCATATTAATTTAAAATAATACAGAAATTACTCGACTTGCATAGATTTGTGTTAAGTGGCTTCGTAGATATGCATTTGCGGTACTTATACTTACAAATAGCAAGACCAAATATCATGTGCCACTTTAAACATTATATATATATTAACACCACATCTTTTACCTGTTGGGCTTTATGCTTATGCACAATGTGTTATGCTTTAATTATCTCTTGTAATAGACATGTACATCAAAAATACATCATGCTTAAGCAATTTTTGAAAAATTGTTTAACTCATGGGAAAACCTTCATAATGGACTAATCACAGAAGCTTGCTGCACAATAACGTTTTGTATAGGTTTGTCTCTTAAAAATTATTTTATGGATTAATCCATACAGTAAGAAGTTTACTAGTTCTTAAAATATTTAAAATTTCACCCTAAAAACATTATTTGAGTATCTTTCGAATATTCTACAGGATTTGAAAGCCCCATTTTCATTTAAAATGTTGGCAGGTTCAACAACTTGATGTGTGGAAAACGGAAACGTAGTGCTCGAGAGCGAGGCATGGACTGCGACAGACCGGGCGCATCTCGAGGCAAGGGCACCCGCACTATACTAACTATACACAAGATGAGTGGAGAGGAAGCGCGAATGGACTTCACCAATATAGATGGCACGCACTGGTAAGTGCCACACCATTTATAATGCAGTTAACTGCATTGCTGTGGAGTCAAAGTTGTGGAGTCGGAGTCTTTAAAAATGTACCGAATCAAATTCTGGCTTCAAAATAAAAACTTATTAGATTAAAAAAATATATATAGGATATTTGGAACAGAACACTAGCTAAATCATGACTATCCCTCTTAATTTAAACCATAAAAAAAATATATAGTATTTATATCATTTCGATTTTATACTTTTTTTATTCTCTAGGACCAATATATGTGATTTGGATTGACAAAGTTATTCAAATATAAATTCACAATGCCATAGAAGAGTCCTATGAATAAATCTGTATTTGACATTTCCAAAGCAGTCGGATAGCAGGAAAATGGAAGAGCCGGAGTTCGAAGGCTTGTCATTCTGACTCCACAACCCTGGTTAACTGGACTCATATGATTCATGAGAAAGGATGCATTTAAACAAGCAGACTTTACTTCGAGCATTATCGCTCCCAGCGATGACGGCAGGTTAAACCTGCTACGTGTGAAAGGGCTCTTACATTACATTGTGGTTGTGGCTTCTTTTAAGAAAATGCACCTGCACAGACATATTACTACAAAAGAAAAATTGCGCTAAATGACTATTTTAAACTAAACATTGTAAAGAGAATAATAGAAGTGCAAGGCCTACACACTTTCCAGAAAACAATAAGCCTCAAATTTACAGTTAAAAACAATACATAATTATGAAATTTTTGGGGTACATCAGTCCCCTTCCCATAATTATGTCTTTTGTTGTGTTTTTAACTGTGAACTTTGAGGCTTACAGTGTTCTGGTAAGTTTGCAGGTCATGCCCTTCTATCCTCTTTTCAAAGTTTAATTTAAGACCTATTACTTCTATACAGTAGACAGTTTATGTGTACACACTCCCCTGCGACTGATTTACCTCTGTGTCTGTGATGTCATTTGAAGACGGGGTGTTTCAGGCTGTGTGTAGATTTGATGCTCTGTATGGTAATAATAAATCTAGTGCTTGGTTGTGTTAGTATTCCGTTTTTACATCTTATAAATTATAGTAATTATTTAAAAAATATTGTTCAATAACTTTCGATATAGTGTTTATTTCAAGTCACAGGAGCCTGCTTTGGTGACCGCATGATCTAAGTCGCTAATCTTACATTAGACTGGCTGCTGATGATGGGGAGGTTGAGGTTTGATCCCTGTCGGGTGCTCTGAGGGTGGGTTTTCTGCTCTCCCTCCATGAAAATGTGGGTGCACTTCCTATAAATTCAACCTTCCTCATCCCTAACTCATTAGAGTAGTTAGTACATAGGTGTATAACTCGAATGGGTATCAAGACGTGATCCTTAAAAAAATCCATAGGAATGTTTTTTTTTTCTCAGTATCATTACTGCCTTAGCTTGAACTAGTGTTGTTTGCCAGCCCCAACCCCAGGATAGGGATTTATAGCTAGCAAGTTCTTAAAAGATGGTAAAGGCAATGAGTTCAATTTTTTATGTCTTTTTATTAATGTATGTTCACAAAAAATATTCACAAGATGTACAAGAATTAATTATATACACTTCAAGCAAGCTGTTGCCCAATTTTACAGTCCAATGAGCCTTTCCCTGGCATTTATGCCCTTTTGTTACAACATGAGTCTTAACTCACCCCTAAACTCCTAACTCAATATTCTGTAAGCATGGGTGAACCCGTAAAACTGCCCGAGGCTATTCTATCTTAACTCCCAATAAAAACTGCTCACAGACTAAACTGCAGCTTCCTTCCAGATAAGCGCATTCCTCCTCGGGTCCATGTACTGTCAATATGCAAAATTTTCTTGCTCGCCTAGAATACAAAAACAGATATAAACACTTACACATTCAAATACAACAATTTAACTTGCTGACTACTACATTATGCTTTAGTAACTTTGTGCTTGCTGTTAGAAACTTACTATCTCCATATTTATCTGACAGAATAAGGAGGGTAAATTTAGTCCACTTGGTGTGGACTTAAATCCCAAACCTACCGAGTCGGAATTTAGAATTGTACCTTCCAATCCAACTCTGCAAGTTTTAATTATCTGCAAAGTTGATGTGAATTAGTTTGATGCTTAGTGAGCATGTAAACTGTCAAGTTTGACACCTTAGCTAAGTCGGTAATGTGTCTGTTTACTGAGCTAAGGGTCCCGGATTTGATTCCCAGCATTGCCGAAATATTTATCATCGGTAAAATGTGGATTTACCCTTTCCCATTGGTGAATTAACAGCCAGGGTCTAGATGTCGTGTCTGTTCTTGATTTAAAATTAATCTATGAGTCAGTCATGTTCTGATATAATCAGTTGCTTCAAAGAGTGCAGGTTAAACCTACCTCAAATAAATGAAAAATGAATTAACTGTCAAGTAACATACAATTAGGTTTGTTAGTTGAAGTTAGTGTGTATCTCAAACTATCCTTGTTGAGTATCTACTATTATTTACGCTGCTTTCTCAGATTATTGTGATGTTTATTGAATCTTGTTTTTAATTTTTCCTAGTGAACTGATGAGCAGCAGTAGTTTGAGCAGTTCTGAGAGTGACGCTGGGATATACACAAATGATGAGGGACGAGAAGGTAAGTGGTTTGAGGTACCTTACAATAGTGTCATCATCATGAGCTGTTTCCAACCTATGGCTGGGTCACTTCAGTAGAATACCTCCATCTCTCTCTGTCCTTCCACCATTCTTCCTCCTTTGCTATCGTCTGTTCTTCTTCTCTCATTTGTACACTTTCTGTTATTTGCTTCTCCGATCTCTTCCTAGGTCTTCCTTGTGGTTTTACACTAGTGTCCATGGTCTAAAACAAGGTGGTCCAATGTGGTTCTCCCCAAAGGCCAAATCTGATCATCATTTTGCTTCACAGGCTGAATATATATTTATTAATCACATCAACTTAACATAGACCTACAAACAACACTTAATAATCAATAATTTTCTATACCTATACCTATAATTTTCTATACCTATTTATACATGTATTTATTTAAATCTATTTCACATCTGCCACCGAGGGCTTCCTCATTAATTTTCCTTCAGGATTTGAGAGCCACATTTTCAGTGAGCGCAAGCTGCCAGTTGGATCATACCGGTTTAATCTATAGAAGGTATGGATATATGAGTGATAAAAATTGTTGAGAGGAAGTGCACCCACATTAGCATGGAAAGAGTATGCGAAAACCATATAATAAATCACAACACCTCGGCTGACCTCTTTGCCACTGTCAAGCCAGGCTGAAAACTTCTTTGGTTGATTAAAAAAATCCCTTAAGATTTTAATACTGTTTCATGTGAATGGCAGGTGGGTGTTGGTGTAGTGCAGTAAGGTTTAAATATGGCATAGTTAACAGATATTTAGGTTGGGTTGTTTATAATATGTAATTTAGTAAATATAATAGACTTGTAGAAAATGTAGTGCCCAACATAAATATTTGTTAGCTATTTCATATTTAAATAAATAAAACTCAAGAAATGAAAATTTAACTGAACAAATATTATCACATCTTTTCTCAATGTATCCTAAATTATCTCTTTAAATCTCTAAGTTTAGTGGCCCATTTTGTTATAATAGAAACTTATAAACCAAAGATGGGTTGAATCCAATACTTTTTGAATCCAACTTAAATTTTCTTTCGAATCCAAATTACTATTACTAAATGAATCCAAATTTGAGTACTCGAATATATACAAATGTACAATCTAAGTTAAAGTGAAAATATTTAAAATTCTATTTAAAAAAATGGTTTAGGGCTTGGTGTGTGACTGAAAAATTAATTTTGTTTGTCATATCATTTATGTCATAAGCAACAAAGTGAATACCTTTTAAGTAAATTAATTATATTAATACAATTTGTGGTCATTTTTTTATTTATTTTGTTACTCTACCAACTACACAAGTCTGTATGATTCCTTTTACCACTTGCTTAAAATTATTATGTCAAGTAAATGTTTACATCTATTACATTTTCCAACCTGTGGCCTAAGTCAACTTTTTATTGAAGCCATATATTTTTCACTACCGGCTTGGTAGGCCTGTCGTAGCTTCATATGGTTTATAATCTAACTTAAAGACTAGGACATACACAACACCCAGTCCCCGGCCGTTAATTCATCACTGTAAGAGACTAAACCCACATTTCACAAATGATACACTTTTCGACCACGCCGAGAATCGAACTCGGGACCCTTAGCTCAGTAGACAGACATGCTACCAAACTGAGCTAAGGTGTCAGATTTATCAAATAAATATAAAATTTTAGTAAACTAATAAGTGGAAATTAAACGAAGAAATCCCACCTGGGGAAAGAGAACAAAATGTGGGAAGAATTTAATGCACAAATGTGAAATCTTTTTCCTAGAAGTAGTCACACACACATTGAAACAAAATAAAGTTATTTTTTCAGCATTGTTGTCTCATCAAAATAAATAGGGGAAAACTGAAGAAAAAAAAAAACTTTAAAAAACCTAAACTACTCAATTTTGAATTCATACTAAACTAAAATCCGAATTTTCATTTTTCCTGAAAATCTTGAAACATGATAAGCAAGAAGTGTTTAACTTTTTCATATTGGTCTGATTATTTTCTTAAATTTTGATTTGGTTCAAATTAAGTGTTAAAATAATAATCTGGGGTTTGGTTGCAACCTCTTTTCTTTGTTGTGCTAAACTACTGGTGAGCATTATAATTTAATACCTATAATAAAAATATTCAGATTCAAAATTTGAAAATATATATTTATGTTTTTTAGGGATGTGACCCTTGAATCCCTGGAATCCTTAATGGGTATTCAAGATACGAGAATTCAAGAAAATAAAAGGAAAATTATTTTCAAAATTTTGGGATTTGGATTTGAATTTGTTTAGGAGCTCTAATACTGTTTGGTGTTTCAGCTTCAACATAATTACATAATAAACTTAACAACTAGACCCCAGACCATTAATTTAACACTTATGAATTTTATGAATGCATATTACAAAAAAGTTTACATTTATTCACTATATCAGCTTACGTTCATTTTTTACAAGATTCAAATTTAAATTTTATGTTTGGGCTCTGGAGGTAGAATAAATATTCGGATTCGTTTTTACGGAAGTCTCCTTATATTTTTATTCTATTAATTAATTTCCCTCAATTGGGCGACATATCCTTATATTGGCCCATGTAGGGCGACATCTGTGGTGATTCGGACTATCCCCTTATATATTTCCGTGTTGTGGTCAGCAATTGTCTTGATTTTATACAAGTCGTCTTCATCTCGGGTTTCTCTTCTTTGGATCATGCCACGGAAGGGAGAGTTTCTTTAAGGTTACCTCAGCTAGCATTAAATATTTGGGCCACATTTATATTAATCACTGAATGAAATAAAATAAAATTTAATAAATCAGTTTGAGATGCCTTAGAATACCATTTACTTTTAACTGCATGTTAATTTTGATGAAATATGGGTTATTATTAATAAATATCGCTCTCTACACAAGCACGTATTGACCATTTTGTTTCGAGATAATTGTTCATCATTAATATTATAATATCGCGCTTCACTCCATAATTTACAAGTGTAAGGGGACGGCCAGACTGAGCGAGTGAGCGACTAAAAAATAAAATAGAACACATTGGTTGTAATGAGAGGTGGCCAGACTGGAGCGACCGAGCGCGCATGCTTTAAACAAGTGCACACGCTCGACCCGGAACCGTTTAGTTTACAGGCATTAGGCAATATTATTGTATGTTGGTTCATTGAGTGGTATGAAAACATCTCAATTTGACATGATATTTGACTTTTTTTATAGTTATCAACAGGTTTAGCACACTTGCTACTAACAGCCTATATTAATTGGTAAGATCATAAACCATACCTATACATATAAATATATAAATATATATGTAAAACTGATATATTAAAACACTTTAATAATTTAATCAAAGTAGGCCTTTACAAATAAGACTCACCATTAGTGCGGATAGAGGATAGAAAAACCACAACAATAAATCACTTGTCAAAAACCACCCTCAGTTCACTGAACCAAGATTTGAACCTCTGCCTCCTTGTCAACAACTATCGAGAGCTAGCTGCTAATCACGCGCTCACTCGCTCGCACGCTTGGCAGTCTGGCCGAACCCTAACTTGGTGATAGAAAAGCCACGCGCCTCATGGCCCTTCTCTCTCCACTGAATTATTGTCAGACCCAATTCTTATTCAACCAATCACTAGACTTCAAAATAGTCATATGATTTATAAATATAAAAATAAAGAAACATGGCTGGCCACATGCAAGCAAACCATTCAAACTGTTCCCACATTTGGAAACTGTGTAGGAGTTTAGGGTTCGCCTACCAGGCCAGCTTTAAGACTTACTGAGGGAGCAGATGAGATAAGAAAGTGAAGCTGTCTCTCATAACCAGTGAAATGGGAGAGTTGAACTTAAAGAAAAACTTTCAACAAATTATAAAATAACAAATCAACATAAAATATATATTGTTCATTACATCGTAAAATAGTGGATTCAATGCATCTCTAATTTGTTTAGTCTGACCTCTTCTTTTGAGTAACAAATCTCAAATATCCTTAACAATTGAAGCAATTAGAAGATTCAAAGTGTCCATCTGAAGTTTTTATGTAAGCGTTGGATATATACTATTAGAGGTTTTTTTGTGTGTGTGTTCAGCTGATGACGAGCAGAGTGACTGGTTTGGCGGTGACTCCAGCGGTCGAGGTGGTTGGTGGGAAGAAGGAGATGGGGGGGACAGCTCGAGGCCTCATTCCGCACTAGCCATGGAGGATACAGACTCCGAGGAAATAGGAGACCCGGCCTTCAAAGCTATCCTGGCTGGGTCCTTTGAGCATCTGTCTGAGGAGGCGAAACAAGCATACAGGGCACACATGATGTGGGTCAGGGAGGGACTGGTGAGTTTATATGTTCACCTTAAAGATGGATTCACACTTACAAGACTGTGCGCCAACCTTGTCATGGTGTTAACATTCGGAGCACGGTTGGCACATAGTCCTATGATTGTGAATCACACAATGGTTCTTACAAGGTAACTCATTGGAATTAACTGTTAGAGAGTGTTTGCAGCGTGACAGAGCTGGCGCACCTTGCTATGAATGTGAATACAACTTAAGGGTGCTGCCTACATAAATACATTTAATTCACTGCGATATTTATTATTAGAACAAAAGCTCTGATGTTTAAAAACCACTAAAATGGTCACCAATTAATATCTTAAAATTTTTTCTGCAGTGTCCTTATTGAAAAATTACCATTTCAAGGATATTTTCTGTGCGTTTATGTGAGACTGGTAATGACTGACTCAAAGTTTACTCTTCTCCATTTTTGTCTGGATGTTGTTTGTTAAATGTGCATTTGGTTTAAGAAATAACTGATAACTCACTTCGATAGCCACATGGTCTAAGGCGCTACTCTCTCAATAGACTAGACTGTCGATGATGGGGAGATCGAGGTTCGACTCCGGTCAGGACGTTTGTCTCCGGGTTAGTGTGAAGGTCAGCACCAAGTATTTAGCTCCATTGCAAATAGGAAGTGGCGGCCAGTTTTTTGCTAAAACTTTATACGTTCAATCCAAATTTCATGAGTAATCTTTTAAAAGTGTATCAAAATTGAATCATTAATATTTTTTTCAGTTTCACCTTTATCTAAAAACTACTTGTATTATTTATTTATATTTTATTTTGTTCAATTAAAAAAGAAAATTGTTTTTAAAACAAATTTTCTTTTAATTATAAATATTGGTGCTATTCATTTCAAAGTTTTATTTTTTATTTGAAATATTTTGATTTTATTTTAATTCTATAATAGTTTCGTTTGATCAACTTTTATTTAAATAGATAAGTTAAATATTATATATTTTTGAACTCAAAATTGACTTGATTCAAATTAATAATAATAAACAGGAGCTTTCTAAGAAGCTCATTCAAGCTTGACTCAAATGAAAAAATTCATCCCACAGACCCCAACAGATTATTTGTTTGAAGAATTGCAACAGTTAATATATTAAACTTACAATAATATGTATAATTTTTAATGCTCCATTTTGGTGTGGACCATATTTTTAAATAACAAATATTTTCTTAAACAATGCAAGATTTCTGAACTTCTGTAATGAGTCTTAGAGCTCCAGTAAAGTGGCACCCTTGAAAAACTGAAAAAATGCGATAATTTTTTTAAAATGTAAATATAATATAAAAATAATTTAATATAAATCAATGATAATCAGCTAAGCAATACAATTGTTAGCATATTTTGCCTTGAAGTCTAAGACGGTACAATTTAAACAGAGTTTATTATGAAGAAAATATGTAGATTTTAGTTGTATGGAAAAAGTTTGATCTCATTTGTATTTTATCACATTAAGAAATAAAAATGGGACAATATTGTTCAGCATCACTCTATGATACATATATTATTGTATGATACATGCATTGACATATCTTGATATTGGTTCATGGACATAGGTAGATTAATATGGAGGGTAGGGAGGGGGAGTGGTGGTTAGAAATTGTAAGTTCATGAACTGATGTTAAAACTTACTATTAAACCCCAAGAAATAAGAACATTGTTATTTTATATTGTAGTGGTGGAACTTTATCTCTAAGAGGAGAATAGGGTGGGGGGAAGTAACATAAACCCTTTTAGGGGCTTTCTACCCCCTTATCTCCCAGTTAATGTTATAAAATTGGATGCGCCTATGAGTTATTTATAATGATTCTCGTCTGGAGAATTTTTGAAAATTATACAGCAAATTTTTAATACTTAGGAACTATTTGAAATGGTCCTCACCTGAGTTTTTTTTTTAAACTAGATGCCTTGAAAACTTATTGAAAGTGAACTTCCCCTAACATATCTTTATAATTTTTGAAAATAGAATGCTTTTAGATGCTAATTAGAGTGATCCTCACTTGTTTTTTTAAAAAATAATGTATACATTTAGGAGCTATTTGAAGAAGCCCTTTTTGGTTTGTTTTTTTAATCGGATGCCTCTATCAGCCATTTCGAGTGATACCCACCAGGATTTTTTTAAAAAATTAAATGCCTTTAGTAGATATTTGGACTGGTCATTCCCTGGAAAAGTTTTAGTTTTGAAAGGTGAATGCCTCAATAAGTTATTTTAAGTTTGATATCAGGCCACCTTTAAGCTTGATAACTTCATAACATTGGGGGGAGGGGACCCCCTAATACCTCCCCTTCCTGGGCCCATAGCTAATTATTAGAGCCAAGCCTATACACCTCATTCAAATGACAACAGTTATTAGATACATGGAGAATACCATGCAGGGAGTGAACTGTTGTCATTTGAATATAACACTTGATCTAGCTTCTAAAGTTTTCAACATAAAACTATTTAAAATATATATTCAAACATTGATTTGCTTACAAAATATTTAATTTATTTGGTTTTGCTTTAGATCATTAAAGAGGACCATATATTTCGCAATACAGTATTTACATATTATTTTTGTAGTGCAATAGGTATGATAAGTTTAATTCAAGGGAAATACATCATACACCTGACGTTAGTAGACCTATAGGAAATAATTTTGATGGTGGAAAACCCCATGTTCACTTGGTCGAGATTTAAACTTTATTCCTGGTATCCAAAACTTGATTGCAGGGAAACAAATCATTGTTCAGCTAACCATATATAATTTTATTTTTAATTATCAGTACCTATTGTAAATTTGAATACTAATACAGTCTTTGGTTGTACCACTAAAAATGGTGTAGTAATTAACAGCTTTAGGCAGAATTGATTGAATGTTGGCTCTAACCCTATCTTTATTTTCCTTGATAGAGTGGTCGTGAAATTCGGGCAGGCAGACGCAGAATACGTGGAGAAACGCCCGGATTTAGCATAATGACATCAGCCAATGAGAAGTTGTCAAGATTCCTTCAGGACCCTGACCAATCAGAGCTAAGGTGTGTTTTAACTCTCATGATACACTAAAAATAGTTTTAAGATAAACTCTTCATTTCAGGAACAGTAATGTTCACCAATTACACCACCATTTAGGTAATAATAAAACTTTTCGTCAAACTAATGTTTTAATTGTCAACTATTATCATAGTTTGAGTCCTTGCAATTTTTTATTTTTCGACATGCAAGTATAATAGGCCTTTGGAAACATTCTAATGACGTATACAGGTTTTTATTTTGTTTGCTTTTTGTGATTATTAGATACGAATAATGTGACTCATTTTTCTGCTAACCATTTTAAAGTTTTCTTTTTTTTTGTATCTACAATTTATTTCTTGGAAACTAGGGGACCTGATGTCATCATTTTTTAATAAACATACTATTGAACGTAAATTTTGAAAGATAAAAGAAAGGATTGTCCTTAGAAAATGCATGTCATGCCACAGTTCAAACCTGGAGGGTGTTATTCATTGATTCTATAATATATTTATTGGTACAATACTTTACTTGTAACCATCTCTCCTAAATATTCATGTCCTAATCAGTTTGGTTGGTGATTTTTGGCATGTTATATACTACATGTGTCTCTGTGTGGAACCACGGTGCTTCTTGTTTATTGGAGTGCCAGGACACATCGTCCCTACACATTGTCAGGTTTTATGTCAGATTTTAAAAACTATAAAAAAAATTCGAAACCATTAAACTGGCTCAAATTTAAATGTTTTTGAATGAAGAATTCAGAAAAACAAAATTTTGAGACTTTTCTGGTTAAAGCGTGAGCTTATATCTAATATCTTGGCTGATCAGATGTGAGATGGAATCTTAATAATATTTTTATCTGGTCCAAATTGCACCAGAAATAAAGGACTGTACATACTATGTTGTCTAAACTTCGCCACTAGAAGGTGTTGAGTTAGTGTTTCTTATGTTGTTCAGACTTCACCCAATGCAGCGTCAGGAGCGAGAACAGCTTCACCAACTGGCAAACCTGTATTCACTGAATATGACCAGTGACTCGGGCAGAAAAGGACTCACGTGTCCGGTACTCACTAAGACCAGGTCGGTAGCTAATGTTGACCTCTAGGATTGTCAGAAACATTTTTTTTTAATTTTTAGGGGTGCATAAAGTCAACATTTTAATTTGGAAGCAAAATCAAATCGAATAGTATGAAATATTTCAGAAGCTGAATCGAATTTTGAATATTTTTAAAAAAAGTTTAATGTTGGTAAAGAATATAACATTTGCAATTCTGTTTATTAAATACCTTTTACAAAATATTAAATTGTTTACATTATTATTGATTAACATATTTTGACCTATGCTGATAAATTAAGCTACTATCACAAAATATATTTTAATCATCTAAGTTTTTTGTCACATGAACATTAATTTCGTTTGACATAATTACAACATTTGAACATAGATGTATATTTTTACTTCCGAATCAAAGTTGAAGTTTCTGTGGCTTCACACAGCCCTATTAATTTTTAAAATTTAAAAAACTGATTTACTGTGACAATATAACTAATAAGTCTTTAGCATTGACTACCTAAGGGCAAGATGGCATTTTTTTAGTTGGTATAGTTAAGAACCATCAATTTTACACCCAAATTTATAGTTGCATTTTTATTTTTAAAAGTTGCATAAGTTTTTAAAATATAAACTAATTAATTTTGAAATAAATAATTAATCCTTTACCTGGCGCGGGCACGAATAAACGTTTCATTGTAATGAGTTTGTGTCAAGTGTATTCCTTCTTCTCTCTTTGTGTTTGATAAAAGTCATCAATGCCGAAATATTACTCTATTTGTGTAATAAGTTTTGTATTGCCATCAATCAATGAATCACTGTACTTTTAACTAGTCTGAATACTTCATATTGAAGTTGATAGATGGAGATACCAGTTCAATGCTATACTATGACCATTAATAAAGCACTAAATGTGAAACTAAATGAGTAGTGAAAATATATATCTGTTTAGAAATGTGTCTCGAAAAGTCATAATTTTAAGTGATGTTATTCTTTCATAGTTATTAATTTGTGGATATTGATATTGAAGATAAATAAGTTTGCATACTGACTATATAGGGATATAAATGCTGAGGATTTATAATGTATTATAATGTTGTGTCACTGTTACAAATAGGGTATCTGCGCCAACAAATGGAAACACAATCGATCCGTGGACAAATTTATATTTACAACTCAATATTTTCAGTTTTACGGTTACTACAGCACTAAAAGTATATAGATAAAAACAAGATGAGCCATTTTTATAAAAAATTAACTGATGAATTAGTTGATCATTTTATGAAGGAAACAAACAAATTTGTGTAAAATTATTCTTTCAAGCGCACTCTTTCCTACTCTAGAGATGTAAACTATATGTGACTTTGTGTAATGTGGGCGTTTTTAGGAGTGGGTTTTATGACTGGTTTTGACAGAAGGTCTGAAATACAAGACACCTGGTGTACCAGAGAAATATTTCATACCCCATGGTATTGGAAACAAATTTCTTTGAGGAGGTTTGAGCAAATTTTCGATTTTTTTTTATTTCACTGACATTTTCTCACATCCAGCTTAATGTGACGACATAATATATCAAATTTGGTGTTTACTTGATAATAATGTTGCTTATATTGTTAATAACATACTGGTATTTTAAAAATAATTGATACTTGCTTAGCTTAATTATAAATTAATTGCATAAGAATGTGTTTTTGTAAGATAGAAAAATTGTTGCCAGCTATACATAGATAGCTATGTAAGCACGTGCCAGGAAATGGGTTAAAATTTACCCTCATAAACTCAATTTCATAGAACATGTAAAACATTTATAATACATGCTATATATTTTCATTTGTGAATTCAAACTAATATTTGTGTGTACAGGGCTATGAAACTGTTAAATAGGGTTATATTAAGGCTAAAAATTTGTCATCTCTAAACTTTACCTTTACTTCCATTACTATTTCCAGCCTATGGTCTGGGTCAATTTTTTTTATTCAAGCTACGTATTTTGCACTACTGGCCTTCTAGGCCTGTCATAGCTTCATATGCCTTATAATGTAACTTAAGACTAGGACAGGCACAACATCCAGTCACCGGCCATTAATTTATCAGTGTGAAAGGGTAAACTCATATTTAACCAATGACAAATTTTTTGGCCATGCCAGGAATTTAACTCGAGACTCTTAGCTCAGTAGGCAGACACTACTGACTGAGCTAAGGTGTCGCCATGTCTAGACTAGATACTTAAAAAGCAGGTTAAAAAATGATTTATATTCCAGAATATGACTTAAAAACCAAATTAATTTAGAAAAGTACACTTAAAACTAAATAATAAATTCTAGAATTTGAAATATTTCCTAGACCAGTTGTCTTACTAACCACTCAACCAAGATGATGTGTGAAAATTAACTTGGTTTCCTTATTTTTCACAAACTAGTTTATTTAACAAACTCTCGAAAAGTGTGTATTAATATCCAATTGTAATGCTGATTCAAGGAACACAATGCAAGCAATGAGAGTGGAGCAGCTGGCTCTGAATAGAATGAGGCTCCACCACCACTTGAGCGACTTCAAGCGCCGGCGCAAGATGCCACCAACTGCAAACATGCATGCGCCGCAAGTATCAGGTTAGGATTCATTTAGATCAAGGTGACCAGACGTCCTCCTTTTCCTGGAAATGTTCTACGTTTCAACCCTCTTTTCATTATCTGGGAAAAATTTTCTAAAATTACAAAATGTCCTCCATTTTGACAAAATAAGTACATAAGTCATTTTTTAGTGTTATTTGCTTTCATAGTGATCTTACATTTATAAATTCTGCTGTAAGATGGTATCTAAGTTATCACTAGCAGTCTCTGTGCGTTTTCGTTGGCAATTTCGTCACGCGGTGTTCCCAAGATAATATTTGTGATTTCTATTGGCTGTGTGCATGCGGTCAGCAGCCAATCACAGTGAGCATCCTAATTAATAGGATCATCTGAAAAATATGCTTTAAACATACATACAATAAAATGTGTAATATTATTATCAATTAAACACACAAAGTGAATTTGTTCAAGTACATTTTGAATTTGAGTTTGTAATTTCCTTCTTTTTTCTTGGATATCTTACATTTTGTGAGTACTTATTCTCCTTTACGCCAAAGGCATCTGGTCACCCTGAATTGAATATTTCATTCAACATTTATCTTGAAAATAAAAGAATAGGAGCATATCTTGTGGGAGTTCACTGCTTTCTTTAAGTTCTAGAATACATGAGTTCTAGCAACCACACATTTTTATTTAAGCTTTAAAAACCAAATAGACTTTGTCAGGATTAGAATGCATGCTCAAAAACAAACACAAACTTTGAAGAATGCACGTTTATTAGTTTTACTTTTACAACCTTTACTGTTTCCAGTCTGTGGTTTGGTTCACTTTTTTATTCAAGTCATATATTTTCCACTACCGGCTTGCTAGGCCTGTCCTAGCTTCACATGCCTTATAATCTATCTTAAGACTAGGACAGGCAATTAATTTGTCACTATGAAAGAGTAAACCCACATTTCACCAAAAAAAATTTCAGACATACCAGGAATCAAACCTGGAACCCTTAGCTCAGTAGACAGACACGTTACCAACTGAGCTAAGGTGTCAGATACTTTTATTAGTAACTTATTAAAATCCAACGAAATGAAACCAAGCTTTGTCTGTTCCAGAGCCAATAATCCTCTTGTGGAGCTAGTTTTTTTTCATAATTCATTGACCATTGTTGATAGTGAAGATGACTAATATGGTCTTGAAGATACCAATACATTTACTACCCCCTTCCTTACGTGTGCATTCTACAGATATTTAATGTATATTTGAACTTTCTGGATGAAAATAAAGTTGCTACCGTACATGTTTCAAAACTCAGTTGTATTAAACCAAAACAACCCCCCCCCCCCCAAAAAAAACACAATAAAAGGTCACTTATTCAGATCCTACTAGAGGGTGGTGGTGACCTAGGTTTCATTCATTCTATCAGAACTCATCATGAGGAGTGTGACATGCTTATTGCAACTTTCTAAAAGAGGAAACATGGAAAAAAAAACACTAAAGGGAGTAAAAGGAAATTGGTAAAGAATAATAGGACACTTAGATAGGAATATGTAAAAGGAAAAAATAACATGATGGACAAACACAGGAAATGGACATTGGAAGTGAATATTTCTTTAAGGAAAACATATTTTAATTTTTTGAGGTAATTTGTTATATTTGGAAGAAGGTACAGGAAAGGTGGATAGAAACATATAAAAGTGAATGAACACAATACAACTTACACAATATGGCAATGAAATATAAAAACCATATAGTGTTTGTTTCCTTTTATGTGTTTCTTTCCACCTTTCCTACCTTCTTCCAAATATAAAATAACTCAAAAAGCAAAAAGAGGTTTTCCTTAACGTGATAAATAATTCATATTTTGGATTCACAGATAAAATAAAGAGTTGAGATTAATATTTGTAAAATAGGGGATTCGATCCATCGTTAATACTGTCCAAGGACTAATCATTTGAATGTTATGTTCCAGGAGTAGTTGGTAGCAGTGCGGTCCCGATTCCAGAGAGTAACCTTGGCAACCAGATGCTTCGGGGCATGGGTTGGGAACCTGGCTCCGGGCTTGGCCCACACAGTAACGGAATTCAGGAGCCTGTGAGTGCCACGATACGTTCCAAGTTTCAGGGGCTGGGTCATGAGACTGAACACAAATCCAGCTAGTTGGCCGGTATTCACTTCTCAATGTAGCGAAAGAGGGAAATTGTAAAAGGTCTAACTTATTTTCAGCACCCAAAAGGCTAGACTTTTGAAATCATTGTAATCCTTAATTTAATTTTTTATTCAAAAGAAAAAGTGACATAGAGAGTATAAATATTTTAACTATCTTCTACAGCCAGAAAGAATTCCATATCTTCTCCCCCACCCCAACATGTTTTACAAGTTCACTATTTTCAGAAATCTATTAGAAATTTATGGATGGCTACTATAATTCGAATACAAATATTTATACTTGAATAAATTTCTCTTCTTTATTATAGCTGTAAGTAAAACGTCTTTTCACTTTTAAATACTATAATAACTAATTAATATTCACTTAGTTTTTTTTTAATAAAATCAAATTTTGACTATAATTTAGCATTTTTATAAACTGCCTGTTATTTAATAGGAGAGTGCGAATTCCCCTTTTTCAATTTTAAATTAAGTTGAATCAAATAATTTGAGATACAGTGGGCCCTCAATAATCCACCACTCACGGGACTGGGGCATGATTGAAACACGATAAAGTTCAGATAGTAAGAGGAGCACAAAAAAAAACTTTACTATTATACAAAAAACAAGTTACTTTACATCCATTTCTGTTTCCAGTCTGTGAGGTGGGTCATTGTTTTATTCCAGCCATACATTTTCCCATTACCGGCTGGCTAGGATTGTTATAACTTCATATACCTTATAATCTAACTTAAGACTAGGACAGGCACAACATCCCTGGCCCTGGCTGTTAATTCATCACTCTGAAAGGGTAAACCTACATTTCACCAACGATAAATTTTTCGGCCATGCTGGGAATCGAACCTGAGACCCTTAGTTCAATAGACAAACATGCTACCGACGGAACTAAGTTGTTGGACACAAAAAAACAAGTAAAAACATGAACTATTATGGTTTTCAAAAAAATACTGAAGTATTTATCTTTTACATACAGTCTCCAATTTCAGTAAGGCAACATAAAACAAAATATTTGATCAGAAAACATACATATTACTATCAAATCCACAGACAGATTAAAAAAATCACTAAACTTCATAAGAAAATTATCGTCAACCGCCGACTGCCTCTTGGGATATGAAAACAATGAAACAGCAGTAACTCACAAACAATTGCAGACAAGCACTGGAGCAGGAGGGTTGTATATGCTGAGGAAATGGGTATTCAGAGGCCGGATGTGGGAGGGTCTACTGTATTCCCAAAGCCAAATTGAAGTTTGAATATTTAAAAAAAATGTTTAGTGTTGGATAAAAATATTATACTTGGCATAACTATGTAAGTTTACTTAATTTAGGTATTAAATATAATTATATAATATAAAAAATCACAAAATTTAATATAATCATTTCAGATTTTTTTTAGCTAATACTAATTTGTGATGGAAATAACAACAAATTAAAAAAAAATTAACATAAGTGTATGTTAATTTTGATTTTGGGGTGGTGGGGAGGGGGAGGGAGGGGTGCAAAGCTTTGTAAGTCTCAAATCCAGAACTATATTCTCGAATCGAAATCGAAGCATATTCACAGTGAAGTTGAAGTTTTTGAAGCTTCGCACACCCCTATTATTTATTGATTGTTAAATTTTTTTTAGTAAGAACATATTGATTGACCTTAACCAAAATTGCCATGCACCTTCCTTAGGCCTACATCTTCACTTCTATTATACTGTTTATAATTTTATTTTCTTGTATCAACACTGTCAACACCAAATAGGCTTTTATAGTTAATGTGTGTTTTGGTATTGGTACTATATTTTTGTTACCATTTTAAAAATTAAAACAGAATTAAAAATAAAAGCTGTATCTAAACTGAAATACTCAAATGGTATAAAAGGAGAATTATTAAAAAATGGAAAGTAATTTTTTAAAATTGTATTCAATAAAATAAAAATAAATTGTGTATTATAAAACATTTAATGACATATTGAATAGGCATACTATGTCTCTTTGATTTTACTCATCTCCCCAATGTTTTGATATGTACTAGTAGTACATTTAAATTGTTCTATTATCAATTTTATTTTTATCATAGTGCCTTGAATTAAGGTACCAATTTGTGCTGGTATTTATTTATACTTAATTTATTTTACTCGAGTTATTAAAAGTTTTAGAACTACATAGAATTTAAAAAAAAATCATGATCATGTATTATAAATTAATGCATGGGAACTGGTTTACATTTTTAAAAATAAAATTTATATGTTTTAAGATGGATTGGTCTGTGAGGAACAGTTTTTTTCAAGAGGTAAACTACCTCTTTGTCCGGTGGTAGGAGTGCAAAGTTTGAACTGTATTCTACTTTTCATTGTAACGGCCATGTTGTGTCCATCCCCTTTGATGTGTTTTATTATCTCTTTCCTGTAGGTTACCTAATTACAAATATAACACAACATCTTATAGAAATTATCTCTATCATATAACGTTTAGTTACATTATTAAAAATTTAGTACCAGCAAAGATGGAAACATTCTTGTTAATGGATACGTTGGACGCAAAGCCCTAAAACGGCCAATGGATGAAATTTTTTCTCAACCCTAGCATTATAGGCTTTAAAGTTACCAAAGCCCGAAGTTGTATTCAATTTCGGGCTTTGGCCTTCTCTAAACAGTCAAACCTAGGATTGCGCAATTACTTACCAAACAACTAAAGTTGAAAATACAGTTGTTAGGTTAGGCTTGGCTTCTAAAAACAAATTTGGCTAGGCGGTCTTGATAATTTAAAATAAATTTGTAATCTCTGCCGGTTCTGTTTACATATCAATGAGATCTACTTGCCCTCTTGAATTCATGTGGTTGCTCAAAATTGGACGACCGTCACCTGCTCAGTCTGGTTGAGAAACAAACTAAAATGTTATTTCAAGCTTTGGCCATTTAGTAATTGCAAAATCCTGGGATTGGCTGTTTGGAGATGGCCAAAGGCTAAAATTGAATAAAACTTCGTGCTTTGCTCATTTTAAAATGTCCAATCTTAGAATTTAGAAAAAATCCGACCATCGGGTGTTTTCGGGCTCTCCGCCCAACATTTATGCCATTTAATGTGAAAGCTTATAGTCTTAACTTAACAGGCTCCACTATGGCCCTTTCAAATACACTGCACCATATTAGAAACAAGCAAAGTAAGCTTGCTACCATCTAGGGTAAACCGAGTGTATCTAACTGATCCAAAATGGTTGCACTTTGTAACCGACTGATCTCGAAGGTCAGATTTTAATCTTGACTAGCTACATTGTGTACCTTACCGACTCAAAGGCTCAAATTTCAATTCCAACCAACTTCATTGTATAGCTCATTGACCTGTAAAGTCAAAGCTCAATCTATATCAACCCCACCTTTGATGTTGTATCATGTTTGTTTTTCATCTCTCTCAGAAAATATATTTGCAATTGTCCATATATTTACACATTGTTTCCATTGAACCTTGGGATAATCAGTGGGTTTTTAACACGGTGTCTTACTACCTGTTCAGATTATATGCATATGTACTAATTATGCTAATGAGTTAGGGACGAGAAAGGTTGGATTTAGTGGAATTGTACCCAAATTTGTATGGAAGAAGTGTGGAAAACTATTTTGGTAAAACCAATCTCAGTACACTTGGCCAGGATTGGAACCTTGATCTCCTACATTGGCAGTCTAGTTTTTTGCGAAAGTGATGCCTTAGACCATGCAGCCACCAAAGCAGGTGACAATCGGTGTGTTAACTAATAGGTTTACTAGGAAATTGCTATGAGACATATGTAGTGAAGACACCATATAGAGAAGCAAGACACTATCGATAGTCTTTATTTCCTACGCTTTATTTGTGCAAAAGTTGTTTTTGTTAATGAATCGAGGGTTGAAACCCAAACCCTTTCTATCCCAAATATCATTAAACCAACATGGATATTCTTGTGCCAGAAATATCCGTGCCCTGCACTACAATATTAATCTGTTCCTATTGGAGTATTGAATCAATGCACTTACTTAGGGCTGGGTAAAGTCCACTTTTTTTTTTCATTTAAAGTGAAGCTGAATCAAGTTATATGAAATTTTTTCAAAGCCATTAAGTTTGAATAATCTTTTAAATGCTTAGTGTTGAAAAAAATTATTATTTGTACATATTTGTATAGCTTTGGACTTTAAGTATTTTTAAATATTTTTCAGACAAATCTAATTATCATGTGGTTGAGATTTTGCATGTTTTTATCATTTGAACATTAGTTAGCAATTTACTTAATAGCAAAACTGGACAAAATGTTAACATAAACGTGCATTTTAGTCTTCATTGTTTTATTGGTGAAGTATCCTAGATGGGGCAGCTGGTTTTTTTTTTCAAGCCAAGTCAAAGTTTATTTTTATTATTGCGTATTACTACTTAATGGGGTTGTACGCTTATCTATTTACTGATTATGCAAATGGTTTTTTTAGAGTTTAGGAGGGTTAAATTTAGAGGAAGTGTACCTAAATTTGTATGGAGGGAGAGTGGAAAACCAATTTGGAAAAACCCCTCTCAAAACACCCAACCAAAATTTGAACCTCAATTTCCCCATCATTGGCATTCTAGTCTACTACGAGAGTGATGCTGTTGACCATGTTGCCATCAAAGCGGGTAAAACCAAAGCTTATAAATATTAAAACAAAGTCAAAATTTTTGAACTTTGCACATCTCTCGATTTAGTACAACATTTTTACTTTAGAAGTATTTAAACTAAGATTATTATAATATTAAAATTGATTTTTTGGAAAGGTATAAGTAAAAACACTAACACATATTTACAAACACTTAAATATATTGATGCTATTATAGCATCTTCCTCATGAAGTAGTAGTAGTAGTAGTAGTAGTAGTAGTAGTAGTAGTAGTAGTAGTAGTAGTAGACAACATCCTGTTTAGTCTAACTACTACTACTTCATGAGGAAGATGTTATAATAGCATCAATATATTTAGTAGTAATTAGTAGTAGACAACATCCTGTTTAGTCTAACTACTACTACTTCATGAGGAAGATGCTATAATAGCATCAATATATTTAAGTGTTTGTAAATACGTGTTAGTGTTTTTACTTTTATTTGAGCTCTATTATTTTCTTACTATTCTTTCATTTTATTTATTACAGATTATTTTTGCTAATTGCACTTTATTTCATACATAATAAAATAATCCATAAGGAAGTATTATTGGAAGCTTTTGATAACTTTTTCAATTAAATACCCGCCTCGGTGGCATAGTTGGCTAACGCGCTAGTCATGTTAAGCTCGACCGCCGAGGACGGGGAGATCGAGGTTCGAATCTCGGTCGGGTGAATTGGGGGTGGTTTTTCCTAAATGGTTTTCCACTCTCCCTCCACGCAAATGCGGGTTCACTTCCTCTAAATTCAACCTTCCCAATTCCTAATCCATTAGCGTAATTAGTACTTAAGCGTATAACCCGAACGGGTAGTAAGACGCGGTGCTAAATATTATTTTCAATTAATAGATAAAATGTAACTTATTTATACAGTGTCAAATTTTAGTGACTTTCTCAATCACTGTTGGTGGTAGAAAGTAGGATTCCTATAAAAATCAGGGTTTATATAATGCACTAGAAGTTTGAGTCCCTCTTTTATTATGTATAAAATATATGGTAAACTAGAGTGACCTTCCCTTTATATTAAAAAAAAAAATTTCTAGTGATTTTAATATAATGTAAACTGTTTTACTAATAGAAGTAATCAGTGAAATTATTATAATATTCGAGAGCATTAAAAGATTTTACAAAAGAAATAGGGGCACCAAACAGTTGGCTTCAACTAATCGCTGAGATGAGGATAGAAGGGCAATCAAGGCCTATACACCTTAAATATGTAGATACAACAGTTCACATTTAAATTGACACATCATTTATTTTACAGCCACATCAGGCTTCTCAACAGAAGAGATGAAAGCACTGAAGAATATTGTGCTGGTGTTTTGTTTAAAATTTGAACTTTTAAACCAACCATTTTTGTTGTGTATTCCCCTTCCTTTTATTGTAAAATGTTTAAATAGATGTCACCAATTATGCCATTATTCAAATTTATGGCAGCATGGTATTTGTTTGAATAAAAAGTTGTAGTCAATTTTTAAATAATTCTAGTTTTTTTTAATGGGTTTGAATATATTTGTTTTTTTTAGTGCTACTTTATATCTTTATTTGATTTTCATATGAGTATTATGGTTATTAAATATTCATTCATCTCTAAATTTTTGGGTTTTATTTTTAATTGATAGGGTTGTTCAGATGTTTAGTTACTGAGTGTGCCATTATTGTAGTTTATAGTTGGCACTAGGGGTTTTGAGTTCAAAGACAATTTGATAATAAGAGGCCAGTAAAATTACTACACAACTTTGTATGATTGTTGAGGGCTTAAACAATTTGCCTGTGTGATGTGGAAAACAAGACTAATAAATAGCTTTGAAAAATAATAGTGGCATTGTTTTATTGTCTCATTATGACTAACCCATGTGCAACAAGATGATTCTCTCAAGTAGGGCATTTTATAATTATTTTCAGTTACTCAAATTTTCAAGCCCAAGCAAAGATTTCAATATATTCTCCTTGGACTTGAGCACAACAATTTTGATCTTGTATAAGGCTATTTATCTTTGCTATATTATGTTTCTGGTGCTAGGTAACTCATTTTTTACTTTCCTACACCCCTTGGGTCATCATAAAAAAAAATTGAATTCACGATTTTGATGCATGTCAACTTTTTATGACTCCCTGAGTACAAAGTATCTTTTTGTGATGCCGTCTCTCTTACTAGGACTAAAGTCTAGAGCCGAAAACATTTTACAGATCGGGCTAGTACTTTGTATTTGGATTTTCTTAATGTTTCTTAGAGGGCTTTTTTGGACATAACTAACCCCAAAATCAAGGGTGAAAAGAAAACATCGTTTTTAAAATGGGCTATGATGATTTTGATTGAGTTCTGTATCCTGGCACTATTTGTTATTATTATTATTATTATTATCATCATCATCATCACCACCACGTCTTACTACCCGTTCGGGTTATACGCACTTACGCTAATGTGTAATGGTAGGGTGATTGTGAGATGAAATGGAGGACCTACAGTTTAACGTGGAATCCGAACCACGGTGGAGGCCTGGCATTCTTCACATTCACAAGTTGTGATTAATACACATCTTGTCAGAGGTGAAGGAAGGGTTTGGCAATCAGATAAATCTGTGCCGGGACCGAGGATTGAGCCCCGGACCCTCAGCACAGAAGTCTGACACCTTACCCCTGGACCACCAGGTCACCACCACTGCCACTATTTAACATTACAAACCCTATGACCAGAAGTAAGCAGAAATTACCTTTTTTGATCATATCTCAACTCTCTGAGATACAAAATAACTTAACATTGCTAAATTGTAATACTATTAAAAATAAAACTTTTATTTGAAATATATATTTTTACCAAACCAATATTTTGAGATATTGGTAAATACATATTTTTTTTAAATTGAGGTCTGGGAAATTGAATGTTATGCTATTTGGTGAACAAAGATGCTACTTTTTCCTCATTGAGTTTCTGTAACATTGTGTAGTATTTCATTTATGCTCTCTGGTGGAGTGTGTATGCAACACTTATTTCATTTCACATATCTTATGAATTTATAGTAAATATCTCCATTTTTAGGCAAAGGAGCGTTAAATTCTTTACAGTGCATCATACCATTTATTTGCTTTTCTCTCTACTTGTCTGGATGTGGTTTGTGAAATGTGCAGTTAAAATTAGAAAAACAAAACAAAGAAGGTGGTGTGCTTACATCTGTTCAATTAAATATGGTTAAGTTCAACAACAGTGACAACTGGTTGTTGAAAAGAAGATTATCGGATACACAGATAAAGAAGGTACTTAAAGGCATTGTTAACACAAATATTCTAGTGCAACACTGTAATATGTACATCTTATACGATACTGCTCTAAATTAGCTCTCCAATAGTAGGGAGATACCTGCTTCAATGGCCACATGGGCGAAGGCTTAACTCTCGTAATAAGGGCTTTTGAGTCAGAAGTAATTTTCGGTGGAGTTGGAGCTGGTAAAAATGTACTAACTCCAGCTTCAAAATAAAAACTTATAACAATATAGAAATATATGAGAAATATATAGTTTTAATTTGATACTCTTTTTATTCTTCTTGTAATCTGGATAGACAAATTTACTCAAACACAAATTCATATTGTCAAATAAGTTTCCCATGAAGTAATCTGTATTTGAGCACTTTAATACAGTAAATTTGTTATTACTAATTAATATATATTGGCCATTTATGAAGAAGTTGAAGTTGAAGTCGAAGGCTTGGCGTACCTACTCCAGAACCCTAGGTTGTACTTAAGGTGGTTTTTTGTAAAATTGTTTTCACTCTCCCTCCACACAAATGTGGGTACACTTTCTCTAAATTCAACCTTACCCACCCATAACACATTAGGCTAATTAATACATAAGTGTACAACCTGAACAGATAGTAAGACGCTTTGCTACAAAAGAAAAGTAGGGAGATGTTAGTCTCTTGGATACTGGCAAGATCTTGTAAATAGCTTCGTTCCAGATAGGACAGGAACAGTAGTACTAGAATAGTATTTTTTTTAGTACTGTGTCTTACTACCTATTTAAGTTATGTGTATATGTACTAATTACTCTAATGAATTAGGAATGAGGAAGATTGAATTTAGAGGTAGTGAACGTACATTTATGTGGAGGGAGTATGGACCATTTAGAAAAAAAACATTTAATACCCCCGACTGGGAATTAAACCCCAATCCCCCTGTCATCGGCACTCAAGTCAAATACGAGACTGATGCCTTAGATCATGCGGCCACGGAAGCAGATCTTGGACTTGTTATATTGACTCAACTCCACTGACAATATGGTTTTTAAGTCTCAACCATTTTTATATTTGCTAGCATGTTCTTTGTGTATATGTATTTAATGTATCATATTCTTTTCATACAAATATACTTCATAAGTGAAAAGATCAATTTAAAATTCAATATTTATATAATTATTTTGTGTTTTGTCTTTCGACAGATCTCTTGCCTTGTCTAAATTGAGTCTTCTAGCATGTCGTATCAGCAGCTTCGATTTTTAGATCCTGAAAATATTCTCAGCTGTAATGTATTTTAAATTTTAAATGATATATTATGTTACTGTTTTTTTTTTAGATTTCTTAGACCGACGTTTTTATTGACATTTGTTGAAAACATCAGGCATTTTGAATTTTAAATAAAAAGGTTTATGAAAGATATGTATTTTTAAAGAATTCAGTATTTATTGAAAAAAATCTAAATATATTTATTTGGCTAATTTTAAACTAAAATTCAATTTTTATTTTATTCATTGAGAATATTATCACAAGTTATGTGATATACAAACAGATAATATGGTTATACTCTATCTCTATGTACATAATCTTAAATTAATTTAATTTCGTAACTAAAATTATTTTCTTACATCATTAACAAAATTCACCAAAGATAGATGGAACACAATCACTCATTTATGATTCACTAGGATACACAAATTATTCTTTTATGTTATCTTACAAGTTTATTAATGTGTCTGCATCAGTTTTAATTATCTTCACAATAAACTAATAATGAGTATTACACTACTACATATTACTGGATAAAATCTAATCTCATTTTTTTTATTAATAAGTTGGCAACTTTCCTTATCACAGTCAGTTAAAATTATGATTTGGTCATTTAAATATTTACATATTATGTCTAAGTTTTAAGATAACCATATAATATTATCCTAAGAACTAATGTGTTCAAAGTTGCTTTGTAATAATAAAGCAATAAAAGCAATTCTATTTTAAAATCGAATATATGAAAATAGTATCATATCAACAACATTTGTCTGGTTTAAATGAGTGGGAAATCGCCCTACAGAGCTCATTGTTCTATTCCTTGACATAAGATCACATAAATAATCGGCTGCAGCTGATGCCCAATACTTTGAGCGACTGAATGACTCAGATGATCATTTATGTTGAATGTAGCACATATGATAATAATTCAGAGATAACACTATGATATTTCACAACTCAATCATAATATAGCTTAAATTTTATTTAGTGCATACAAAATTATATTTCAATTTAATATGGTCTTTAGTTGATATTTCAGGCGTAAGAGGGCCACAGATCCTCATTTGCTTGTGTTTGGTGATCCATTCTCTTCTTTTCCTGATTGTTATAAAAAGTAGTTAGTTCTCATTTTTATTTAAAAATGTATTCCTCACTGACAAGTTCATAAATACTGTTTTTTAGTCCAACCGCACTGTTACAAATTGTTGTCAAACACTTCTGGCAACTCTTCACTCTTCATCATCGGCGAGAGAGCGATGGACACTTGGGACACCATTGTTTTACTGTTGCCATCTTTAGATTTATCTGAAACAGAAGGCAAACGATTTGTTTATATCAACAAGTACAGTCCAATTTTTGTAAGAAGGTCTCTAGACAAGTCGGTAGATGTACTTTCACATATTCATACATCAGGTATTGGGATCTGCAGGTTTTAACAATATCAGTAAAATAATAGTAAAAATAAAATGAAAATATAACATTTTTGACAGAAAAAGTTAGTATTTTCTATAAGTTTCTTCCTGCTAGAAACAATACTATTATCTGCTATCCCATAGTAGCCAGGTAGCCACACAAAGAGCTATGATTAAAACTTTTTTTTCAGATTATTTAGATAATAAAGGCTTATAGTAGTGTGTTTGATTATGAATCTTTTTTAAAGGCTTGTAAGATTATCATCTGTTTCTTAACATTCAGTGTCAACATTTTATGTATTTATCCATTTAAAGGTGATTTGTCAATACTTTCTGACTATTAAATCTTAGAGTGATTGGTTCAACTTCAGCAAGGTTAATAATTTAATACCTGCCTCGGTGGCGTAGTTGGCTAACGTGATAGTCGTGTTGAGCTCGACTGCCGAGGACGAGGAGATCGAGGTTTGAATCTCGGTCGGGTGAACTGGGGTGGTTTTTCCTAAGTGGTTTTCCACTCTCCTTCCACGCAAATGTGGGTTCATTTTCTCTAAATTCAACCCTCCCAATTCCTAATCCATTAGCGTAATTAATACTTAAGCGAATAACCCGAACGGGTAGTAAGACGCGGTGATAAATAATAATAATAATAATTTATTATAATGTCCTCTCTTTCGCTTAGTGATAATATAATATCCTTAAGTATGGATATTATGTTTATTTTATCATTAATTAAGATAAGTCTTTACAGTCTGATACCTTAGCTCAGTCGGTATCATGTCTGCCTACTGAGCTAAGGGCCCCGGGTTCGGTTCCCGATGGCCAAAAATGTATCATTGATGAAAATATGGTTTTACCCTTTCACATTGATAAATTAACGGCCGCAGATTGGATGTTGTGTCTGTCCTAGTCTTAAGTTAGATTATAAGCCATATGAAGCTACGACAGGCCTAGCCAGCCGGTAGTGGAAAATATATGGCTTGAATAAAAAACTGACCTAGGTCACAGGCTGGAAACAGTAATGGATGTAAAGTAAAGTCTTTTACTGACACCAAAGTATACTAAAAATTAATATACAATAAAGTTGAGTGGCAAACGTTATTTAATAATGGAGCTAATAAAATAGAAGTAAAAATTAGTTAAATAAAATAAGATAAAAAAATTACAGTTTATTTCAAAATACCTTAAGTTAATTTCCACACAATTTTTTAACTAATTTACATCCACTCATAATCAACTTAGAATTATTATTAAACCCGCTTATGTGGCCGCATGGTCTAACGTGCTACTCTCATAATAGACTAAACTGGCGATGATGGGGATGTCAAGGTTCGAATCTCAGCTGGGTGGACGGAGGTTGGTTTTCCAAAATGGTTTTCCACTTTCCCTCCACACACACAAAAAATTTGGGTACACTTCTTATAAATATTACCTTACTAAGTCCTAAAATCACTAGCGTAATTAGTACATACGCCTATAATCCGAACAGGTAATAAGACACGGTGTTAAAAATAAATTACTATTTGTACTTCCCTATTGATAATACATTCTATCTTCTTCTATAGTAATAAAATAAAGAGTTGGTATGTCTATCTCTCTGTCTGTCTGTCTGTCTGTTTGTCTGTCTGTTTGTCATGAGCATTGCGTGATATCCATCACAAGCAGAGGTCTGAGATTTAAATATTAATAGCCCTGTCCACGAACATGAGGACTTTGAAGTCAGAATTTTAAAATTTGGATTTTATTTTGAAGATGTTTCATTTTCTCTCTCATTAAAGCAAATAAAAGCGTTGTCAGGGATAACCACGCAATCCATTGTGTCATTACTACGGGTAACGCAGGATACTTCTTCTAGTAATTTTTAATTTTTAGACTTTATTAATTGTTATAGATGGTTATTAATCTAGATTATAACTGGTAAACAACAATATTAGTGTGCAAACAAGACCGGAGTCAGCCAATAATTTCAGGGGGGGAGGGGGGTTGGTGGGCACATCCCCCAATCCAGAAGCTCGAAAAAATTATAAATATTAAACAACTCTAGAAGCTCTCTCTTTTTATGGTAGCACAGTCCCCTAATTTGTAATTGTATCTTAATTTTGATATTGTTTGAACCATAAATAAAGTCATATATATTTTGTTCATGAAATTTCGGGGTGGGGGTGGGGTGGGGTGTTAAACCCCCCGAAACCCTCCCTTGGCTAAGGCCTTGTGTGCAAATTGATGAATGCTATATTTTATTTACTAAATACTGTACATTATTATTATTATTATTATTATTATTATTATTATTATTATTATTATTATTATTAGCACCGCGTCTTACTACCCGTTCGTGTTATATGCACTTACGCTAATGTGTAATAGTAGGGTGATTGTGAGATGAAATGGAGAACCTACAGTTTAACGTGGGATTCGAACCACGGTGGAGGCCTGGCATTCCACAAATTCACGAGTCATGATTAATACACGTCCTGTCAGAGATGAAGGAAGGGTTTGACAATCAGATAAATCTATGCCGGGACCAAGGATTGGACCCCGGACCCTCAGCACAGAAGTCTGACACCTTACCCCTAGACCACCAGGTCACTTACTATTCTATTGAATACCTTTCCAAAATATATGTTTAAAGTGATTGTTGAGTGCAATATTAAGCCTGTGCTTTACCAAATAAATGTGTTTTATGTAATTAAAAATCCAGTGGTGTGGCGTGGAGTGTTGCTAGGGTTTGCAGAGTTAGTTTAAACTGTACCTGTGATTGTTCTTATTACTTATTGGCCAGCTATCAACGAAAATGCATTTCAATAAAAGTAGAGTTTAAAGAAACTGCTTACCATAGTAACACTAAAAAAACACTGCACTGAAAAAAAAATCTATTGTAATGCTGGGTCGTTCCTTTTTCAATAAATACTTTCAAATCAGAAAACCAAACAGAATGGAACTTTTTGTTACTGTGGGATTGATTGAATTTAGTAAACCTTATAACTGGTCCCCCAGTTTTTGCTTAAGTGAGAAATGGGTTTATGTGTTTGCTTCACTATAAATCAATTTGTTTAACTCCTTTGGTACTCTGGGACTTGTTGACATTCCAAACATTCAAAATTCAAACAAATTTAGAGAAGAGATTTTTTTTTAACTTTGATGAAATAAAATATTGATGTGAAAATCTGTTCTTTTTTCCTATTCAAAATTGGACCAGAATATTAAGAATTAACATAAAATATTTACCCAAAGAATTTTTTTAATGCGTTTAAAAAGATACTCTATTATATTAAAAATTAGCAATTTTTTAATCGATAATGACCTAAGTTTGTGTCTTACTAACCGTTCGTGTTACACGTTTATGTACTAATTATGCTAATGGTTTTAGGGATTAGGAAGGTTATATGTTTAAGAAGTGTACCCGCATTTGCGTGGAGTTGAGAGTTGAAAACCATTTTGCAAAAACCACCCTCAGAACACCTGATTGAGATCCTCAATCTCCCTGTCATCGCCAGTCTTACCTACTCTGAGAGTAGCACGTGTCTCGTCTCTATTAAATTACCGTTATTAATATATATTTATATATATAGCCCGAATGTATACTAAGACGTGGTGAAATAATAAAATAATATATACAATTATTTTATTTATGTAATGGAAGCTCATAGGAAAATAAAATTGTTATAGAATTATTTTTCTAAACTATAAACTTTTTTGCATTAATTATTCTAATAAAGAAAATGGGATTTTAAAGGAAAGATACCTTCATTTGTGTGGAGAGATATCAATTAGTTCGAGCTTAGATAATCCAATTTACATTGATCATCCCTTGAGCCTGCCTAGAATCAAACCCCGCACCCTCTCAGCAAGAACGAAGACGTGTACTTGGTCCACTCTTAGCCCATAGAGTTTATCCTCATAAAGGGGGCAGTAAAATCGTTTTACGATGGATTCAATCAGTTTTGATCATCCTCTATAGCATCCCCTTAACCCCTATATAAGATAGGATGAAAAATAAGAAATAGGGGTTGCCCTACTTCTTTTTAACAATGTTGCCCCACGCTCATATATATTTTATCACAGTATCAATCTTTGAAATGTGTAAAATTTGGTATATTTAATGTGCACTTTATGAACTGACTGATTATTGACTTACATGACTTACAAACTAACTTATTCTAAATAGACAAAACAACCCGTCTCTCAAATGCCAATTCGTTACTGTGAAAAGTGAGACTCCAATTTTATCACTGATAACTGTTTTTTTCATTCATAGTGGGAATCGAATCCAGAATACTTAACTCACTGGGCAGGCGCCCTTCTGTTTTAGCTAAGGTATCAGGTCATAAGACTATATTTAGTTATTATGCTTCAGCGTCTTTTTTCTAATCAGTGGTTTAAGGATGTTGCCTACCTGTGACGTCACGGCCAGTCAAGATAGAATTTCCCATGTTAATGATTTTATGTCTTACTCAGCTAAAGATATAACGTTGAAACTAAAAGCAATACATTCATAAATAATTCTAAAAATAGTACTACAGTGTCACGAAACTATTATTTTTTATCTTTAAGTAGTTTTTTGTACACCTATTTTTTTTTTATAATATAAATCCTCTACAACTATTTGTCTTGGTCACAAAAATGTCCTGTAGGAATCTTCCTGCCAGGGTGTGGGTTAAGCAAATGTCTATCTAGAATAGGAAATAAGAAAAAGGTAAAAATATAAAGCAAGTCAATGTTATCAAGGCGCAAATATTAAAGTGGCCGTATAAACTCGTCAGAGGAAGAGGGAAAGCGTTATCAGCACATAGACAAGAGCCCCCACAGGGTGATCGTATCATTTTCTTCCCTTTCTTTCTATTTGGTACATTAGCGTCTAAGCGTAATATTGCTTAAACTGCTTAGGTGCGTCAAGTTAAGATGCAACCCGCTTCGCAAAATATCTTCGAACTCTCCAAGTAGACAACGTCGTTAAATCAAAGGTCACTAATGACTTAATTTAAGGGGGTCTTGGTACGAGAAGTATAGTTTTAAAGGAAGCGCACCCGCATTATCAGTAAGAAAGTCGGGGAAAACCACGGTGATCAATCACATTTGATAAATCAAGCCCAGTGCACAATGCGTATATTCTAAGCTTGGCCTCCACGTCACTGGCAAGCCAATCTACTCTGAGTCTGACGTCTTACACTGCGTGGCTATTGATGCGGGATATTTAGGAGTCATCTATACCACGTGACTCTGCTGGGAGGAGGAAGCTCTAATGTCTACATGTCTACATCACAATGTTACGTAACATGCTTAAATTCTAATGTTGGAAAAATAATATTACTCTTAATAAATAAAATATTGCCATACATTTTTTTTGAAATCAGAAGGAGGGGAAGCGTCAGGCTAAACGTCTACTTGTTGTTAGGGGGAAAAGGGTGGGGTGGGAAGGTCGAAAAAGGTAAGAAGAAAGCGTTACGTGGCTTATGGATGACACCTTAGGGCCATATTCATAATCTTGTCTCTGGAATTAACCAAGTTTAGGTTGAATGGGGTTTGACTGACATCCGCATCTTGATTATATATACAGTATGTATTTTAATTGGTGTCAAATATTCTAAGGGCTAATTTCCACCGACTAAACATTTAGTGACGTTCATATAAACATGGTTCCAAGCAATCCAACAGAAGAATCAATGCAATTAAAACAAGACAAAAATTAACAGAAACAAACACAAATATAAGACAGAACATTTTGTAACAAAAATGGTTTAAAAAAAAATGATGTCGGCTTGCGTCCATGCTTTGTCGTATTCTGTCGAACACGATTGAGATGTTACATATTTGCTCACATCCATTTACGATCCTCAGAGATAAAAATCATCTCTCGGGCCCAAATTTGGTGATCGAGCAGATCATTCAACAGATCACCCACGACCAACCTGTCTTTGAGGAAAACCTTAAATAACTAGCTCTAAAACTGAACGTTTATAGACCCATGTTTGTATGAACTTTTCTTAATGTTTGGTCTATGGGAATACGCCCTCAGAATATTTGACACCAATTAATATACACCCTGTATATATATATATATATATATATATATATATATATATATATATATATATACACCCTGTATATATATATATATATACATACACACACACACACACAAGGCTCTTAGTGCCAGTATGTTCACTGTTTATTCGAAAGAAACTTTTTTTAGCATTATGTTTTACCACCTGTTCAAGTTATACGCATTTACTAATTACGCTAGTGATTTAAGGATGAGAAATTTTGAATTAAAAGAAAGTGAATCCACATTTGCGTGGAGGTAAAGTGTAAAACCATCTAGGAAAACCACCCTCAGTACACCCGACCGGGATTAAAATCCCGATCTTCTTGTTATAGACAGTCTAAGCTATTGTGAAAATGACGCCTTGAACCATGCAGCAACTGAATCAGGTCTAAGGAAATTAAGTAGGTAAAGATGATCATAACCTCAAGCAGATGCACAATCATTCGTCTGGAAAGAGTAAGGGAAACCACATCGTGTAAAATACATTGGCTACCCAAATCAGTAAACATCTAGGTACCAAAACTTGGTTTGTATTTTTAGGCGTGCAAGTTCTTGGTCTAGCTAGTCAAGTCGCGTGATGACGTAATCTGTGTTTATAAAGTGTAAGTTCTTGGTCTAGCTAGTCAAGTCGCGTGATGACGTAGTCTGTGTTTATAAAGTGCAAGTTAAGCGCGCCACATAAAAAATCTTCTAAATAACTTTCTAAGGTGATCTTTGAAAAATAATTAAGTGGGCCAATTCGCTGTCAACTAGCGAGAGGTTTTTATAGGTCAATATTTCTGGATAAGGGTAAGACGTTTACTGGCCCCGCCCACATAGTTTGTCGAGAAAGGATATAAAAGATAGACTCCATTCCTGGAACAACCATAAACACCCTCAGTTAAGGTCATAACCCAAGGATCACCCCTTCCCATACATACAGCGTAAGTTGAAAGCGGGTTCAAGACAAAAGTTTACCGCGATGTCCTTTAGAAATAAACACAAAAACATTGAATAAACTCATTTTTTATTTCTCCACGTCGAATGCTCTCTGGCGTTTATTTCCTCCCCCATGCTTTTTTTTTTGTGAACCACTTCTTACTACCTGCATATTTACAAAGTTGGGTTAAGGATGAAAAAATAATGTAAGAAAATGTACCCACATTTGTGTGGAGGGAGATTGGAAAACCATTCGGAAAGGGGGGAGGGGGTCCCCAGTACACCCGACCAGACTTAGAGCGCCGATCTACCCGTCATCGTCAATCCAGTGTACTGAGAAAGTGATGCCTTAGACCATGTGCCCACCGACGTGGACCAATGCCATGTTGAGTCCACCCACGACTGGAGCCTTCTTTCTTTAACACGAAGAGAGTAGTTTGTATGAAGTGTGCCCGAATTAGCGTAGAAAGATGATGGGAAAGCCCCAACGATTAAATAGAAGAGAGAGAGAGAAAAGTCCTCTATAAGTGCACCCGGCCGAGCTTCAAACCCCGACCTCCCTGACTACAGAGAATAAATGCAATGCGAGTTGAACGTCTTTGACCGCGACACGACCAGAGCGGGTAGAAGTAATAATTGTTAAGTGTTCATTATTTATTATATTCCCGCATTGGTGGGCACGTTGGCTAAGTAATCAGGCTCATCTAGTTTGGTTTACTGGAGATTGTGAGGTTGAGACTAAAGTTCCAGCTGGTTGTATTACTTTATTTTCTAGATGGTTCCCTACCCTTTTTCCCCGCAAATTCGTGTACATTTTCTCTAAATTTTATCGTCGTCATCTCTACCACCATTAGTGCTAATGTGCGTATAGCCCGGACGGGTAGAAAGACGTCGATTTTTGATGCGTCATTTATTTATTAATAAAAGAAAACTACCAAAATATTATTTACATGTTTCCTTTTATAGTTTGGTGTATCCACATTTTTTTGTCTACGTTTTAACGACTGTTTCAAACAGAGCATAGAACTATCCTGGCCCTATTCTACTCTTTATTTATCCCAGATGGACTTTAATGCGTCGACTCTAAGTAATAATAAAAAAACACACACACAACTTGTGTTTCCATTGCGACAAGACACAGACAAGGACATTTTTACGAGTCCAACGCCATGAAACACGCACGATAAATTAGATCACGTTCCTTTGAAACTCTTTCCGTACTTCCTCTCAATTTTGTTCGTGACTTCATACGACGCTAACACCCTCTACAGACTAAAACATGGAAGCTTTTAAGTTTGACCCCCTTCTATCCTGCAAAGGGGCTAACGCCCCAGAAACATACATAAATTATTGCACTGAAATAAGAGACCCTAAATATATATTTTTTTAGGGTGTCGAGGGAACTGCAAGAAAAAAGTATACAACAGACAACATTAGAATTAAAGAAATATTTTTTATTTAAACTTATTGGTTTTATTTAATTTTTTTAATTTTGTAAACTAAACGTGCATTTTCTAAACTCAAGACACAACACATAGCCTTGGATAGTAGCACTAGATACCCAACCTTGAAGCAAAAATTATAGTTTCTAGATGAAAAAGTGAGCATACACAACCAATTAATTTTATACAACATCTATCCGAAAACGAACCGGGCTCTTCTGAGTGGCATGTACACACCTCAATTGTAACTGCCCCAGGGCCCAAAAATAAAAATTAGGTCCACTTGAATTAAGTATGTGTACCACCCCCTTAAAGAGTTCACAACATTTTTAATTGTTCTCTGTTTTTAACTACCCCACTGACCAAAATTGAAATGGGTTTTTAATTATTGTTTGTACATAATTTTAATATGTCACAAGCATAGATTACAAATATAAGCTATATAAGTTATTTAGGAATTTGAAATAAGGATTTCACAATATTTAATACTAATTAAAAATACAAGTTGTCTAATAAAAGTTTGCATAATGTTATCAAAAGTAATATAAAAAGTAGAATACGTTGATATTTTGTAGACCTGAAGATTAAAAAAGGAGGTAAGGTAAAGAGTACTCTACTTTTCCTATTAAATAATGAAATATGTATCCGCTATGTAGGACTATATTATTATTATTATTAATAACACCGCGTCTTACTACCCGTTCGGGTTATACGCACTTACGCTAATGTGTAATGGTAGGGTGAATGTGAGATGAAATGGAGGACCTACAGTTTAACGTGGAATCCGAACCACGGTGGAGGCCTGGCATTCCTCACATTCACAAGTTGTGATTAATACACGTCTTGTCAGAGGTGAAGTAGGACTATATTTCGACAGCGTAAGCTCAATTTGTGAATGTGTGCAGTTATATCGTTTTTGCAGAGTTCTTCGACTCTTTCTTTATTCATTCAAGTACTTGAGAGAGAACCACTGCTCCGGACCACTACTCGGCGAAACAATCGTAAAAAGGTAGGGGAGAGGAAAAGTATTTGTAAAATATTAAATACAGGATTTTCTTCGCTGTATCCCCTCTTACTTTGCTTGTGGTGGCATTTGAAAAAGTAGCTGTATAGAGAAGTCAAATTTGTATGCCGCGCAGGAAAGTAGGACAATGTTAAGAGAAATCAAAATTGCGTGGTGCTATTGAGAAACCACAGACGGATTCTGCGCTTTTGACATATTTCTTTACTAATTTCAAATTCTCTACCTTTTAATACAATAATTTTAGAATTAAATGAAGCTTTAAATACAGGTTCAATTAATTGTCCGACATTATTATTATTATTTCATTTGCAAACTATTAAAGAGTAAGTTGCCATTAAAAAAATTATTTTCATATGCGTTTTTTAAATTTTTAATATTTCTTATTGTTAACAAATTATAATTTATCCTCTTAATTTTGTGCCACGTATAATAATACCTCTCATGTTGTCAGCGATTTATTATTTCAAATAAATTATATAAAGTCAGTTCTTAGAAAATGCAATAGCATCAGTCTTGAGAAAAGATGGAAAAACTATTGTGAAAATTATAATGTGAAGCACCACCTCCAGTACACACGACCGTTTTTATTGTAGATCTAATCAAAAAGTATTGTAATACTAAAGGTGTTCATTCAGAACTAGTCGAATAGAAATACATCAAGAAACAAGCAACAACTGTGTCTAAGTGACCATGATCTACCTCTATCCATGTTGCCATAGTCCAGTTCGATGTAAAGATACTAGAAGATAGCGTCAGATAGAGAAAGACACAGATTGGCTGAACTTTTGACGTCATTCAGTGCACACACCAGTGTGTTACGTACCTAAATCTATATAGAGGACAAACTAAGTTGTTAAAAACCAGGTCACATTTTAGAACTTTAAATAATAAACAAACCTCTAAAATCCAAACCAATGTCCAATTAAGGTCATTTCTCTACCTATTAAAAATATGTATAATTGGCTGTATTCGTTTCAAAATAACTTATAGGCCTAACTGTTGTGTACTGGTTGACGTAAGCAATGCCATAATCAAATTCCTCCAAGTGGCGCTACCTTTCTCTTCTCTTTAAATTGGCCCATTTGGTGTTTTACTCTCTTCTGCTGAAGAAGGGGACTGACGTGCCCAGAAAATTTCATAGTTATGTTTTTAATTGTGAACTTTGAAGCCTACACTTTTCTGGTAAGTGTGAGGGACTTACCTTTCTATCCTTTTTTCAATGTTTAATTTAACAATATATTTGTTATTTTACTCAAGTTGATACAATATAGTAACAAAATAATGCATGCAGATGTCTCATTCTACGAGGATAACCCATCTGGGTTTCGATATGTTTTAAAAGAGCGTGAGATACTTTTGATTTTTCTATTAAATATTATTTTTTAGGTATTAATGTAGTTTTTTATTTGCTTAAATGTACAAATAATGTATACGTTACTTATCTTTTCAATTTTACTAAACTTGTTCTCAGCGAAGTGTATTTGATAGAATGGCAAGTAACAAATAATAAATCTCAATGTCATTACCGTTTAGCTCCGCCATATTTGTACGACTGACCTGCCACCTATATTTCTTTGCAATCACTAATATATACCCAGCTTTAATAATTACTCGCTAGGGCCAATATCATGTGCGGGGTTCTCTGCAAGGACAAACTGCCCAGCCACTTGCACTCTGATTCTTATTTCATACATAAATATAATATTTTTCTTTATATTATTTAGTCACTCGAATCATATTAGGATTCAGTTCTAATCTGAGAATACTAGAATTGAAATTTCTATCCAACCTTATTCCATTCAGATGCTTTGCAAAACTAAATCCATTCTTTGTGAAGACAGCAACAAATAAAGTCTTAAGTTTACAACAAAGCATGTGTCAATAATTAAGTAACAATCACATTACTACGAAGGTGTTCTTGGTTATGGTCTTTCACTAGACTTTAATGAATCTATTAGTTCACAATCCGGCCACTCACGGCACTCAAGTTTGTGTTCTATTATTTATACAGGAAGATGCAACCATATACCTTCTTTATCTATGCGTACGATTACAAATCATTATACCATTCGATTGTGACGTTTTAATTTGTTTTGAAAGTAACTTTGTTGAATATAAGTCAAATAAGGAAGCTTTCAAAAAGTTAATTAAATATATTAGAAAAATGTGGTAACTACAAGGAGTGTCCGTGGTTTTTACTCAGTGGAGCAGTTTTAAAGAAAATAAACAACTTTCTTCAGGTAAAGTAGCCTAAAGTTTTATATTTGTGTGGTTACATTCATAGAAATAGTAGGATATGTGTCAATATAAATATATCAATTTAATAAACTTACAGATAATAGACACCAAGCTTCGTATGCAATATAGAAATGGAAGTTTTAATTATTGTTTAAACACTGGATGCCATATTGTTATATTTTAGTAACATTTAAATATCCCAGCTACGGTAGGAATGTAGGTGACAACTAGCAAAAGTGACCAGAATCAACTCTCATATACTCATTCGTCAAACCATTTGATCTCTCAGATCATATGCGAGCTGCTTCCAGTTTGGGCAGTCAAAACTTTCACAACAAACCATTTGTTTTTAATTATTTATTTATTTTAAGCGTTTTTACATTATTGAAATACAAACTTTTGAAAATTACCGCTTAGATGTTTATTTTTTTGTGGAAGGGGTGTCTTTAGTACATTTAAAAATGCTTTTCAAACGAGAGCTTTTAAGAGGCTGCCTTCTCTTCATAAATTAAGATGGCAAACCAAACCATAAGATAAGAAATAAGAGCCGTTGATGAAGCCATACAAACCGTTTTCGGCTGTGTTAATGCGCGTGTGTTTACAAAATAACGTTTTATTTTGAAACTAATATTTTGTATGGCTCTTTCTCCAAGCTCTAAAAAAAATAAAAATTGGTGGCCAGTTATAAGAAGATACAGGTGGGAATATCCTAATAATTTTTAATTTATTATTTTATGCACTGTAATATCTCTTGTTGCCGCAACCACGAAACAAAAACATGACTTATTAATATGTTTTGTTCTTTCAACAAGTTACAAAAAAGCCAACAATAATAAGAATGTCTTTATTTGGGCAAAGCTAAGGCCAGTGCCTTTTTTTACACTAATTCTCAAGGGAAGTATTGTTAGAAGTGTTTATTAACACTTTTGATTGATACTAATTTTTACAATTCATACACTACTCTTTCTATTATTGAAAGATATTTCATCAAACTCTCTTAATCCATTTGTGTAATAATTGAGTAAAATTCCCCCTTTTTTTTTGCGTTTAAAATTAAAAAACTTTTATGGGTATCTTAAATAAAAATTATGTTTGAAAATAATTCATCTTCTAAAAAATTTCAAAAGATCTTTATCTTAGGTTCATATATAAACACACAAATTTCATGAAAATTTTTTTTTTCGGAACTAAAGATTCATAAAAAAAATCATTACAACCTCGAGATAGTTTTATTTCTATTCTTACTACAAGACTTTCAATATGCTTAGTTTTTATGAGATTATATATTTTTTAATGTCAAGTCGAAAACAAATTGATTGAACATCATTTTATTTTTTTATCTTAATTCCTTTGAAATAGTTTTTAAGAAACGGTTTATTTTTTTCCACAAGAACAATTTGTAACAATATAAAAGTTCAAACAAAACCCACACATATAAAAAAAAAGTTAAAGTTTTTAACAAGGGTAGTAGCCTATATCTTGAAAGAGTCCTTTGGTTAGTTTCTTGACGAAGACGAATCACTTCCTTCAGTCGAGTTTGCGCCCAAGTTGTGGCTATTTTTTTACCCCCCTCCCCTCATGAAGCCCAAAGCGCGTCCATTGTTGCGGGATCTCTGCGAAGGTTCTCCAGATGAATGGCCTCTGTAATCTCTTGGTTTAAACTTGCAAGAGGAAGATTACATCGTTTATCAGCGTGGTCTGGCGTAGTTCTGAAGGCTCAGATGCTGAATTAATACAAGTGTCTTTTCCAAAATAGTATTTTAGAGTGTTTTTTTTATTTAAAACTTAAATGCGAATTTCATTTATAAAAAAAAGCATTGATGTAGTCTAGAAAAGAATAGGATTATGTTTATATTATACTTTCTTGTACATTGTACAGTTTGATATATTACAGACTACAAAATATACATTACACCATTACTGTTTCTTTCTTTTTCTTTTTTCTTTTTTTTAAAAAGTCGCTTGTTATTCTTTAGTCCTCACTTAATATTTCCGTTTCTTTTTTTTTACTGTGAAATCCAGATGATTATACGATGTTAATGATAAATTAATGTCACATAACGAGCTTTATATTTAATCAGAGGTCAAGAGATCAATCTATTTTGTAATAAAACTTCTATGTTTTGTTCTAGTTGTATATATTTTGAAATAACTATCCCCCCTTATCTCATCCCATACATTAAACATGTGGTAGGAAGAAACAGAATAAAATATAGCTGTGTTTTTAAAATAAATAAATTGTCTACCCTCCTAATATATAGCATAGTGAGCAATAGAATTTTATCAAAGAATAAATCTTTGTCGCGTTTGTAATCCATCTGTTCTATTAGTCTCGTAGCATTTGGCAGTCAGTGAATCATTAAATTAATTTTAAAAAAAAGACGGTCTGGGAAGAACATTCAACGAATATGAGGAAAGTTCCGGCAGTTTCTTCAGCTTTTCCTGCACTGTTAAATATATTTAAAACATGGTTCATCTGTCAACATAGATGGTAATGAGTAATTTAATAGTCTATACGTATATCAATATATTATATATATGTTCACTGTCCTTGATATACGTCCGGGCTATCCTCATATTTGCACTAATGAATTAGGGAAGAAGGTAACATTTGGAGGAATTGTACCCGAATTGGCATGAATACAGAGGGAAAGCTGTTAAATAGTATTAATTCGAGCTATTTAACGTGCATTTTCTAAACAGACTGATTATATCAACCCATGGTTTAAAAACTAGCTTATCTCTATAACATACGCAGCCCCTTATCCTCTAGTCCTTATCGGGAATCCAACCCGGGGACTCTTAATTTAGTAGACATACGTGCTATTGACCGAGATAATGAGTTGGAATAACGTTTAATAAAATACAGCTCTATTACACCCGACTTGGATTCAAACCAGGACTTTCCCGTCGCCGGCAATCTAGACTGTATGAGACTGACGCTTTGTCCATCCACCCACCGATGCTATAGGTAATAGTTCATTAGATTAAACTTTTTTTTTTTTGAAAAAATACAAGTTTACATCAGCACGCGTCTTAAAATCTAACTTACGTACGATGGCATCAGTAAGATATTATTCTTTTGATAAGAAGACACTTTAACAGTTTTTTTATCAGTGAGTTTTACCACCTGTTTAGGTTGGGCGCATATTATATGATAATTATTCTGATGGGGTAGGGATGAGGAAGGAAGCATTTGAGAGATAATCTACCCGTATTTACATGGAAGGAAAGAGGGAAAACCACCTTCAGTACACCCGACCGGGAATCGAACTCCAGCCTCCCCGAAACTAACAAACCAGACTAAATGAGCTAGTTGATGCGGGTAATTTTAAAATTAAATGTGGTTAGTGGTCATTATTTTATGTTTGATTTATTTTTAAGAATTAATTCACAGTAATTTTATTACTAGGGATGATGGTAAAAAAAGGAACCAAAAAGTAATCAAATACATAATTATTTTATATTTTTACATCAATTTTATTAAACTTCTTATACAAGTATTTCCTTGAGACTAGTAATTGAGACATTTACCATGAATTAAAAGGAAATTGATTAGAAAAATATAAATTTACAACTTAATTACAAGAAAACATTTATAAAAATATATAAAATAAGACTTTTCGCAAATACATTGGTAAATTTCATAAATAATAACCCCTATTTTAAGTAGTTAAAAAACCTTACAATTATTAATAATGCATAATACTCATTTATAAATATTTTTGAAACAGATGTTTCCAAATTGGCAGTACTTGAGAGGTTAACAGTACCTGCGTTGCATCTAAAAAATACCTGTTCATATTTATTTTCCCCCTTATCTTTACTTGTAATATTAAGCCCTTCTAAAAACATTGGCTATCTTAGACTGTATTAGGCCAGGTTTGTTAAGCCTGTTTGTTTTAGAAGAAATTGCCACAAGGATGTAAAAGTTATTACACCCGCAAAAATTAACACTTTCGTTCAAACTGTCTTTGATTAGAGAAATCTAATAGTTTATTTTTCAGATTCATGTGTTATAAAAAAATTATCTCACACAATGCTATAGTCTCACAAAACACATAGTTGCATAGATCCCATAACACTATACCTTTGAAAATTGTTCACCGAGACAAAATATCACATATGGTACTGTCACATTTATCATGATACTACAGGCATCTTCTTATTCCTCTTTCTATACATAAATAAATTAATAAAATAAAGAGTTTGTTTGTCTGTTATAGGCGTTGCACGATATATAAGCACGAAGAGGTCCAAAATTTAAATCCAAAGATTAGTAGCCCCTGTACACGAACATGAGCACCGGAATTTTAAGATTTCGTTTTGATTTTTTTTAAATTAATTAAAAACTGGGTTGGAATAAATAAATTGAAAATATTTTTTCCCAGTCTGTTTGAAGCAAAGAAGAGTGTTGCCAGGGGTAACCACGCAATCCGTTGCGTTGTAACCACGGGAAACGCCGGGTATTTCTGCTATAATATATTATAATGCATTATGGGAGACACCAATACTAGGTATGTCGATAAAGCGTGGTTCACATGATGCTATAGTTCCATGTGCTGAAGAACCACACGCCAAAAGTTTAACAGCACAGTAGATTCTTTAAAGTGAAGTCCAAAATTCAACCACTGGGGGGATGTACAGTGTACAGACCGCGTTTACCCGGGGTTCTTTTTCTTGATCCGAGGGGTGGTCACCGGGCTGGGTTGAAACGCTGAGACGCTCTCGTGAGCCACATCGTGTCTGACCACCAGCCTGGGGTCCCTGGTTCCTGGCGAGCACACCCAACCAAGCCACTATTAGTTGTAGCGAATATTTCGCCTTTGCAATAAAGCACTGACCCGTTTTACAAAGCTTTAAGCCATAATATTAACATTAGCTTAGCAACAGTTTCCTTTCGATCTTAATTTCACCAGTTTTTGTTGATCGCAAAACCATTTTCAAACGGGACTTTATTTTATTTTGTATCTAACACTTGATAAAAAGACACGTTTAAAACATATTGTTACGTCTCTATTAACTTTTTAAGATTTTTATTGTTTTAAAAAGTTGTAGGCGATGGGATGGATGTTAAATATAGGTTAAATGGAAACTACATAGTCTTTGTCCCATTTAAAGTTATTGAGGGATTAATTTAAACGACTTAGAATCCTAAATATTTTTAGATTAATTTCCTTGTTATACATAATATAATCATTGACCAAATATAACTTTCTTTGTTTAGGCTATGTCAAATCGAGTTAAAAATAAATTCGATAAATCTTTCTAAAGGTAATAATTATAAAGTAGGATAATTTAAAGTGTTGGAATATTGGAATACCTGCACACACCTTTTAATGTACCGTATTGGCCCGAATATAGCACGATGTTTTTCTCCTAAATATGTCCTTCTGAAAACCGAAATCCATTATATGCGCATCACATTTACCTATTAGTATTTTTATGTAAAGCACCTTAAAAATTTCAAGGTCGTATTATGTGCGAGTCTGTACTATATTTGGGCCAATAAGGGTATACAATATATATCTTTTTGTTAAAAACACCTTTACTAGTAGCATGCTAATTTTATTTAATGTAGATAAATGTTTTATACTTTCCCCCCCTCCTCATAAAATATGATAATTTTTTTTTTCCAAAATGTTGGGCACAATTGAACTAAATAATTTAAACCATAGGTTCAAAACGTTAAAGCAGTGTCGCAGTAGTGTGAGTGAAGTAGTAGTGTTTAATTAGTGTGAGTGAAGTAGTAGTGTTTCATTAGTGTGAGTGGAATAGTAATATTGCAGTAGTTTAAGTGAAGTAGTGTTATATTAGTGTGAGTGGAGTAATAGTGTCGCAGTTGTGTAAGTGGAGTAATAATGTCGCAGTGGTGTAAGTGGAGTAGTAGTGTTGCTGCAGTGTGAGTGTAGTAGTAATGTAGCATTAGTGTGAGTAGTGTCACAGTAGTGTGAGTGGAGTAGTGGTGTCACATTACTGTAGTGTAAGGGAAGTATTAGTGTCACAATAGTTTGAGTGGAGGAGTGGTGTCGCATTAGTGTTGGTGTAGTAGTAGTCTCACAATAGTGTGAGTGTAGCAGTAGTGTCACAATAGTGTGAGTGTAGCAGTAGTGTCACAATAGTGTGAGTGGAGTAGTATGGTCGCAGTAGTGTTAGTGGAGTAGTAGTGTCGCAGTGATGTAAGTGAAATAGTGGTGTTGCATTAGTGTGAGTAGAGTAGTATAGTGTAACATTAGTGTGAGTGGAGTAGTAGTATCACAGTAGTGTGAATTGACTTTTGGTGTTGCATTAGTGTGAGTAGATTAGTAGTTTCGCAGTTGTCTGAGTGGGCCAGTAGTGCCGCAGTAGTGTCCTTGGGACTGTACTATTGTGCCACTCAGATTAGGACGTCATTTTCTGGAAAAATCATCACACTTAGCAAGCAAATCAACATCCCACACAGCTTCGTTCTTGCAAATGGCCCTATGTATGATTGGTCAAACGGGGACCAAGCACAGTTTTGACAAGCTCTACTTATCCTGGTAGCACTCCACGACCCGCTCTAGACTATAAACTACCTCTATTTGGTTTATAAAAGGATTCGAGTTCGAATCCCGTTTAAGAACATTTAAATGGAGACAGGATACGGGAGGCTTAGAGCTCTTTAGAATGAGGATATTCTAAGTGTTAGTAGCCCATATTCTTTGAGTTATATAAAATGAAGAACAAACATTATAAAAAATTACAAACAATAAATTTAATTAGCATTTTTTTGAACGTACTTATATAAAACTAAACAAGTATCTTAGTAATTGCGTGGCAAGAAAGCGAATCTCTTTTTTCCCAAAGCACATATGACACTGTTGCGCGCAAGCACATAAAAAGCTGGGAAAGATTCTGATAACCGCAATCACTATTGTACATCAGCGGTGATTAATTCTTGTAGAAGCACTTAGGCGCGTAATCTTGTGGGCTAACTATACTTCCCTGTCCCCACCTTTCTGGTATAGTAGGGTAGAAGGGTAATATGGGTATAACGAAGGCAGCCCAAAGGATTCGCGGAGTCTGGAGGAATGGAATTTTGGGGGCATCCTCTCAAACAAAATAACTAACCATATTTGTAATTTTGATTCTATATTACATTTTACTAACATTATATTTCAACGGTGTTAATAAAAAGTATTACATTAATTTACTGATATTGTAAAAGCTACATTATTATTATTATATTTAAAATGTTCCTTGTTTTTAAAAGAAACTGTGTCTGAAAATAATATGTGCAAAAAATGCAACCTGAAGAATGCCCTCTATGCACTTGTGTTTCAACTAACAAAACTTGTTACTGTAAAAACGATATTTTTTTGGTAGTTTGGGTGTAGAAAGGACCTCGAAAAGTGGGTTCCTAGGAAAAATTGTCTCATTTGTCTCCACCCCCCCCCCCCTTCTGGCAGCTTTGGGTCTAACCACATCCCCTCTTCTGGACAGTCCTGGGTATAACTACTTCCCCCCTTCTGGGCAACCTGGGGTATAACTACTTTCTCCCTCTTCTGGACATCCCTGGGTATAGCTACTGTCCACCCCCTTCCGGACAGCCCTGGGTTTAACCAATTCCCCTAATCCCTGTTCTGGACATCCCTGGGTATAACTACTTTCCTCCTCTTCTGGGCATCCNCCCCCCCCCCCCTTCTGGGTAGCCCTTTATATATTTATATTAAATTTTTTCCAATGCGTCTTACTATTCGTTCGGGCTATACGCATATATATTTATCATCCTAATGTAATAGGAATGAAGAAGGTAGGATTTATATATAAAGTGTACCTGCATGTGCGTGGAGGGAGAGTGTAAAACCACTTAGGGGAAAAAACCCTTTCAGTACACTCAACCTGGAATCTAGCCCCGATCTCCCCATCTTCGGCAATCCAATCTACTACGAGAACTGTATTATACCATGCGTCCACCGAATTGGGTAATTTTACAATATTTTAAATACATTTTCACACATGAAATGATTTCTAATGAGAATAAAACATTTTTTTCCTAGCTCTATAAATACGTTTTACAAAAATGATTTTTTTTGCACATGCGTAAATCTAAAGATAGTCAATCATGCAGGTCAGATATTTCATGGCCTGGTAATTAATCATGTATCCGACATCATCTTCCAAAATTTCATGACAGAAAACATACTTTTCTTAAGGACTGAGTTTCAATCTACAATAGAAACGAGGATTCTTCCAGCTAAAGCTACATAAGCACCAGCGATTTATTTTATTAAGTGATATTAACCGCGTATTTCATTAGTGCTGTAATAGGTTTGGCCCCTATAGCCTTTGACCCTCAGAGTATCCTCACAGTTATTTTTTTATTAGATTTAGGGCTCATCGAAAAAATATTTGGGACATAAAAAGCTTTACTCGTTCCGTCTGTTTCAGAGCTGCTAAAAATGCCACCTACTCGTACATACACTCTGTTCCTAAACGATCTATAGTGGCTCATGATGTCGACAGGAAGAACAGTTTAGAAAATACAAAATGACAACATTTTACTCAATTATTAATTTTATTTTGTAGGTATTACTAACATAATTATATAAAACATGACAGCCGCCCTCACATGAAGTCACGAATGGAAAACAGGGTTCACCAAAAACACTTGGCGGTTTTTGTAATGAAATAATGAGTAAAATCAAAGTAGAATAATGTATTAACATAGATATGTACATACTTTTAAATACGACATTATGTATGTGACCTCCATTTTATTCACCACACTCCTGCAGTTGAGACAACAAGGGTATCATAACACGGTGCAGCTTGTCTTTAGAAACATCTAATTGAGAACAACCACGTGATGTGTAATAAGTTGCTTCATCTGACTAAAACCACAGTGATGCATGTTGACGAGGATGTAGATCATTTCGCAGAAATGTTTCCAGCATATCCGTGTACCAATCGGCGTTGATTATTATTAAAGTTCACCCCTCCTCATTATCAAAGAAATAGTGACCTATAAAACCACCGTAAGAAATTCCACACCGCATTGTCATTTTAACACCATGGAGAGGAAGTCGGTGAAGATCGTGCGAATGGTTTGAAGTCCAAAAGCGATAATTTTGTTTGTTGGGTAGATGGGCTTCATCTAACTTCATTGAATTGTTCACGATGCCATGGTTGTCATTACAAAGTCCAATAACTTGTAACAAAATTCAGTCATCTCACTTTGTGCTGTTGATAAGTTCCTGGAAAGTTTAAATTTATTCGGATGAAAATGGCGATATTTGTGCAGAATGCCGCGATTGCTGTTTTCGTTTCGACCAGTGGTTTTCAAAGTGGTGCTACCTCCCACTAAAGGGTGTGGGATTTTGGGAACCCATAAATCCCATTCATTGCATTAAGAATTTACTGAATAATGGATTAATTTAATGTGGTATCCACACTAAATAACTAACATACTTGGAAAAGCTGGTATCTCTGTATAAAGTTAATTAATTTTGTTTAGTTAATTAAATCAAACAATTTTAATTTTAATAAATGAGCCATTAAATATTACTGTTTCAAAATTATTGTGCTCTTTTCCTCCTTAAGGGGTCCGTGCAAATTGCTTTAGTGAATCATGCTTTTTATAGAGTAGGGTAGAGAGCATTAAGGTTGAGTTTATGAAATCAAGGGAGTGGTGAGCCTTAAAAAATAAGGAAACCCCTGGCTTAGATGAAGTGCGAGAGCTTTGCCACCAAGCTGATCTGTGCAGACTTCGCAAATTGATGTCTCTTACTCACTCCAAATTGTCAGGTGTACGAACAGAACGTGGACTACTTGAGGTGTACTGTTCTGTACGGTTCCTTCTTGATGCCATTTCGATACCCATAGTAACAAACTATTGCTTGGTCTGGACGCAAAGCGCCTTTCGAACTTTAATCGGAAACTACTATTGCACGTCTGCGATTGATTATGTTTTGATGAACGTAATTCCACTGCCGCAATGCGGTGTTGGACAGACCAGTGCTCCATCTCAACCAAACTCCAAATAAAACTGAAAATCATGACAGTAAGTATGAAAGCAACGTGTAGTTTGCTAACATGTATATTAAATTTTAAAAAACAATTAGATGTTTCTGGAGCATCTTGTAGTAGCCTGGTTTTAGTACATTTTGTGAATATCATATACTGTTGTACTTGGTAGAATTTAAATATATTCACACCCACTTGCCAGTCTATAATCCTAATTTTATTATATACACATAGCTAGGCCTAGAATGTCTTGCCTTCATCCAATCAGAAACAAGTTTGGGTGGGGAATTATTTTGATATAAAATAATATATTTATATGTGGCTATAACCATACTTAACAAATATAATAGCTTGGTTATTTAACCCATTATTTTAATAAATGTGTATGTTTATATTGTTAATCGCTTTTGGTAAAACATTTCTTCAATTTTTTTTTATTGAAGACAGCGCCTTTTGAATCGGAAAACAGAGTGCGTCTTACGGATGTGCATTCGACCATTTTTTAGTTTTTATATATTTTTTCTTGCCCCGCATCTTACTACCCATTCGGGATATACGCCATCCAAAATTAAATTGCAACTGATTGCATAGTATTGCATAGTATGCGAGGTGGTAGGTATAATAATATCTGACAGTTACAAAAGCTATTAAACTACTTCCAAATATTTATACGTCAAGCTGTTTGATGTATGATAGACAATATCAATACCTTGTGACGGAAGTCTTTAACCCTTCACAATAAAGGATTATACATGTATTCACTGTTCCAAATATCTGCCCAATAAACCACTGCTGACAATATGTTTTTAATTTCCATGATCTCGGCTTATGGGGATTACATTTTGGCTACATGCACAATCTTATTACAAATCACGAGCCGATGGCGTGTTCAAATGGCTCATTCTAATTTGGGTACGAATTCAGCGTCAGTGAAGAGATGAGTAGAAATGAGGAACGTCGCGCCCAAGGGCATGAAGCTCCCACTACAGTCAACTCTTCTAACCGAAATAAGCAAGTATCGCGTATTGCTCGCCCTCCACTATAATAGACGGGAACGACGCAGGTAAAAACAATACTTCTCCTTAACCACCCTTTTTTTTCGGGGGTTATTTTGATCATATAAATTTGGATGTTCAGCCCACAATATAAAATTTATTATTAAATCACTGACCGAAGAAGACACGCTGCCGCAGTTTATTGTAGTCACCTGCTGCTCAACGCTTATCTGATCTCTGTGAGGGTATGTGTGGTATCGCCGACTAGGAGTAGAAATTCCATTTGAAAATTACAGGTCTCTTTCTGAGGTAGGTTTAGTCGCTTGACGTCGGCTTAGACATGTTAGTATATTGTTTAGTTTTTGTTTTGTTAGAGGGCAGACACTTTGTCAATTTATTTAATGTTAATTTGTAATTTAATAATTCAATTAATTCAGGAGTAGCTTACTTCAGTTATTGCATCATGTTGCTGGAATGTGGCAGGTACTTGACTATTATATTTGCGTGGAAAGTTTAGCAAAACTACTTGCACTAAAAAGTGTAGAAGTCGTTAATTAATGTATTCTCTGTTTGGTGTCCTTAGAAGCAAATATGTATGTTTTCTAGAACCTTAATTTATATATGTTATTATTATAATATTTTGTATTATTCCCTGTGACAGTTGGGGTCAAGGTAACTTTGTTTTATTGCACAATGCTTCTACCATTATTTATATTATTGAATTTAACCACTTTTATTATTTGGGACAGTGGAGATAACTCCTATAGAGCTTTCGATGATAGATGAGTCCAACTAACTGTCTATTGGCTCGAATCATCAGTGCAGAGACTATATTTAGGTGGATTTGTCGGCACTGTATTTTCGTGGCCTTTCAGATTTTGCGTGTCTAAGTATGGCTTATTTTCTCTAACGTCATAAATATTTTTGGGGCATTCCTAATTGGGGAAATGTTACTCAATAACCACTAAGAATAGACTTAATTATCTGGGTGTGTCATATGTGGATGGCATTTCAGTATAATTTATCTCCTTCACATTTAAAATGCATTGCTAGCACTGAATATTTGATTCTAGCATAATTTAAAAAAAATTAATACATTACTTTGATACCATTGGTTTGGATTTCCTAGAGCATTATTGTTGTTTCTAAATCTTCTATTGCTCAACTATGATAAAATTCATAGATTATTTTTATGAACATTGTCACCTATATAGTCCTATTCAACGGATGCAAGCTACTGATTCTCTGCTCTGTTAGATTCACGAAAATTAGCCTCGCGCTTGGTTATAAACTTACTTTTTCTATTTAAATAACATAATTTGAATTTAGTTTCTATATTTGTATCTCCCTGTTTCCTTGCCCAATTCAAGTGTTCCTTCCCAACATTATGTTCGTGTTGAACGGTGCGACATTCGGGGATGTCGTGGCTGTGTGAGGTTGTCCGTTCAAGGATCACCAGGGAACACATGCCGCAGTCTTCATTGATCAATATTTTGACCAAAGATTGATCCTGTGTCAACTGCGCCACTAGTGGGCGTGTGTGACAACCTATATAATATTACTATTTTATAGTAAAATTCGCATTAGCGTTATGCCGGGATCACGATCAACTTAAACTTAACTTAACGTAACTTAACGTAAAGAACCTCCTTGTGTGTTTAAATGGAAGCGATCACGATGCACTTAACTTAACGTTGACTTGCAGTTAACTTAACGTAAGAGATGTCCTGGGAGGTCTTTTACTTTACTTTACGTTACTTGAAGGGTATCACGTGATCTAGCCAGCCAATCATTATGCGAGTGACGTCATCAGGGATATTTAGTAACTCATTTGTTGGTATTATGACCAATGTTTACTCTTTAGCGTAAGTTCTAGTGATCAGACATTGAAACAAAATAATTACACTAAAATAGGAAAGCTAAATTTATCCAAAAAAAATTGTAATAGATATTTATTATATCGATTGAAAACTATAAACATTCACAGATCATCACTGTAAAACGTACAAATCACAGATCATACTCGAGAATGAAGATGTTTGGCTCGAGTTGTTACGTTAAGTTACGTGAATCGTGATCACACATAAGTTAAGTTAACTTTAAGTTAACGTTACGTTAAGTTACGTTAAGTTAACGCTAAGTTGATCGTGATCCCGGCATTAATCTCGTGAATGGAAGGAGGTTTGGGGTTCGAATTCTGCCTGGAAGTGAGGATTTTTTTTTTTTTACTAAATGGTTTTCCATTCTACCTGCAGGCAAACGCGGTTACATTCATTTTTAATTCTAACTTAATTATTCCTCCTCCATTATTGTAAATTTGCGAATATTCCGGAAGGTTAGTTAGAAGCGGTGCACAAATGTGAATTGTTATCAATGTTGGCCGCGATAAAAAGAAGAGGTGTACAGTAGCTCCATGGCTTATTTGGTGCTGACTGACAGTTCACAGCTGACTTCTGACTGTCAACATTTAGGTATATACAGCTCCTAAACACATGTTTTTTGCAGATCATATGGTTCGGCGTAGGGATACATAATTTGGTCTGGTAGCTTTTCAAAGCCGTCAGAAGTCAGCTGTGAGCTGTCAGTCAGCACCACAGAAGCTAAAACTGAGGTATGAACTGTTGTACCTCTCGTGTTCTTACTGTAGACTGTAGACGAGCTATAAACGAATCGAATAAATAAAAATAATGTCACGTATGCCCTTTCCCCCCTCAACGTCTTCTCAATCTATTATTCCTTGTAGTCTCTCATCTAGTCTTGTTTGCATATCCTCGCACAAAACAACGGGCGCTACGACAACGCGGCGAGCTCGGAGGGGTTTGCTTTTAACAACCTCCCGTCGATCTCCATCGCTCAGAGTGATAATCCATCACTGTCAACCTCCCCACCACTCAGCCCCTGCGCCCAATCTACCCCTATTCGATCCTTGCACTTACCACACCCGCTCCTCCATAAAGGGAACAAGTACGCTTTTTTCGTGAGTGGCCCTCCCAACAAATTCAAGAATAAAGACGTTCGCCATTACAAGGACTCGGAGGGAAATTTGATGATACACTTGTGAGGAGTCGTGGTTGGTTACAGATCACGATTTTTTAAAATACATTTAATTAAATGAAAAATGACAACCTGGACACAGTAATCGATCCTGGGAGCTTTGTATTTGCATACCAATGCTCTACCTATCCATCCTGGTTGGTCTCGGATCCAGGCACAACTATCACTAGTACTGTATTGAGTTTGAGTGGGGGTATCTGGGGAGATTAACGGCCACCCAAAGCTATCCACAATCCTGGCTTCAATTCCCGTGTAATGTTTGTAATTTTTTACATAATTTAATTTTATTCCATAAATAGGACTAATCTTAATGAAAAATGTCAAGTATCAGTTTGTGAAACGTATGTATTAAATAGTTTTTTATGAGTTCAACTTAAAACTCGCACCGGTGGGCACGCTGACAAATGCGTCAGTCTGATCAGGTCTGGTAATAGGAAGGATGCGGTGTACTGTATGCTTTTCCATAAATTGATTCCCTTCATCACTTCTCATAAATACTGGTACGTTTGATCTGAATTTTACCTTACTCATCCTTAATCCATTAGTGTAAATTTGCGGGCAGCCCAGATACGGTCATGAGCATCTAATGTGTCTACTTAAGCTTACCTTTTTGCCGGTTGATATCGAGAATGAAAACAAAATAATAACCTGAAGATTTGAGACTAATTACAGACTTTCATCTGCTTCTCAATATTTAAATATGCCTCATAATCATCAGGTCATCAATATTGCGATTAGTTTGCAGCAGTTCTCCACTTTTGTCCAACTTAGTCCCCACCCTCCCCCCTTTTTTTTACGTCTTTGTACCTTCTGCCAACAGCATTAGCTACTTGATTCATGTATTTCAGTCTTGATCTCCCTCTTGAATTTCTCCCTTCCACATCTCCTTCTATATTCATCTTCGTCAAACTATCATGTTTCAGTATAATATGGCCTACTATGTTAACTCTTCTAAATAGACCCCTAGTGATTGTTTTTTTTAGAATATGGTACAACCCAAAATGAATTTGAAATAACTTACACACAATAGTGCTCTCTAACGACCTTATAGTTTGAGTTTAATTTAAAAATAAACGTGAAAATATGAAATCAGCTCATTTTAAACGGTAGTGTTAGGCAAATTACCACAGTTCTATGATTAAGGCGAAGAAACTAGATTAAAGTTATTTGTTTTTATGTTTAAAATATTTGGAGTTGTCGTGCATTCTCATAATAAATAGCGCAGTGTGAGGATTTTTACTGCCAGGCAGGCGAGGCGGTGCCCTTAAGGATGTCGATATATAAACAGTTTTTTTTTAAATTTCATTTCTAGCCAATGCTGGGTATACTGGTTTGTTTTTTGAAATAATTTTTCATACATTCAAAAATTGATTTTTATAGTCATGACACCCGTAATAATAATTTTACGTTACTTTTTAATTTAGAGTCAATCAATCATACCCAAATAATCTTTTATTTTGTTTAATCTCTGGACACGTATAGCTTCAACATTTTAGGGCGAACGAGCACATACATATAAAATGAAGTTTTACTAAATAATAATCAAATTATAATATAGATTTAATAACTAATGTTAATAAATTAACAATTTAAAAATAATAGTAATAATAACAAAATAAATACCTGGCTATAAAATAATATAAAGATAGTAATGTAGTAAACATAAAACTAATTACAGAATAGGGGTGATGATAAATTCATAATAAAATGTAATATTAATACTAGTAATTGCACTGCGTAATTATCTTGATATGAGAGGCCAGGGCACAAATTCCAGCCGAGTGCAAAGGGGGTGATATTTTACCTCCACTAATGATTGAGCACCCCTTGCATGTGAATGCCGCTTTGTTAACTTGATATTCCCTCTCATATTCCTGTTCCCTCAATATGGTTCTATTTAATATGCATATGCAATAGTGAAACTGCCCATTTCACAAACTGGGAAAATTTCTGTCAATTTTCAAGAACTCGCCTCTTCTATTTACCATTTCATGAACTGGGAAAAAATTACATTAACCCCTGCCCAATTCATGAACTGGAACTTATTGTACTATCTATTTCAAGATTAACTGAAATTCCTTTTAAGATATTATATCAAACTAACTCAACCTAACTAAACCTAACAATCCATTCTAAACCGATTAAAACCTACCAAACCTGTTCTTTGCTTTTAAATTCTATGGAAAAGGCAAAAACTCATCCACTTTATGAATTGGGTAACTATTGGAGCTATCCAGTAGATTAAATAGCCAGTTCATGAACTGGGCAGCTCAAGCGCTACTCATTTCATGAACCAGACGAGTTTTATCCCGGTGGCCGTTAAATGGACACGCGAAGAAGCCAATTCACTGAATGAGCAGAAATTTTTCCAATCCATGAAATGGCCAATTTCACTTTTGGGGTGCAACGCATACATCCAGAACGGGCAGTCAGGCTCTTAGCACTCAAATAAACGCGCAATAACCTCTAGAATCGTAAAGAGGCTAAGAGCAAACCATTCCACAATGTTCTTCTCGAGCAGAGAGGGTCAGATGACTCTGAGGCTTTTTGACCCTTTTCTTTCCAGTGATCATTTCCCTGCTTTTTACTTTCTTTAGTCGCTCTCTTTTGGTGTAGCACTGGTTAAACTACCCCGTGAAAGGCAACAGATGGAGAGGATCTTCTTAGCACTTTTGGACGAGTGGTTCAAGACGTTGAACATGCATTGTGCAAGATTGGATCTACAAACTCAGCCGGGTACTCTGTGTTTTTCCCATACATACCCATTCTCCACACTAATATGTGTGCTACCCTCTTCATCCCTACTATTTAAAACAAGGGGTTAATAAGCCATGGTTTGAGCCTACTAATTAAAAAAATACATTTTAATGAACTGAACTAGTATTCGCTCACAGTAAAAAAAGGTCAACGCCTTGTTGGAACCAATCTAACCTCCCCAAAACAAAGGCGTGCACCTTATCCGTGCAGTCGAAAATAGCCTGTACTCCCCACGCCACGTGCCCAGAGGGTCAAACAAAGCTGGATTTAATGAGCTTTCAAATATACTATAATTTCCCTCACCCACCAACGCGTTTAAAAGCGTTGGACCAATTTGTTCATCTTGTCGTGTGCCTCGTATCAAAACGGTGATATCCTGTGAAATCAAGTGACGCGAATTTGAACCTTTGGAACTTGTTCGTCGAAGCCCATATTAATGGATTAGGGTTGAAGACGGTAGAATTTTAGAGAAAATGTATCCTATTGAGTTTAAGGAGAGTAATACATACATCAATTAGTATATTATTATTATTATTATTATTATTATTATTATTATTATTATTATTTAGCACCGCGTCTTACTACCCGTTCGGGTTATACGCTTAAGTACTAATTACGCTAATGGATTAGGAATTGGGAAGGTTGAATAGAGGAAGTGAACCCGCATTTGCGTGGAGGAAGAGTGGAAAACCATTTAGGAAAAACCACCCCCAGTTCACCCGACCGAGATTCGAACCTCGATCTCCCCGTCCTCGGCAGTCGGGCTCAACACGACTAGCGCGTTAGCCAACTACGCCACCAAGGCGGGTCAATTAGTATAAAAACACCATAAATACACCTGGCTAGGTTTATAAACCAGCCTTCTCATTATCGGCACATTAGACAATATAAGATTGACACACAGTCCACGTACCCACCAATGTGGGGAACGAGAAAGTTAAGGTTCGATTCTCGGCCAGGAGAAGAGAGTTCTCACATGTGATTTATCCTTATTGTTTTCTTAACATCTCTCCTTACCATTGCGGTTGTAATTCTTCTAAAAACTACACTCCCCATTCCTATCTCTTAGATTAGTCTGTTAATAAACAATAATACATTTTAAATGTTTATTTAGATGTGGGCTCTTTTAATGTAGCATGCCACATGCAAACGTCACACATTATGCTAGGAAAAAAAAGACCAAATATTTCCTTTTATCCTTAGGGAAAAAAATACAGTTCTGGTAAAGTTTCTTCCGCTGCGACTCGATGAAATGACCCGCAACGAGTAAACTCGTGTCGCAGATTGTGATCATCGCAGGTCGAAGAGCGAGAGAGTGTGTGTGTGTGTGTGTGTGTGTGTGTGTGTGTGTGTGTGTGTGTGTGTGT
>CABFWO010000008.1:116968-203099 GCA_902155825.1 Timema genevievae | reverse complement strand
TGGCAGAGAGAAGTCAGGGGATTTGCTATGGCATAGAGAAGTCAGGGGATTTGATGTGGCAGAGAGAAGTCAGGGGATTTGCTATGGCATAGAGAAGTCAGGGGATTTGATGTGGCAGAGAGAAGTCAGGGGATTTGTTATGGCAGAGAGAAGTCAGGTAAATTGGTGTTGCAGAGCGAAGTATATCTTTGCTATAATTTTTTAATACCATCTAAACTACTTTTTTTTATCTCCATCTCATGCAATTTTACGAATAGCACTGATATATCTGTCTGTCAGTAATGTAATAAGAAAAAACATTTAAATTAATGAGTGTTTTATGTTGAATTGCCTATCAAGTATCGGGAAATGTAGGATTTTTGTCCTAGAAAACCTAAATTTATTAGGGAATTTTAAAATCTGTCGAAAGCACGCTGTAATGCTTCCTGAAGGGAAGCATGAGGACCAATTGAATCATGTACCAACACTATATCTCACATCACGATTTTTTCCGTAATTTAAAAGTGAAATTTCGCAAATAAATGTGGAACTAAAGGAGAGGCTGTAATTTTGATTAAAATTATGCAAACCTACAAGGATATATGCTACCGTTACACCTCTACAGGGAGCTGAGGAATCTCCCTTGGATCGGAAGTGATATTTTAGATCAAGCGACCATTGATGCAGTTTTTAATAGAGTTAACGTCATTGAGGGTATACTCAAATTTCAAGGGTGTTTTCTTATTTTATTTATTCAAACAATAACTATTTAATGTATATATATATCTTTTTACAGACTAGCTTGATTAACTTTATGCAAATACCAAACTAAACAAATTTGTTAAAGCTAACAACAGGTGCTGCGATCTATGATAATTAATCAAGATAACGCCTATACCCCCCTCACCTTTAACTCCCACAAATTCTATTTTTTTTCCTAAGAAACTTGAAAACAGTAAGAGAAAAAAAAAATCTTCCGTCACCCAAGTGTTTGAGAGTCGCGACGTACAGTTTTAAAACCTTTGTTATAAACTTGGGATGGTGGTTTTCCTATCTTGTGTAGTGTCTGTAGAATATGGTAAATAGTTGTTACAAAAACTCAATGACGTGTGACAGCTTATCAGCAAATTCATGTCGGTGTGAATTATTCAGACTGAGGAAAATATCTAGAGCATCTTGAATGTTGTGACTAGGGTCGCCACCCGTCTCTATTGCATGTCGTTGTCCCACCATACCCAGACAAAGGGGGTGAGGAAGCGAAAAATTCACGTGTTTTCACTACAATTCTAATAATATGAAATTTTTATTCTTCTTGGTGACAATGACGTTGAGATATAATTACACGTTAAGGAATGTATGAAACTTATGAATACACTATAACTTTTTTAAAAGGGTTAATTTTATCTATGCTTAATCCATCAAATATTCTTATCAAGTTTATGAAAATTACATTATTTACACCTTCTTTGGTCAAATTGCCTTGAAAAAAATAATTCGGGGAAGAAACACCTAACTACCACCAATAAAAAGATAAGTTTATTTTATTTAAGAAAAAAGTGACAACCTTAGTAATAACTGTTCTTTAGATTAGTTACCATTTTAACTTACGGGCGAAATTCAAACCCAAGTTTTTATTTTACATTTTATTTTATTCAATTAAATATAGTTTGTTTTTTAAATTTCGATGCTAGATGCGTTTGTATCAGATATAAGGCTAACATATATATTACTACAAGCGGTGTCCAAGTAGTTTAGAGAACTAGACTTGGGTTACACTTGGTTGCCATTGACAGTGAGGTCAGGGTTCGAATCCTGGACTAAGGTGGTTTTCCACAGATGATTTATTACAGTGGTTTTCAATCCTAGTCCTAAGCTACTGTTGGAGTTCTTCCTATATACTTCACTTTCCCCCCCTTTCTTCATATCCCTTATATAATTAAACCTTGAATAGACCTGAGCGTAATAATTAAATAAAATAAATAAATAAATATACAAGTATTAATGTAAATACAGACAATTTATTTTAAATAATTCTGTCAAAGTTGAAAATGCGCTTTAAAAAGAGTTGATTTAAATTGAAATTTAGGATAAATGTTATAACATTTCTAACATTTTTTATACAGAACATAATATGAGGAAAAAACACTCCATTTTGAAAATGTCACATTTCTTTATTACTTTAATTTCCATTCTTGAATTATCTATAAGCTTTGTTTTCAAAATAATAGCTATTCTATAACCATACACAAAATAAATCATATATTATTTCTTCTCCTAATGAGTGGGTTGTTTCTCGCAAATTTATAAAAATACAATTATTTTACGATGTGTATATGACGAGCATTGATAAGATTTTTCCAAATAATTTGTTTGAGAAGAGCTGGAAGAAAAGAGATTCAATTGGACTGAGGCTGGCTTTTTATAAATGATTTTCCATTCTACCTCCATGAAAATGTGGGTACACTTCCCATAGATATAACCTTCCTGATCCCTAAAACTTTTGGCCTATTTAGTACATCGGCGTATAGCCCGAACGAGTAGTTACCTGAACAGGTAATAAAATGCGGTGATACAAAAATGTTCCGAGTATTTGATAGTTAAATGTGGACTTGGTCCCATTCGACTCGAATTTTCGAGAGAATACTGTACTTCAGGGACAAAAATAAGCTTGTGGTGACTATAGGACTTCTTAAATACTAACTTTCATGGTAGTAAATGATACTTTTTACAAAACTCATTATTTTAGATTAGGTCATTAACCTTAATGAGGTCATGTTTTTTGTAGGCCAGTTTGAATATTGTTTCATAAGTTTAAGTGGTTCTTAATGGGGTTGTCAGGGGCCATTTAAACTTTTGGAGCAACCGATAATCCCTAGAGTGTAATGAAAATACCACTAGTATTTATGTTAGCTAGTGGGGTAAGCTGGATATTTATATTCTAGGGAGAAAAGGCTATTATTAAAGATGGTATTAATAATTTAGATTCTATGGTAGGCCTTTCTGAATCTTAAGATAAAGAAAAATTATGTGGCCTATCACAAAGGTAAAAAGTTCACATATACAATCGGATTTATGTCTATATAATATTATTATATCAATATTTTGAATTAGGTAATAAAAATAAATCATGTTTATATTAATTGCAAATCTATATTTATTCATATAACTCTTTATAAACATGCTCTTGTGTTTCAATTAAACAACTTTCAAGTCTGCTTTCTTGCCGGTTGATGAATTTGATGACAATCGATATTACAGAGAGAGAGAGAGAGAGAGAAAACAATGAGGATCAAATGGCTTAAGTAGTGGAATTTGGAACTGAGAATCAAAAAAATAGAATGGAGGACTGAGAACCCAAAACAAAAACGGGGAGGTTAAAACCTAAATAATATAACGGGGGACAAAGAACAGAAATAATATAATGGGGATTGTTAACCAAAATACAATGGGGACTGAGGACCGAAATAATATAACGGGAAATGAGAAGAGAAATAATATAACAGAAGAGTGGTAAGTGAAATAATACAACCTAGGAATGAGACGGGAAATAATGGAACGGGGAATGAGACGGGAAATAATAAAACATATAGTGATAACTTAAATAATATAACTCATACAAAATAATAACTATTGCTTAAAAACTAAATATTTTATACACATATATTATAAATGGTGTTGATTTTTTTAAACTATGCGGACATGCCTCTTAATCATAAAAAAAACACCTTAATTTGATTCTGAAGGCGCCCAATACTCCAAATTTGTAATGTTAGGGCTTTTGTGGGCAGCCTTTCTTATGGTATACAGGCCTATATGTTTTAAATTAATAAATATTACAAACTTATACGTGATGGTGATGCTAGATTCAATTTAATTTAAGTGAAAAATGACCATATGAAAATGGGAATCGAACGCGGGACCATTGGTTTTGCAAGACAATGCTCCACCGCTGGTTCATCTAATAAGAAGCGGCCAAAGAAGAGATGAACCAGAATCGCTCGATGGTAGATCGTTAGCGTGAAGAATCAAAGATCTCGTATTTTGTTTCCGTGTCCACGTTGACATTTTACATTGGATTGAAACATATATTGAATGTTTCAAAAAAAAATTTTACACTCAGTTTACAGGAAAGCTTACAGTCCTTATCTTAACGACGTTGCCTGCTTGGAGGTTTCGAATCTATTTTGCGAAGTAGGTTGCATCTTAACTTGACGCACCTAATCAGTCTAAGCACTATCACAATGAGACGCCAATGTACGAAATAAGAGGAAAGAAAATGAGATGTTCACTCTGAGAGGGCCTCTTGTCTATGTGCTGGTAGCCCTTTCCCTCTTCCTCTGACGAGTTTACACAATCACTTTTAAGATTTGCGCCTTAACATTTACCTGCTTTTTAATTTTACCTTTTTCTGGTTTCCTATTCTAGATTGATATTTGCTACTACGGACCTTTTTAATCTACATCTTGGCAGGAAGATTCCTACAGGCCATTTTCGTGACCAAGACAAATAGCCTAAGTCGTAGAGGATTTAGAAAAAAATACGTTTACAAAAAAAAGAACTTAAAGATAAAATTATAATTTTATGACACTATAGGACTATTTCTAAAACTATTTAAGAATTTATAGTTTCTATTTAAACGTTATATCTTTAAAGCTCGCTGAATAAAACGTAAATTCATTGACATGGGAAATCCTATCTTGACCAGCCGTGACGTCACAGGTAGGCAACCTCCTTAATGGGCTTTTCTATCGCCCTATGATTTAAACTGCATCATAGTAGAAACAAGCAAGGTAAGCTTGCTACCTTTTTAAGGGTAAATGAAGTGTACATGTTGTAATAAACTCCAGACTGACCTCCATAGCTGCTAGTCCCCGCTGGAGTCAAGGAATGGAGCCGCGGGGGGCGCCACAGGATAACAGTCTTGTAGGCCTGTCTGTACTGCTTGTTCATGATGACGTAGATGATGGGGTTGATACAGGACGACAGGTACAGCATGAGATAGCCCAGTACGTGAAAACCTGTACACACGAGTCAGATAATTGTAACGATCGTGGGAGAGGAGATAAGAAAGATTAAAGCGCCGCGTCTTACTACCCGTTCGGGTTATACGCTTGTGTGTAATGGGTTATGAATTGGGAAGGTTGAATTTAAGAGGACGTGAACCCACATTTGCGTGGAAAACTATCAGCAGGTCATTCTAACTATATAGACCATGAGGTCACCGAAGCAAGTTATAAACCTTATTTTCTTGCCGTAGCATACCATAACACTGACTGACTTTAAATACTACCATTTATATAAAAATCTAGACGTGTTCATATTTTAAAATTTTGCCCTAATGTTTGATAGTATAAATAATAATATTAGTGGAACAACGAAACTTATACATGCTTGGATAGTTATTTTAGACAAATTTACTTCAAACTCTTGTCAATTAAAAAAAAAATTAACATGATAAATAAAAACACTATTTTTGTTAGAATGGACTTAAGCCCCTTTACCTTTCACACTTCCACATATGTGGGTCCTGATGCAGACCATTTAAATTGTCGCGGGGGATGGAGTTTAGTGATTATTGTTGTTGTTTTCTGTGACGTCATTACGAAAACGCAAGGGTAAAGGATATCCAGAGTGAACCCCACTAGGGCAACTTCCCCAATTAGTTAAATGGGCCGAAGAATAGAGAGATCATGATGCTCCATTTTCGTCGCTTTGTTGCATGGCTTCCCAACACGTGTTCTATCGCAAGAAAAGATTCTTAATCCTATTTTTTTTAATAAATGTTTTGGCACATACAAATCAAGTAATTGATAATCAAGCTTAAATTATGTTTATTATATTTATTGAGTCATGAAATATATTTTGATACTTTAACTAGACGACTTTTAACTTTTTTTTTCTAGCACCACATCTTACTACCCATACGGGTTGTACGCTAACAAATTAGAAAGTCCCCGAAGCGTTTAGAAATGTACACACTGCTTACTCTGAAAGGTCTTACCTTGGGGGGACTACACTATGTTCCTATCTTATAAGTTACGCCATAGTGGAATTACACAAGGTAAGCTTTCTATCTCTTAGAGTAAACTAAGGGCACACAATGTTTACTATGGAAGGTACTATAGCCCCATGGCTTCTTTGGTGCTGACTGACAGTTCACAGCTGACTTCTGACAGTCAACATTTAGGTATATACCTAAATATTGACTGTAAGAAGTGACAGCTGCTAAACACGTTTTTGCAGATCATTTGGTTTGGCGTAGGGATACATAGTTTGGTCTGGTAACTTTTCAAAGCCGTCAGCTGTGAGCTGTCAGTCAGCACCAAAGAAGCCATGGGGCTACTGTAGCAAGCATACCTCACTTGATTACACTATGGTGCATCTTATAACGTAGGGTTGAAGTGTAGTAATTTAAGAAAAGACTGATACCTTTAAGGGGAGTTTACACAAAGATACATAAGGGAATTCTCTTTAAGGGAAGTTTATATAAAGAGACATAGGGGATTTATCTTTTAGGATAGTTTACATAAAGAGACATAGGGGAATTCTCGCTTAAAAGAACATTTTACTTGCATTATCAAATAGTTGGCAGCTTAGTTAAAATGATTTTTCTACAGATCATTTCAGGCCCGATTTATATGTGTACTTGTAGCTTGTGCTTCATAAGTGAATCTTTTTATTTTCCAAAAATTTTGAAGTTATTTATACGAAATAATTAAATTTAAAAAAAATGCTATCACCGTCAACAATATCAACAATAGGCCTTGCCCACAGACAAATAATATACCCAGACATTCAACCTCTAGGTTAAAATGGTCGCGCTCCTTTTGGCAGCTTGAGTCTTTCACCACTAGGATCGCTGCGGTTAGTCCTACCATCACCCAGCAGTGACACTAGCGCAGCCCGGTGTTGAAGGACTCAAGCTGGCAAAAGGAGCGCAGCAAAACCCCCGTAAGGTTGAGCGTCTGTTTCTTACTTGTTTGTGAGCTTACCCTACACACTCTTATTTTATTTATTTGTGTTTTAAAGCGGCCATGGTTGGTTAAGCAAGTTCATTCATACAAAAGATCAAGACTAGTGCATTCCTCTCGGTTTATAAAAGAGTTTTAGGAATAGTTGCGGGGGACTCTACCTGGGTACTTGACCTCGCTGTCCGCCACCTTGACTATGGTGATGGGCAGGTAGCAGACGACGAACGACAAGAAGATGGCCAGGACCATCTTGGTGATCCTCCACTCGTTCCTTTTGGCCTTGAGGTCTCTTTGCTCGCGAGACCTAGACTTGGTCTTGCCAGCGAGGTTAGTCAGGTTGCCGTCAGAGCTTCGCATGGTCGCGGCGTGCTCCCGCAAGCGACTCTCGGATCTGAAGAGGAGGAAAGGGTCATCCGGCATTAGGCTAGACATAGGTCTACTGTCATATCTGAGGGGCTAACTCATGGTAGTCGTCCTTTCATTGTCTGCTTTTAAGAGAGATAACAAAAAGCCATAAAGAGGTGGGGGCAATTTTAAGGACGTTGCCTAGCTGTGACGTCACGGCAGGTCAAGACAGGATTTCCCATGTTAGTTAATTTACGTTTTATTCAGCAATTTTTAAAGTTATAACGTTGAAACCGATACCATAAATTCTTAGATAATTTAAAAAATAATCTTACAGTGTCAAAAAATTATTATTTTTATCTTGAAGTAGTTTTTTAAGCGTATTTTTTTTATAAATAATCTACGAGTGAAGCGAGTTCTCAGTGTTTATTCCAGTGATTTGTATTTTTTTTTTTTTCTCACGATAACTTTTGAACACATGGACAGATTTAATTCAAACTTTGCACAGTTGTTCTTTGTATCTTTATACAGTTCATTGGGAAAGAAAATCAAACTAAGGATTAAGGAAAATCAACTATATATATATATATATAATATATATAATATATAGTATATATATATAAACATTGCTTCTAGCATTAATTAATACATGTATTCACCTATTAGGGCTTTTACTGATCCCTTATACGGCTGAAAATGGGTAAATATGTGAAAGATACTGTAATAATATATTTTTTTAATTTTTGGAGGGGGTGAAGCGGATAACTGTTTGTTAAGGGCCTGGAGACAGGGGGTTGAATGCACTTCCTTAAAATTTAACCAAAGAGAGGGCTGTAAAACTTTTTTTTCCGTGCAGTTGATCGGGACTTAATTCCGGTCACTTGAGTTAGATATGGTCTTAATAACCGAGTGGATAGTCCTGCTGAAGTCCTAGATAATTTATCAGTGGTATCAGAATCTTAACCTCAATCCATCACAACTACGTATTTAAAATCCATCAAAAGAGAAACAAGGGAATGGACCATTATCACTACATGTTACCCATCGTTTTTCTTTATCTATATTTTTATACGTGCATAATTTATCATCTTTTCATAAACTATATCCACTAAGTTTTCTAAGATCTTACATAAAACAACAACGACGGAACATTCAACATGATTAATTACCCATCACATCCCAGCTATTAAAATATTCAAATCTCAAAAGAAGATTTTAAATTAATTCTGATTGAAAGGCTGGTTCATAGTACCAAACAATATTTGAAATAAATATAGGGCTAAGCATCCCTTTACTAATATAATTATATAGGCATAGTTTTTTTTTGAGCTTATGATTTTTTAATAGTATTTACATGATTTTTCTATCATTACATTATAAATTTGATAAAAAATTGTGAGGTCAGGTTTCAAATTCCAACCAGGTATCCTGGTGGGGTGGGGGTCCCATATATTGGTTTTATTCTCTCCTTACGATAAATCAGGTGTATTTTCTCTAGTCTACCCTTCGCGTCTCTTATTCCTATATTAATTATTTAATGCACCTTGTGTTAAACGTACAAAGATAAAACATAATTTAAAAAAACACCAAGGCTAAGGCCAGTTTCATAATCAAACTGGGTACTCCTCAAGTGTGGTACTACAATAAATATAAGACGACACCTACCTAGACCAGAATGGAATGGGTCAGTTTCATGTGTGAAAGTGGCACATTCCATTCTAGCCTAGGTAGGTGTCGTCCTGTATTTAGTACATCACCGCACCTGAAGCGTACTAGCTGTGATTTAGATTACATTATTGAAGTGTTTTAAAAAATGGCGCTCTTCATCCGGCGAATGGCATTGTAATTTTTAATGTTTGTTTTTCAAAGAATAATATTGCTAAGACAAACATGTGCTCTTTCTTGTTTTTAATCTATTGTAATTGTTTAAAAACATTAAAATACATTCTCGGCGTACGAGGGTTGAGCGTTGATCCAACCCCCATCATATTTCAACTGGTACCCCCATCAGCCACACCCTGCGCACGCATATGCTGTAGTCGACCTCTCTAAAACACAGCAGCGTGTTCTCAAGTCTAATCTCAAACCAGTCGAGACTAAGGGCCAGTTTCATAGTCAGATTTAGTACGCCTCAAGTGCGAGTCGATACTAAATACAAGACGTCACCTACCTGAAAGTGAATGGAATGGGCCAGTTTCGCATATGAAACTGGCCCATTCCATTCAATTTCAGGTAGGTGACGTCTTGTATTTAGTATAGTGCCGCACTTGAGGCGTACTAAATTTGACTATGAAACCGGACCTAAGGGCCAGTTCCATAATCAGACTTAGCATGCCAAAGTGCGAGTCGATACTAAATACAGGATGACACCTACCTAGACCAAAATGAAATGGGCCAGTCTCGCATATGAAACTGGCCCATTCCATTTCAATTTCAGGTAGGTGACGTCTTGTATTTAGTATAGCGCCGCACTTGAGGCGTACTAAATCTGACTATGAAACTGGCCCTAAACCAGGATGTTTAAAGTGTCATAAGCATGTCTCACTTGTGCACGACCCAGAAGATAACGGTGTAGCAACAAATGATGACAAGGCAAGGTATGACGAACCCGACGATGAATAAGAAGGCCTTAGACGAGTGGCCGTTCGTGTCCTTGGTGATGGTGCAAGACCCCAGGTTGGGGTCGAAATCGAACTTGCCTGGAAAACAACAAGAAATTTTCATGAGAAAATGTTTTAAACACACTATAATTAATTATAAAATCGTAAGAAAAGTTGAATTATATTTTTTTAATGTGCTAGGTTAAGGATTCTAAACAAGAGTTTTTGTCTCATACCCTGATTTTATCAAGAAAGTTTGGCTCGGATTTTGTTGATTTTCATCTTTTTTTGGCAAACCTGAAACGTTGTTCAAGTGTATACAAATGTGTTTTTTAAGAAACTTAGCTGATTTAGGTAGCTTTGTTAAAGCATTTTTTTCCATTTTTCCGTGTGTTTACGCGAATATGAGATTTTTAAAGGTTTTTAGGACATTTTAAATAATTTTTTGTTATTTTTTAGTCATGTGCCCATGTTTATAACATCTCTGCACACGTCATAGCAAACGTTGATGCCAAGGCGGCGGTTAGACTACTTCCACCCCTCCCCTGTCTCTTGCTTCAAGCTGGCGATAGGATATATCTTCTTCCCCCTCCCCTGTCTCTTCCTGCAAGCCGGTGATAGCTGGATAGCTTTTCTCACCCACCCCTCTAGTATAGTGGGGCTGCAAATGAACTCGTCTAAATTGATCTGAGCTTATTTTGCAGATAACGGGGCTCACGGTCTCTACATTTTTCGGAAGCTGCACATGTTGTTTATGTGAATTTCAACATCCACCACGCCTAAAGTGAAAGAAAGTGCCTCACTTAAATTAAAACTTTTAGTTTCTGAATATGGCGGAAAAGTATTCTCTACCGATGGTCAGATACTATATTGAAAAATGTGTGCCGGTGAGAGTTGCCGTGGAAAATAAATTTACTGTGCAGCAGCATGTCAAGATATAAAAACACAAACGAGGTCTTCAGCGATGCCAGGATGAGAAAAAATCTATAGCAAATGCTTCTTGGCCCAACCAGCGAGTCTTCAAAACATTCTGCATTTTACAAAGAATCTTGCGAAGCCTTAATTTGTGCCGATATTCCCTTGAGCAAAGTTAACAATCCGAAATTGCGTGGTCTTTTAGAAAAGATTTGCCGGACGCCTCCACACTAAGAAAAAATTATGTCAGACCTTGCTATGAAAACGCCATGAAGAAGATATGAGAAAAAGTAGGAGGAAAGAAAATATGGGTGTCTATGGTTGAGACAACTGACTCTTTAGGACGATATGTAGCTAACGTAGTGGTAGATACGATGGAAGAAGATGGCCCTGGCGAACATTTACACATCTATTGTGAACATTAAGAAAAAGTGATTTTTTCTACCATAAGCAAACTCTTTGATAGGTATTTGAGTTTAATATGGCTTAATGGCATCCAACATGACAATGTCCTGCTCTTTATTATTGATGTTGCACCTTACATGATAAAGGCTGCTAATGTTCTGAAAGTGCTGTACTCAAAAATGGTACACCTAACATGTCTAACCCATGCCTGTCATAGAGTTGCTGAAGAGATACAGGGGCAATTCATCGAAGTTGACCAGCTGATTGGGTGCATGAAGAAAGTTTTTCTGAAGGCACCATCTCGAGTGGCATCATTCAAGTCGGAGGCCCCAAATGTTCCTCTGCCACCGGCTCCCATTTTAATAAGATGGGGGACTTGGATTGAAGCATGGAACTATTACTGTGAGAACTTACAAGTTGTGAAAAAGATCATCGACTCGTTTGACCGCAAAGAAGCGACCTCAATTAAAGTTGGCAGGAACTTCTTTCTGATCCTGAAATTGCAGGTAGGTTTTCCCACCTAAAGTCGAATTTTGGATTTCTACCTAGTGCCATTACCTCTTTGGAGAAGTCAGCAGTGCTATTAGTGGATCAAATAGATTTGATAAAGAAAGTTGTGAATGGCCCAAGTATTGTGATTGGAAAAGTGGGAAAGGCTAGGCAAAAGAAAATTGAGCACGTTTAAAAAAAATGAAGGATATGAAACGCTGTGCTTAGTTGGAGATGTGCTATCAGGTAAAAACTTTTCCCTTGGTGAAATTTCAGGAGACTTTAAACAAAGCAATGTAGTTTAATTTAAGTATGCTCCTGTCGTGTCAGTAGCAGTGGAAAGGAGCTTCTCTATGTAGCTTTGTTAGCAGATCATAGAAAATCATTCTCTTTTGAAAATCTGCACATGGTTGTTGTGGTGCATTGCAATTATGAACTATTGAAATAAAAACTCTTAAGTTTGCCATGTCAAATTAAACTTTTAGAAGATGTAAGTTGAATTTTTATGTCTTTTCCTTGTTTTATTTTATACGGAATATTTTTTGTTGACAAAATAAAAACTTTCAGTTTGGCACAGAAACGGAACGCTAAATTACATTTTAAGGTTTTTTCCTCTCTTATAGGACTTGTTTTAACAAGGACATTTTTTTGTAATTTTTTTAGTTTTAAAGGGCTTTTTTTAAAAAATAATTGGGTCATAAATGCATTTATAATAGGGCATTTTATAGCACTTTTTAGGTAATCAAAAATCCTAACCCTAGTAATAAAAATTTAATTAAGTAACTCTCCCCTTAAATAAGTGGGAAAAGCTTTTGACCACAAATCAAAAAGACCCCGATTTTATTCCGTCTGGGGCTAGTGAAAATCTTTACGATTTGTGTATAGGCTCATCCTTCTATGTAATTATTTTACATTTTAAAAGAAGGAATGCTAGATTGTTTGTATTGAGCGCACTGTAGGAATACTAGTTAAAATTATTTGGTAAGAAGTGTGCTGAGTGTGTTTATAAAGGGCACGCCAAGTATTCCAATAATGTATATAATGTATTTGACCTAATAGTAGCCCCGGCTACTACTAACACACTTTATTATTTTACCCCAGTTAAAATAATTGGAATCCGGCCATTATTAGAACCCGGCTATTATTAACAATTTTTTTCACCCCAGTTTATATCACGTCCCCCGCCACTATTAGGTCAAATAAGGTATATATCTATATTAACAAAATGAAGAGTTTATGTGTCTGTCATGATCGTTGACCTGATATATATAGCACATAAAGGTCTGAAATTTAGAAATTAGTAGCCCTTGTGCACGAATAGAAATATATACCTCAAGCAGGAACTTTAAAATTTGGATTTGATTTTTTAAAATTAATTAAAAACTGGATCGGAAGAAATAAAATTAAAGAGATTTTTTTTCTGTTTGTTTGAAGCATAGAAAATAATTGCCCAGATTATTTCTGTTAGTATACATATATTTATTTTTAAACAACACCCTTACGTAGCTAAAATAAATACGTAGTATGCTTAGCTGTTTGTTTACCTCTTACCAGATACACGCACGGAGGTAATCCACAAACTCGCAGGATGTGGAAACCACACTCAAGGTTGTCTCTCCACATCCTCTTAAGACATTCTTGTCCTTGTTATTTTTATCAGTGCTACTTTTTAGGTATTGATAATATCTGACAAAAATGAAAGTTACGGATGGTGATATGACGTATGAACTAGTATAGTAACTTTAAATTGGACTGAAGCGGTACACAGCCTACCCCAAACTCCAAACAGTGTGGGCATTTGCATGCTGTAGCTGAACACCCAACAGAACACGATCATGGCTCCGATCCAAACCCTCTTGTAGATCTTGCTGTACACACTCGTCCTTGTGATCATGATGAACCTGCGACACATACCATAAACTTGAATTAGAGAATTTCGTATTATTTTGGTAGGATTCTCACTTATTCTAGATACTTAACGTGCACTTTGTGAACCGGCTGATTTTATCAGCGCACGACTTATAAGTTAACTTAAATCTAGAACAGACATAACATCCAATCCCCGGACGTTAATTATCACTGTGAAAGGGAGAACCCATATTTTCATCAATTATAAATTTTTTCAACCATGCCAGAAATTGAACCTGGGGCCCTAGCAAAGTAGACATACACGCTACCGACTGAGCTAAGGTGTTGGACTTTTGGTAGGAACTTTTAGAAAATACAGACTTTTTTGCGGCTAACATTGATAACATTTTACTATACTATTGGTATTATTTTAGTTATTTATATTAACTATCTCACACACACACACACACACACACACACACACACATATATATATATATATATATATATATATGTAGCAATCCACTGAACTGTCTCTCCACACCAGTTTGGTTTTACGCTGATGGGAAGATCGTGATTTGAATTCCCAAATTATGGTGATAGCATATTCTTGTGGCACAAATTCAGCACTAAATATTGGCATAGGTCTTATAGTTTGTGCCGTGTGTGGTGCTGCCATCTTCACGGACCTTAGTAAAAGACAGTGGCCAGTAAAAATCAGTTTCCCTGCCATACCGGTGGCGCTGTGCCAACCTCATTCCTCACCTGTTAATGGTGATCATGGCGATGGAGAGCAGCGACACTCCGACGTTACCATATCGCATGAAGGGCACCAGCTTGCACAGCACCGTGCCGTGGATCCACGTCCCGTGGATGAACCTGGACGCACTGAACGGCAACACCACGATGCAAAAGATGAAGTCGGCCACGCACAGGCTGAAAACCAAAACCAAGTAAATAGACGATAAACCGGACCTCAGACCCCGAGAGTTTATCAAGGGAACTAATTAACGTTCAAGGAAAATATTGGTCCACGGGTGGAATTGATCCCGGCACGGCAGCTTTTGTTCAGTATGACTATGCGCTGCGGCTACGACTACGGCCATATGAGCAGTAAGTGTATTTCGCATAAAGTGAGCGACAGATGACGCTGGAGTAATGCATCCAGAGAATTAAACTGTAACTGGCCAGACAGGCCAGTAAATTTCGCTTGGTAGTGGGTGGAAGAAGAATCTTCAAGAACATGTTTAATTTTAGCACCGCGTCTTACTACCTGTTCAGGCTATATCCATATGTACTAATTAATCTAATGAGTTATGGATGAAAAAGGTTGAATTTAAAGGAAGTGTAACCGCGTTTGCGTGAAGAGAGAATTTAAAACAATTTTGGAAAAACAACCTTCACTACACCTGAATGGAATTCAAACCCTGATCTCCCTGTCATCGGCAATGTAGTATAACACGATAGTGACGTCTTAGAACATGTGACCACTGAAGAAGGTATTTTTAAGTTTACCAGTTCATTTGAATTTGCATTAGAAATCAAACTAAGGAGAACAATAACTTGTTTTAAATCTGCGCTCCCTCCTTTCCAATAAAACCTAAATCTGTCAAATAAATATGAGGATAGTGGAAACGGACCCACCCACGATCGAAGAAGTAATTAACTTGCACCATCCTCGAACCCCAGGCCACATACCTTTGAGCGTGCCGCCACGATATATTAGCCACTTTGATCTCTGAAACGGTCTGGGGGGAATTAACACACCAACTCCATAAAAACTTCACAATTTATATTTAAATATATATATATATATTTTAAATAAATCATGTTTACCTGTGCCATATATAAGTTATTTTATAATGCCCATACAGATTTATAAATGTAGATTTTACCGTAATTAAATTTATACTTATTTTAATTGTCTTGGATTTATCTTCAAATCGGGACCTATGTCACTCTGGAGTTTGCGCGGAAAGTGACGCTTGATTCTTCCCCCTTTCCCTTTTCCCCTTTCGCTAACTCACTTGATTTGTAACTCTGGAAGTTTCCTCATTAGAAATTGAGTTTTGCGATGATGTTACTCGAGTTAATCAAGTTTTAGGAGGCAAACGAGGGAAAGACTCATGTGACTTTGAGTAAGTGAGGCATAGCTTAATGTTTGAAGAAAAAAAAGGGGGTGGTGGTGTAGGAAAAGAAGGGTACTCAAGATGGATTTAAACAAAGATAAAACGCCTTGCGGGAGATACAGTTTCTTCTATGAAGGCTCAGGGGAGATATTACTCATTAAGGCAAACTATTTCATCCGCCATCGAATTTCACGTATTTTTTTTTAGCACCGCGTCTTACTACCCGTTCGGATTATACGCTTTTCTCGTAAATAAAAATAAAATTGGTGGTGAGGAAACTCAAAAATACTAATTTATAAAAACTCGATTAATCAAATGTAATTTGGTGAACATAAAATTCCTGCTGCCCGGTACTTTGGCTCATTTGTTAGCCCGTCTCGTTTGCCCACTGATCTAAGGGTCCTGGATTCGATTCCCGGAACGCTTAAAGAACTGAATATTGTTGAAATTAGAGCTTTTCCTAAAGTTGTTTTTAATACGTCTTAGTACACGTTCGGGTTAGATGCATACATATTAATTACGTTAGTGGAGTAGGTATCAGAAAGTTAGAATTTATAGAAATGAACCCATGTTTTCGTGGAGGAAAAGAAGAAAACCTTCGAGTAAAAAACACCTTCAGCCCACATGACAAGAAACCAGCTATGTCATTGGCAAACCAGACTAGATTAGCTGGCTAGTTATACCGCGTGCCCACCACCGTAGGTGGGGTTAAGCATTGCATCGCTTGAAAAATGTATATAGTTTGTAAGTCGTGAGGCGATATAATCACTCAGCTTAGAGAGTGAACGTTAAATACTTCATAAAACAATTTAAATGTGTACTTTTGGGGCCGTGTAAGAAAGGATGTCAAATTACTTTTACCTTTTAAAAAAGAAGGAAAAAACTAGTGAACGTTTGCGCCCCTTTTGACTACTCTACTGACGTGCCTTTAATACACTTCCAGAACTGTCCCATAGCCTCGAAGCAAGGCCAGTCAGTAAGCTAATCTCCTTGCTCATGTTACGGAAAGAAAATGGTGAGTCGAAACATTTTAGCATGTTACTTATAGCTGATTTTAGAATTTGATCTAGCAAATAAACTACAGCCTTACTCTTTGCTTATATAATAATGTCTATGCTCATTTAAGATTTAATTCCATATCAATATAAATTATAAGCCTACAAGTTTAAAATTATTAAAATATACAAAATATTATTGAGCGCCAACATGCTTTCTAAAATTAGTGTTAGTTTGGTATGGGCTTGGCTTGGACCACACTTCAACTCCACCTGGTTTCGCACCAAGTAATTACGTCGATTTCCAACGAGATTTAAACCAAAAGTCTCTCAGAGGCGACTAGGTCATCGTTTGAAGAACGACAGATCAAAGTGACCTAGGTCATGTCAGCCCTAATTGGTCACTCACTGATGACAAAGGCAGTCGCAACGTTCCTGACTCTTGGACATCAAATGAGGATCAAGATCGTCAGGTAGTTCTAGCATCCTCACAATCATGATCCGCACAATACTGTCAGCTCTCAATTGTCATTCACCTGATGAAGAAGACGGCCTAAACGTTCCTGACTCTTGGACATCGAATGAGGGCCACGATCGTCAAGAGGTTCTAGCACACACGATCATGATCAACACAATTATGTAAGCCCTCCGATGAATGTGACCGCAACGTTACTGACTTTTGGGCACCAGGTGAGGGCTACTATCGTCAGAAGGTTCTAACACACGATCATGATCAGCACGATTCCGTCAGCCGTCAATGGTCACTCACCTGATGATGAACGCGGCCGCGACGTTCCTGACTCTCGGACATCGGATGAGGGCCACGATCGTCAGGAGATTTCCCAGCACACCCACGATCATGATCAGCAATGTCATGGTGGCCGCGAAGTCGAGCAGTGGTCTCGAGAACCTGATCAACATTTCACAATATTTTCAGAGTATAGTTAGGACTCATATCACATCAGATTTGTCCGTTACCCATGGTTGAATAGTTAGCTGGAGTGAGGTTTTTTTTACTAAGCTTTGGTGGCCGCATGGTCAAAGGCGTCGCTCTCACAATAGACTAGACTGCCGATGACAAGGAGATCGGGACTCTAATCCTGGTTGGATGTACTAAAGGTGGCTTTTCCTAAATGATTTTTCACTCTCCCTCCGCATAAATGTTGGTACACTTTCTTTAAATTCAACCCTACTCAGCCCTAACTCATTAGCGTGATTAATACATATGCGAATAACCTGAACAGGTAGTAAGAGGTGCTGCTAAAAAGGAGTGCTCTCTGAACCAAGTGATTATATATCAGCACATGACATACTACACGGCTACTAGAACAGAAAACGCCCAATTCTCCAGTCATTTTTATTTTGTTTCACTTCTTACTACTCGTCCAAGCTATAATATTCGTATTGGAATGGAGGGAGAGTAAGAAATTATCTAATCAAATCACTCAACCGGATACACTGCAATTATCATTGTGGTGTTCATATCCTCTCTCCAGTTATCGTGAGTGTATTTACTCAAAAACCACCTTACACATTACCCCAAATTAAATTGAGTCGTTAATAACTATGATGTTAAGCGTAGTATTAAAAATCAAGCAGGTCAGGCGACAAAGCTTGGTAGAGCAGGATGGAATATTACCAAACGGAAAAAGGAACTGTGGGGAGAGTGGTTGAAGGGGAAGTCTTTAAATTAAGAAACAGCAAACCATTTCAATTTGGAACTATTCAAATGATGGTTCCAAAGTACACATTGTAAACTAATTGGCAAAGAAATAGGAATGAGAGGTTGGATGGATTAATAAGGAAAAGGTGGGTGGCTGTTTTCTCTCTTAACCCCTAATATTGTGCTTGTTGAGAAAATATGAAGAACTACAGTTTGAAAAGAGCTTATACCTTGAGATAAATAGTAATCATCATCAACAACTGTTTCCAGCCTGTGACCGGGTCAGTTTAATAAAATGCCTCCATCTTCCTCTATCCTTTCACCACTCTTCCTCCTTTAATTGCTTCCATTCTTCGCCTCTCACTTGCACACCCTATGTTTTCTGTTACCTGCACCTTCCATCTCTTTCTTGGCCTCCCTTGCGGTCTTTTTCTTACATACTTCATTTCCATAATTTTCTTTGGCATCCTCTCCTTTTCCAGCCTCGTTACATGTCCATACAGCCTCAGTCTTGCTTCCTCTACTATCTCAAGTACTCCCTGTACCCCCACTCTTTCCCTGGAGATAAATGCGTTTATAAATACTGTGACGTGTGCATGCTCTTAGTTTTGATAGTTTAGTGTGCAGTGTAGTGTAGAAAAGTGTGGATTATTTAGTTCATAATGTCGATTAAACTGATATACTAATGCCGAACGTTAAATTTTATTTGCTAAGTTAACAATATTTATTCCAGTAAACGAACAAAACAATATAGTTTCACTTTAGTTTTGCTAAAAAGAAAGTTTTGAAAATTCAAACTTTTTTTTCTGTAAAAATGGATAACATTTCACTCTATTATATTATTATTAGCACCGCGTCTTACTACCCATTCGGGTTATACGCAACACTCTATTATAAATACTATGCTTTTGGTATTATATTATTTATTAAAAGTGACAATTGGAGATCACATGACTTGAATGAATACGTGAGAATTATTTTAGTAGCGTTTATAGCTCTTAGGAAGAGGGAAAAGAAACACTTTGAGAGTTTCTAAATGTGGTGCTGGAGAATACTTGATAATATCAGACAGGGCGACAAAGGAAGAGATCCTAAGAAGAGTGGGTGAGAATAGAACCATTTTGGATGTGATTATTTGGTACAAAGCAAACAGGATCGAACACATCATCCCTAGAAGGAACAATATTCTGCATGACGTCATATAAGTAAAGTTTGAGCGAAAGAGGAAATTAGGAAGGAGGAGGATTCAAATATTAGATGACTTGAAAGAAAGAAGAAAATTCTGGGATCTCAAGGAGGAGGCAGAGGACAGGACGCATTGGCAGTCTAAGTTCACTGACAAGACGAATGAAGCTGTCGTAAGACAGAACACATAATAGTAACAATATAAATAGAATTAAATAGCTAAAGCTATTATGCTTTTAGTGAGGATTGCTCCATCTAGATATCATATTCTGAAAATTGAAAAATGACACCTAGACAAGGGAATCGAACCCTGGACCTTTGGTTTAGTAAGCCAAAGGTCCCGGGTTCGATTCCCGTGTCCAGGTGTCATTTTTCAATTTTCAGAACAATATAAATGTCAGAAAAGTTTATTTTGCCTGAATCTTAATGTAGGCATGGTCGTCGGAAGATCTGGGTGGCTATCCAGGGCACAAACATCCCCAACCCTTCTCCAACTCTTCTACCCTTTTAAATATGATTGTAGGCCTATCTCATAGAGATACTAGAGAGTCAATGTCCTCGAAAAATTTGGTCAGGTTGGAAATATTGTATCTAAAAAATGTATGGGAGTATACTATAGGCGGGATTGACCCAACATTTTCTCCGCGCAGACTATTGATTTTTTAAACTTCCGGCTTTATTATAGAGAGACGAGACCATTTCTAAAATTATCCATGTAAGAAATGCTCAATGCAAATTTTCCAAATTGGAGGGGGAGAGCTCTCCCCCGCTGCCCTCTGAAATTACAGCCTGGCTGCGGCTTCGATTATGTGTAAAGTCATTCGTTATCTGAAAGTTTGATCTTATCTTTTTCTTTGATGTAGCAGATGGTTCGTCTGTCAGCTGAACTTGGAAATATTGAAGGGAGGTGTTGACCCCTCATGTAACTGAAATGTAAATTGGGGGATAGTTTCCTTAACATTAATGTGACCACACAGGAGAAGAATGGGTCATGCGCAGTTGAGGTGAACTTGTAGTGTTAGTAAACTACATGGCTACATGATCTTACCCGAGAGTTGGAGATCAGATAATCCCCCTGTTTGACATAAACCGAGTATTATTTGTGTACTAGGATGTTGATTGACTCATGAGACTAGACGGACCAATCTCCAAGTATATGAATGACAAGCAGTTCAGGTCAAATGGGAGATTGGTTGATTCTCAAGACCAATCTCCCAGTAGAAGAGTTATAATCAGTTCAGGTCAAACGGGAGATTGGTTGACTCCCAAGACCAGATGGTCCAATCTCCCAGTATACGAATAATAATCAGTTCAGGTCAAATGGAAGATTGGTTGACTCCTGAGATTATACGGACAAATCTCCAAGTATATGAATGACAAGCAATTCAAGTCAAATGGGAGATTGATTGTCTTCTGAGACTATATTTTTATTTTTGACACCACGTCTTACTACCAGTTAGCGCTGTATAAATATAAAACTAATCAAGTTACTGTGCTATGGGATAAGGAAGGTTGAACTTATAGGAAGTGTATTAACATCTACGTAAAGGGAGATTGGTAAACAATCTAGGAAAAACATACTTGGTATACTCGATCGGGATTGGAACCCAATTTACCGTCATTTGAAGTCCAATCTATTGCCAGAATTTCACCTTAGAGAGACCATTTGACCATCAAAGCTGGTTTCCAAGACTAGACGGCACAATCTTCCAGTATAAAAAGCAGTTTGGGTCAAGTAGGGGATTGGATGAGCACCAAATCTTTATTATAAATATGTTCCTTAGAGTTCTTATACATATATTGCATCGAAGCGCAGTTTACGCCACTCTTCCTTGAGTTAATACTGGAAGAGTTATTCTAACTCGACATTTGTTTATTTGTTTGATTATTTATATATTCATTTTGAATAAAAATTGTTCTCTATTCTATTGAATACTACAGAAAACAATGTATGCTTGGTCAGGCTCTAGGGAAAACCTTTTAAAACAAATATTGAACCACTAACATAGTTTAAAACCTTTGCATTTCTAATACATAGTCAAAATGTATAGTATTTTATAAAACGACAGCTGTAGAACATGGCTTGGAGTTTAAACACATTAAACTATTTCTTTTAAAAGGATAATCCAGCCTTTTGGACACGTGTGCAAAAGCTTCAGAATTTGATATGATGGTGACAAGTTGGTTGGGACTCGAATCCCGGTCTATTATAATGAGGTGATTTGATCCTAGATGGTTTTCAGCTCTTTCTCCACCCGAAAATAAATGCATTATAACCTAAACTTTACCTTATTCATCCCTTAACCTCTTTATGTAAATATTCTGACAGCCCAGAGCGATTATAAATATGCTGACAACCCAGAAGGGTAGTAAAGGCGGAACACTGGGACCCCCTTCTTCCAAAAACAAAAACGCTGCCTGATAAGTTTTTTTATGGAAATTTGAGCAGACCTCCTAATCTGGAAAGTTTAATCCCCCGTTAACTTGAGCGATGTTTCTGTACTTAATTCCCTACAAGTCAACTATTACCATGTATACATACAACCAACAATCGTGCAGCCTATTAGTAAAACATGGTAATAATTTTTAGCATCTTGTCTTACTACCCGTTCGGGCTATATGCCTATATATTAATGGGTTTGAGATGAGGAAGGTTGAACTTAGATTACGTGTACCCGCACTTGCGTGGGAAGAATGGGAAACCCTTCATGAAAACCATCTAATTTCCCTCCTACCGGGATTCTATCCCCGATTCTATTTCGAGAGTGAAGCCGCCTTTAGACTATGCAGCCACCGAAGTGGGTAACACGTAGCTATCATGGAAACTTGTGCGTAGTGGTTTTCAGCGATGTTTAGGTACAAATGCATGCGTGCAAGATAGACTACCATTAATATACTTGCAAACTTAACAACATGTATTTCGAAAACAATAAATATAAAATATATTAGTTTTGAAAAAAAGGTTTGAAGGAAGTTATTTCAACTTTACTTAAGTTTATAGGTGTTTTCATATAAAGCAGGATTGTTTCAAAATCTACTTTAATATTTTAACTTGTTCACATACACACCATTTTCTGAAATAAATACTATTTTTTTCGGTAACATAAATTATTAACAAAATTAGCATAAAATCAATAACCATGTGAATGCAAGTCTCATCTTTTGCGGTATTTAGGCTACTTAAATGGTTGTTCCGGGAAACTTGTCATTAATATTCCTGTACGAGTTTTCCCTCTGAACTAAGTACGAAAACATCGCTCGTGTGCATGAGGATTATGGCTGACTATCGGAAAAATGTATATATTATAGGCCTGCATAGTCTACTTTAGCAACACAATAGAACACACAGCTTTCTGTGGGCGAACAAGTGCCCTTATGAACTTATGAATAATGTAATAAAGACATGGTTATTATTCCAACCCACGAGCGCCGTTAAGTCAATATAGTTTCTTCTTCAATCGACAAAATGGTATATCCACTTTAGTACATTTATTATTACCGTACCATCCCGTCTTTGCTGCACGTAAATAACGTAATAGCTTAGATACAAAAAAATTGTTATTGTGTGAGAAGATATTTCTCACATCACGACACTTTGAAGGAAATAACATCACATCTAATGTTGGATCTCGAGTCGTCTGTTATTGAATCTGGAGTTAAGGCCTCCATTCCCTTAGGCGTGTCTCTAGAGACTTGGCACCCGTTAATCTAATGGCGTCACTGTTTAGTTAGCGATTGTTCCGAGCGTCTTTTTAAGTTATGTTCAACTGTCGTCAATTTGAAGATGTCGTCTGAAGGGCCCTGATAACACCGCGCACAACCCCTCCTCCCCCCTCTTCCCCTCCATTGCTCCATCACTTGTGACGTCATTTAGAGAAGCAAACTGCGGCGGGTAATTGGGCCATAAACAGAGGTATTTAGTATTTAGTGGGAGGTGGGGGTTACAGTGGCTCTGTCATTTGAGAGCTACTGTGGGCGGGTTTACTGAAGCACTAACCGGAACAACGTTACAAGGGACAAGTCTCATAAAATTGGAAAACTAAGAGAACTATAATTTGCACCTAATACTCCCTTGCTACACGTCTTACTATCCGTCCGGGATATACGTATTTAACTATACTAATGGGATAGATATGATTAAGATAGAGTTTACAGGAAATGTACCCGCATTTGAAATCGTTGAGGAAAAATGAACCTGACTAACATCAACTAGAAATAAAATCCTGATCCACCCACCACTGGCGAACCCAACAAGGCTAAACCGACGCCTTGTGGTCCTGAGTTCTAAGGCGTGAGGCTCATATTGCCCTTGATCACTCTTGAGAATCAAATCCTTTAATGTCTCAAAAGAGCCTATTCTTCGCATGACATTTTCAATGTGGTTTTCTTATGTTCTTTCAACACTAATGTGGCTACATTTCCTTTTATTTACCCATCTCTTATAATAAGTAGTAATAACAATTGTTGTAAAGTAAGAGACATACAACTTTACAAATGGTGTTTTTTTTAGCACCGCATCTTACTACCTGTTCGGGTTGTACGCTTATGAACTAATTAAGCTAGTGGTTATAGGGATGAAGAAGGTTGAATTTAGAGGAAGTGTACCCACATTTTCATGGAGGAAGAGTGGAAAACTATTTGGTAAAAACCACCTTCAGTACACCCAACAGGAATTCGAAGCTAGATTGACACCTTAGACCGTGTAACCACTGAAGCAGGTACAAATAGTGTTATTAAAAACCCGCTTCGGCTGCCGCGTGGTCTAACACGCTACTCTCGTGTTGTACTATAATGCCGAAGATGGGGAGATCAGGGTTCGATCCCGGTCGGATGTACTGAGTATGGTTTTACTAAATGGGTTATCACTCTCCCTCCACAATAATGCGGGTGCACTTCTTCTTAATTAGCCCTTCATAATCCCTAACCCATCAGTGTTATTAGTACATTTGCGTATAACTCAAACGGGTAGTAATACGCGGTGCTAAAAATAAATAATAATGCTATTAATGATTTAATCTAATGGAGTAGGAATTAGATAGGAAAAAATTCACTTGCGTTAAGCGTGGGAAGGTTATGTAGAAACAACAGTGGAAACCACCCAGAGTGTATTCGAATCCCGACTTTCCCGCCATCGGCAGCTGTGAGTAACGGGAGTCTAATGCGGTGAGTGATATGAGGTGTTAATCAATGGATGTAGTCTACTTTCAAGAGAAGCGAGCACTTGTTTGCGCTACACTCTACCCAAGCTCCTAGTTGAAGCTGAATCGCACTGTTCTTACCCTTCTCTAAATCAGCCACTCGAGGCTAGTAACCAACCACTTGTAGAATTTGAACCATTCGACCCCCATCAAACAAGATGTATGGGAGCCGTTTGTTGACGTAGGTCTTTAGTTTGGCGAGTGAAGAAATACATCAAATAAGATCCACCGACCCAAGAAAATAATCTAGCTTAGTGAGGTTCTGGTTTTTGGTTGTTTTTTAACACCACGTCTTACTGTCCGTTCGGGTTATACGCCTACGTACTAATTACACTAATGTGTTAAGGATGGTTAAGGTTTAATTGAGAGTAAATGCACCAGCGTTTGATTGGAGGGAGAGTGGAGAATCATTTAGGAAAACCACCCTCAGTACAAGCGACCTGGATCGAACCTCGATTTCCCCGTCTTCAGCACTCTAGTCTAACACGAGAGTAGCGCCGTAGACCACGTGGCCATTGAACTTATTATTATTGTCACTAGGACAAAAAGGCGGGTCACGCAAAATCAGTCTTTAAAGTAATAAAGAGCATGGCTGTGCAAGAGTGAAGGAAAAACAATTAATGCAAATTGAAAGAAGAGTGAGTGATTAAAAATGAAAGCCACAAATCCTCTCTAAGAATTAACTTTTCTTTGTCACGTCACTTAGTATAAAAGACAAGAAAACTCCCCAGTAAAAAACACACAATCTCTCTCTTCTAGCGACAGGAAAAAGTAGGTTTACTATTTAGCTTACAAAAAAATTGTTTTCTTGAAACAAGGGATAAAACTACGTTTCCCTAAACCTAAAGTCAACCTCTCTAACCATTCGACCACGTGGACTGGTAAGAAGCATATTTTATTTTATTTTAGTTAGTTTGGAAACATTTCTCTCGCTTTTTTCAAGTTTAGTGCAGACAACCCATTATTTTATGAAAAATGCATATTTTATCAAAACATCTCAGTGAAACTACATAAATTATTCAAAGAAAAATAATTGAATTAGAATATACAAATATTCCAATAAATTGAAGTCCTTTACAAAAAATTGAGTATAAATAGAAAGCACAAAGTAAATTTCATCAAAGTAATTTGTTTAAGTCTTTTCAGCTTTAGTATAAGTTTAATAGTTTTTCAAGTTTTCAAAACAAACCGAGATAAAGTTTTTAAGATCTTATCTTGGATAATTGTTCAAAACTTATCTCAGTGCAAACAACGTGAAAGGATGCCCTTTAATTCATACAATGGTTTAGTTGAAACTTTCGTTTTGGATTACATTATTCTTTGTAAAAAATAAACGTTGGGGGAGAGAGGAATTGGGAGAAAAAATTTAAATCGCAAAGAAAGAAAATTATGCCATTCAAATCTTTTGCATATTAAATTAGATAAATATTTGAGTAAGCTTAGAAATTTGTTAGGGTTTTATGAAAGTTTTAAATTACAAATTAAATCATTTCTTTATTTTTTTCTTGCTTCTCGCATTGTGTAAACTAGTTTGTTTATCGAATAAATAATCCATAGCACAGTGAAAATTAAAAATTTACTTTTGGATTTCAAAATCCTATAAATATCAGTAGAAGCATTGTCTTATGTGTCAGGCCGTCGAAAACTTCTTATGTTGAACAGTAATTAAAATATCTCAAATTTGTTTTTATGAACACATTTTTAGTTTAAAATTTAAAAAAATAATCTTAAATGTGATAGAACCCAGGTTTTAACATATTTCTGAATAAAATCACAGCCATATAGATCAATTCCATAAAGCTAAAATAAAAACCACATCTGAAAAACAAAATTTTACTAGACATTTTCAACTTTCCCAACTTGGCTTTGCCCTCCCCCTCAAAGCAATCCTTCTTCCCTTGAAACCGATATAGAAGACATATGTTCACTATATACTCATCTTAACATTAGCCCTCCTTACATATGATTTGTTTTCTTGTCTTCAAAAACTCATATATTCTACTTCAATAAAACCGTGAAGCAATATATCTATGTTAAAATATGTCCCCATATTTCAAAAACACAAGGACATTTGTCATTTCAGCAAAACTAAGGAGGACCCAGAAAAAAAAGGAGACAAAAACACACACACACTCACACGCGCGCACACACACACACACAAATAAAAGTAAAAAAACAAACGGGATAGAATCATAGCCGTATTATAGTTGCAAATCTAATCAAACATTTTATTATATTATTATATTTTATTATATTAACAATATAGATTTTTAACATAATTAAATACCATATTCATCACACTTCCTATTATGTAGGACAGATATATATATATCATATATACACACATATATGCCATATATATATATTACCTGATTTTGCTAGGAAGAACAGCTAGTACCTGGTAGTTAGCCTACTAAATTTACGAAAACAATTCTAATATATTCATACATCAAGTCATATTATACGCACTTGTCACTGTTTATTTATAAATATTATCAATACCTATAAAATAACATAAATAATGTATCAAAATGTTATCATTGCTAGCTTTAAAGAAACAGGTTTGAATTTTCTAAACGGTTTTTCCTATCAAAATCAGGGTATTTGCTCCGCGGTTTGACAACCGTCCGGACTATACGCACCCTCATTTGCGTGGAGGGAGAGTAGTAAATCATTACATCGAAAACATCCTCAGCCCACCCAGTCATGATTCGAACCCCGACCTTTTTGTCACCACAAACCAGACTAAACGAGCTTGACATTCAATCCGCCTGCCCATCAGTGCGGGTTTCTATCACATAGATTGGATAGCAGCAAAGTATTGGTTCAAAATCATTTTCAAAAGGTACGACACATTTGTTGACCCTAGAATTGGAACAGAGGATTACTTTAAAATCCCAGAGGCGATTTAGGAGGCAAAACCAATCTTCCTAGAAGCTCTATTATTAGTCTATAAGGAAAGTGAGAGTATAAGTTGGAGCGTGGAGACACAGCGGTAAATAATGTTTTGCAGGCGTCTGCAGTTTTCTATATTATATTACGATTCTTCATATTAACTCTAGATCTTTTCGGTCAAATAAAATGTTAAAATATTTCCTCGCGATTTCGGTAATACTCGTAAGAGCCTATAAAATAATATAACCAAGCTAGGCCCCGGATTTTGATGATCTAAAAATGATCAAAAAGCTACCTCTAAGATGACCTAAAAGTTCTCAAAAATTACTTCAATTTTTTTTAATGACCTAAAATTATAAACAAAAATTCGTAATAAATACACGTGACTAAATAAAAAAACGCACTTTACAAAATTGTTAACTAAAATTTATGTTCTGTACATGCAATTAGAGTTTGGAAGTTTAGAAGTTTGGAAGTTTAGAAATTTAGAAGCTTAGGAGTTTGGAAGTTTAGGAGTTTGGAAGTTTAGAAGTTTAGAAGATTAACAACCAAACTCTTGACCCTGCTTAGTATAACATTTATTTACAAATAAATATATGCTTCAGAAGTAGCTAATAGCTACCCCTTACTCACGCAACCCTCTCTAGCTAGCTGTAGTGTCTCAACAGGAATGTGTATTGTACAACCATACAAGCAAAGAGAATATATACCAAGCGCATTGCCTACATTATCTTCTCACACCGACAAATGTGTGTTGAAAACATTTAGGTGCACTCATAAAATATCTATTGCAGGTAAAAAAAAACCAACTTATTCAACATAAATGCCTTACAATTACTCAAAAATGCCTAAAAAATGACTTAAAATACCTATGAAATTCCTAAAAAAATGACGTAAATCAAGAAAATATTACTTTGATTTCAAAATGACAAAACAATAAAATAAAAAAATTATAAAATATATATTTCGCGTAAATCTCATATGATACCCCCCTGCTTATACCTCCCTCACTCACCCGAGCATCTGATCTAGATTCGAACCTTGAACTTCTTACTATCGGCAATCCTGTCTAATGCGAGCCTGATGCCTTGTACCACGTGACCAAAAATGTTAGCAGCATTAATAATGTATGTCCTTGGTGTGAGAGGTCCTTTAGACTATGAGGCCACTGACGTGGTGGAAAAACTACTTAAAACCCTTTTATATTTTCCACTAACTTCATCAAACTATTTCTAAAGCGCTGAACTTAGTGTAATCATTAAAATATAATTTAAAAAAATCAATCACATAATAAAAGCGAGAAAATACATTCTAAAGTCATTATAATGATATGATTGATCTAACGTTGATAATTCTATTAATTCTCAATAAGTCCTTTGAGCTACCTCTCTATTTAAAAAACCTAATTCATACTCATATATGTGAATGTTTTTTAAGCACTGTATCTTACTACCCGCCCGTCTTATATACTAACAACGCTAATGGATTTAGGTATGAGGAAGGCTATATTTATAGGAAGTGTTCCTGCATTTGCGTGGAGGGAGATTGGAAAGCTATTTTTTTATTCTCAGTGCACCCAACCGAGATTGAACCCCACTCTCCTCTTCTTCGGCATACTAGTCTAATACGAGAGTAGCGCCTTAGACCATGAGGCCACCAAAGTGGGTCTACTGTTTAATTAACCTACATTAGGATTCTAGTATAAATGACCGTATCTGTCAGTTACAAAAGCGACTAAAATAACTTAAATTTATTCATACGTCAAGTCACGAGATCTTCAACCGTCAATTTTAATAGAAAGTATCAACACCTATAAAAAAATATAGTAAAATACTATGAATTTTGATTGCAAAATATTTGTTTGTATTTTTTAAAAGTCCTTTCTAGTAAAATCCTACTATACAAACAATTTGTACAATTCGGTGTAAAATAAAAAGTTGACCACGTGTTTCTGGGAAGCTAAATATATCACATGTCTATTATAAACTCGTTTTAAAATAATGACCTAGCTATAACCATAAGCGTGGAACTAATCGAGCTATTTAAATGGTATAACATTGGCACTCTAAGTCAAAGATCTTTATTTCAATTCCCTTCTTCGGGTGTCATTTTTAAGCCTGTATTTGCAGTATATCAACCTTTAACACACTCTCAAATAAAAAAAAACAGGTTTGAATGTCAATAACTTAATTTATATAGAATAAATTTATAAGAATAAAATTTGTTGAAACTATGTTACGAGATCGTGATTTACTAGAAATATTTTATCTGCCCCTTGGTGTAATAATATTGAACTTTCGTAATCACGCCTGCATGAAGTTAGCTGATCTCCCGCTCTACAGAGGTGTAACACAATACCAGTAACGGTAAGGGAGACAAAATAACTGGTGCTGCTTTAAGTTGTTTTTGTAAAAGGTTGAGAACGCTTAGGCTTCAATCTTCAATGTTAACCTCTTGATTTTTTTTCTTTGAAACTCAGTGGTGGTACCCGTTTGAGGTACGAGCATACATTATATATATTAATAGGATAGAAATAAGAAAGGTAGAATTTTAAAGTAAATGTACCAGCATGTACGCAGAGGGTGAGTAGGAAAGCATTTAGGAGAAACCACTCTATATATACCAGACAGGGATTCAAACCCATACCACACGTTACCTGCAAACCAGACTAAATGAGCTTGACACTTAGACCACGTGCCCACCGTCGTGGGCTCCGAAGGTATCGTTTTTGTGTCTCGATTAGAAACATCAAGTTTGTCAGTAAATGAGTGATTAGAGTCTGCTATCTCAGGATGTCTCAAGATCTAATATCCTATGGTCTCGATAAGCGCTTGTAAAAAACCTCTGCTCAAACCTTAAAAAGGTAAGGACTAGGCGAGCGCTTATAATACCCTAAACTCACAAAGGTGTCCGAGTGGTCATGGGTATGTTAGATTCGTATTAACCAGATCACCGTCAACGAAGTGGCTTGGAATAAAATTCCGGCTGGGTTATTTGGTATTATTCCACAGGCTATGTATTTTGTGGTTAGAATTAAGTTGAAGTATAAAGGATAGTCAATTATTCATTGCTCTGTATATTATATTTTAAGTTCTCTGATATTTTATAAATATGTTTTATGGTTCTATATTATTCATATCCTAAATTATAAACTAGGAATTCAACCTTTTTTATTGTATTAGATATCATTACTCTATTTGGTAGCCGCATTGTCTAAGGCTCTATTCTCATGTTAGACTAGACTGCCGATGACGTGGAGATTGAGGTTCGAATCTAGGTCAGGTGTACTGAGGATGTTTTTTTTTCAAAATTGGTTTTCCTCTATCCCTTCGCACAAATGTGGGTACACTTTCTCTGAATAAACTTCCTAATCTATAAATCCATTCTCGTGATTAGTAAATAAGCATATAATCCGAAGGGTAGTAAGACGAAGTGCTAAAAAATAATTAAGCTTTGAAGATGTGTCGGAATCATAAGCTACCTTTTAAGAGCAGGATCACGACTTGATGGATGTTCAAAAGTTACATTGTTTTAACTTTGGCATTAAAAGTTTTCCTGAAATTCTCATTTGGGTAATAATAAGTTCAGAAATATTAGCTTGGATGCAGGGCCGTAGCCAGTAAAGGGAAAGAGAGGGATCTAAATTATTCTATTCAATCTTACCCCTTATCTTAAGCCGTTAAGGGGGCCGCCTCGATAAGTGAGAAATAACCGTTATAAACCAATATTAATTCTACGATGCATTATTTCAAACTATGGTTCACGCCAAAATTAAGTCTAAAGTTTCCAACATTTTCCTATAGTTTTAGTTTTATTAATAGGAAAAAAGTGTGAAAAAGTGACATTAGTTCATTTTAAACGACTCTTTGATGTGGATATTTGCGAAAATATGAGATTAGGATTGATGAAAAAGATCTAAATATTTAGCTTTTCTCTAACAAATACAGTAATTTTTTTATAGCCTCACAACAAAAAATGTTAAGATGATTGAGAACTAGCAGCGAGCTTTCCTCTTTACCTTTAAATAAGAATTTCATAGTTTTATTTCCCATCTTTCTTAAGGACATGAGAATGGGTGGTTGTAGGAGAAGGGTAAAAGGTAGTGTAAGCTTAGATAGAATAGAGAAGTAGTTTTTAAAAAAGGAAAATGACACAGATCATCAGGGCTGCCCTTAGGGGAGTGCGAACGGTGCGGCCACACAGGACCCTGCAATTTGGGGGAGGGGGCCCACGCTTGCTCAGGGGACAGGGGAAAAACAGCTTGGTATGGGAATTTTTTTTACTGCGTGCTTGTATAGTAGGCTCTCTGTAGAGGCAATCTAGACAATATTGTCAGAGTGTAGACACAAATTAAAAAAATATAATCATGTGGTTTGATTGATTGGACGAGAGAAGCGAGTTCTCCATTTTAACTCCACCGATTTGACTTTGTTTGTGTGTATCTCTGTATGTCTGTATCTCACTCTAACTTTTGAACGCATTCGTTTTATTTAATTATAAATTGACATAGTTGTTCTTTGAACCTTTATACAGATCAAATTCGTTGGGGAAGATAATTGAACCAAGGGTTGGGGATAAATCAATCCTTATATGTATAAAACACACACAAGGATTTTTGAATTAATTATCACATTGTATTTACCTTTTAGGGCATTTCCTGATAGGCTTAAAATTATACAGGCGTAAGCTACTAAAGTAACAGCAGAATTAAGATTTTAACTTTTCTGGGGGTGAGGGGGAGGGGTGGACGAGGAAGGTAACTGGGAGCCCCACAAACTAAGTTTTCTCAGGGCCTCATTTCTGCTAAGGGCACAGCCCTGCAGTCCATTTTATTTTAGCCCTTGGGGCCTGACAGTGATTGATACTTTCTTGCTGATTGAAGCCGCCGCCTTAGTATTTATTTTTTGTTCACTGTGTTTCACTACACGTCCGGGCTATATACATATTTACACTAATGGACTAATGGTAAAGAAGGTAGAGTTTTGGATGAATTGTACCCGAATTCACGTGGAAGAAGAGAGAGAAAAAATTCAGGGTAAAAAAAACACCCTCAGTACACCCCCCAGGGATTCAAGGTCCGATCACCCAGTCACCCACAAAAACCGAGAAAACAAGAATGACACTTGTATCCACGTGGCCACCGGTACAGGTAGATTACCAGTTACAGAAAGGTTGGGGTTATTATTATCTGGTTGGGTGCACATGAGAGGTAGAGGTGGGATATTTCTAAACATGATGTATCACTCTAGTTTTAAGGACTTGCCTACCTGTGACGTCACGGCCGGTCACGATAGTATTTCCCATGTTAATGAATTTACGTTTTACTTAGCGAGTTTTAAAGATATAACATTGAAACAAAAACAATACATTCATAAATAATTATAAAATAGTCCTACAGTGCTATAAAATTATTATTTTTATCTTTAAGTATTTTTTTAAATGTATTTTTTTATAAATCCTCTACAACTTTGGTTATTTGTCTTGGTCACGAAAATGGCCTGTAGGAATCTTCCTGCCAATATGTAGATTAAAAAGGTCCGTGGTAGCAAATGTCTATCTAGAATAGGAAACAAGAAAAAGGTAAAATTAAAAAGCAAGTCAATGTTTTCAAAGTGCAAATATTAAAGTGACTGTGTAAGTGCGTCAGTGGAAGAGGTAAAGGGTTATCAGCACACAGACAAGAGTCAGGGGGGTATTCTCATTTTTCTTCCCTCCCTTTCTATTTTGTACATTAGCGTCTAAGTGTGATAGTGCGTCAAGTTAAGATGCAGCGCGCTTCGCAAAATAGTTTCGAAATCTCCAGGCAACGTCGTTAAATATTAAGCAACAAAAGCTATTCCCGCTTGTGCTGTTGTTTCTCCGACGGCCGGTGCAGCGCAGGTGGAGCTAACTCCCCTCGCAGCCGCCAGTCGTGTCGTGAGTACCCGGAATGAAATCTCTAGTGGGGCGACCAAGCACCGCGTGACATGTGTTCGCGCTCGTGTATGTAAACATAACAAATGCCACCCTTGGAAATGTCCCATCATCAAAACGCGAGCAGTTAAACGCAGGCTTGCCAGTGCAGTGTGTGTCTCCATGTTTTATGTCCGACCCTATATTCCCACCCCCGCAACAGACCTTTACCACATACTAGTCAAGTTGAGAGTTCCTTTTTAATTCTAGCACCGCGTCTTACTATTTATTCGGATTATATGCCTATGTACTAATTACGCTAGTGAGTTAAGGATGAAGAAGGTTGAATTTAGATGAAGTGTACCCTCATTTGTGTGGAGGTAGAGTGGGAAGACATTTAGGAAAAAGCCCCTTTAGTACACCCGAACGGGATCGAACCCCGATCTCCCCGTCATCAGCAGTTTAGTCTATTGCGAAAGTGACGCCTTAGATCGTGCGGCCACCGAAGTGGACTGAGTTCATTTTTGAATTTTTAATTATAGAGTAAGTATTCTAATTGTAAAAAATTTCGACCACGATATTATTATATTTATATGATATATTTATAAAAAAAACTCCAAGCTGTGAGCCCACAAGCAAGCAAGCTATACAGACAAAGCGGCGGCCGCCACTGTTAGCGATGATAGTGCCAATATTTGCGGATAGAGGGTGTCATGTGGTCAGCACAACGAGCCCTCCGGCCGTTAATATCAGTTTTCTAAGCTGTAGGTGTTACTTCTTTATTCAAGTAGTCCCTCATTTGTCCTCACGAGGCTAAGTTTGACCCCATTCTAGACCCACTGTTTAACAGATACCCGGGACCTCTAAGTCTTTAGCCAGGAACTGCGACCACTAGACCACAGAGCCGGTCTAATATAAAATATATAGTATGTTAAATATATTTTCGGCCATTTATTTAGCTAGTAGACCTACTAAACGTATTAGTGTCAGCAGTCCCAACCAACCTGATTATGTAGTTTTAGAGGATGGAGTCTAATTAAGTCCATCCATCATCCTTTGACCGGAAACAGGATATAAGTTTTATACAACACTAATCGGAAAACAATATCATACCCTGTCAAAGTCAGATAGGTGCACACCAGCACTCATCACATCTGAGCATATTGCTTCCCATGAGCTCGGGAAAAACTACTAGGCCTAAGGTGAGTTTCTTCGAATTTTCATCAACGTTCTTAGTAAATAATGTATGTAGGAGAGTCGCATGGAGATTTTTAAGAATAATATATTGATTTAAGTTTAAGAAGATAACTTTACTAACAAATCATTAGTAAATAACTGTCTGCGGCGATGGCTGCATAGTCTAAGACGCCACTCTCGCAGTAGACTAGACTGCCGATGACGGGGAGATTGAGGCTCATTTCTCGGTCGGGTATACTGAGGGAGATTTTCCCAAAATGGTTTTTCACTCTACCTCCACGCAAATGTGGACACACTTCCTTTAGATATAGCCTTCTTAATCTCTAAGACCACTAACGAAATTAGTACATGATAGTATAACCTGAACGGGTAGTAAGACGTGGTGCGCAAAAAATGTATATATATATGTTGGAACACTCCGAAGGGGGAGGGGGTGAAAAGTTTGCGGGATCGGTTCGCTACAGCTCGCATTTGATGACAAATGATTGAAGGAACAGAATATTTTCCGTAGCTATGCGATGCATGCCGGGTCATTCATTTATGTGCTACTTTCCGACTTGCATGGCACTTTATTTTGGAAACCTACTTTCTTTAAATATATTAATATTTTCGTACAATTTGTATTGTATTTCAATTTTCATTTGTGATGGACTAACCAAAGTGAAGAAAGAAGCAAGGTATTTTTTAGAAAAAACATAAGAACTACTTGTGTTAGGTTTACTTATCTAAAAACTTAGTTTTTAGCTTATATTTGGTATTAATTTTGTATCTACCAAAAGAGATTCACACATTTTTGACTCCTCCCCCTGAATTTGTGATTATACCCGCGTCTACCCCTTGTATAAATACGTTGCTAAACAACGATTTTAGCGTAATAATAATTAATAATAAGTAAAAATTAAAAAAAATTGAGATGTAAATCTCCACCTGAGGCACAACTACTTTCAGCTTTTCTTAAACCAGCTGACTGAAGATCTTCCCGCGTGCTCTTTATTTACATGTTACATGTCAACCCTATTATTTGCTCCAGCATCGAGATCAAATTTCTGATTGAAAAAAATAATTTAATATCATCTTGGTAAGGTTCTCCCTCTACACTCTCGCTTGTTTACGTGGATATATTTACATCGGCGTTTAGAACAAAGACCAGAGGCAGGGCTCGAGTAGTGTTTCGCACTCCTGACTCTGACCCACGCGCATGGGTTTAATCTAGACTGGGGGCAATTTGGGGGGGGGGGTTATTTCGGTAGATACCTGTACTCCACATCCTTCTCATCCAGCGTCCTAACGTAAGTTCCGGAAAACCCCAAAATCAAATAAAACGCGTGGGAGTCTCCAATTTCAGCAAGAATTTAATATTGGACCATGCTATTTTTTTAGCTCACACTTTTTGCCGCATGGGCTATTAACTTACTTATGCGAGTATATGGAGTAGAGATTAAGATGGTAGCAGAAAGGAAGAAGTACACCAGCATTAGCCTGAAGAAGGCATTGAAGAACCACAGTGATAAGAAACTTGTAGATAACTAAACCTAGTTCACTTGGACGAGATTTGAGCCCCGACTTTCCCGTTACAAAAAAACCATCATATATCGAGCCTGACACCTTATCCAATGTAAACACCTGAGTGGGTACGACGGTACCGGAAATCAATCCCGGGACTCTTAGTTTAATATAAGATGACGCATTCTCTATTGAGCTGCAACGTCGGACTTTTCCAACAAATACGTTATAGAAATAGTCTCAAGTTCGAAATACAAGTTTGTTGATAAATACACTCTCGTTTCCTGAAATTTCTCTGCGTCGCACTCGTAGACATTCAGAACCGGACAAAACAAACTGCTTTCTGTTAAACAACGCCTTCCATTGCGACTTACGAAGCCTCGGTTATTTTATTGTAGCGATTACCGGCCAGAAAGGGAAGCACAATAGAAAATGATAAATATCTGCTCTTATCTTAACTCCATTCTCATAATGTATAGCGCTTCCCGACCAAGCTCCCAAGCTTCCTTTTGTGGAAAACACATCACTCCCCCAGGCGCGGTGATTTGTCACGCCCTTTTATAGAAACTACTTGGGTTTTGCGCGAATCCGTTTTGCAAATGTATCATAATTGATGGTGGTTGTCACACATTTTGAGTATCCAAGTTTCTTTTGGGCGGTGTGGAGGGGAAGGAAGACAAATTTATGTTGTATGGAAAGAACGAGCCTCTCTTAAAATATTAAAGGACATCGTAAGAGACATCTTTCTAGGGAGAGGAGGGGGGGGGAGGCTAGGGGGTGTTACAAACATATCTATGGCCCGCGTCGTCTTTTTGTGAGTGGCAATGCTTTTAGTGGGTAAATGTGACAATCCGTTTCTTTTAAGATATACATTTACAGAAACATCAAGAGGTCACCATGATGTTTATTTTATCGAAAGAATTGCTGTCTAGAAAGAAAGTTAGAATGCATATTTTGTTGCCGCCTGCTTGAGGGGCCAAGAAGATAATTTAAAAGTTTGGTTTTCACTGTATTGAATTGAAAACCATGTTTTATGTGCCACCGATACCCTTTACAGTGCCAATTTTGGAAATGCACTGGAAAATCTGGCTGAATAGGATGAAGATATTCTAAATAAACCAATCCTTCACTTACGCGATAAGAGTAATGAACTATTATTATTAGTAGTAGTAGAAGTAGTAGTAGTAGTAGTAGTAGTATATCATTTGGCAGGGTTAACGAGTTTAATATTAAGGAACTATGTTTACTAGCAATAACTATATTAGCTTGGAAATTAGGAAAATAATATAGTCGGGAAATTCATCCTATTACTCAATCATTTAGTTATTATCTCGCCTGCTGTCTAGGAATATAAAACTCAGAATATGCCAAACAATAATTTTACCAGTCGTTCTCTATGGTTGTGAAACAAGGTCCCCTACCTTACATGACGAAAACAAATTTAGAGTGTTCGAAAACAAGGTTCTTAGAAAGATATTTGCTCCAAAATAGGATGAGGCTAATGGGGAGTGAAGGAGGCTACATAATGATGAGTTACATAAACTGCAATCACCCCAATTGTTAGGATAATCAAGTTTCGTAGATTACGGTGATCAGGACATGCAGCGTGAATGTGAGAATATAGAACCGTGTTCAAGGTACTGGCTGGCAAACCCAATGGAAAGAAACCGTTGGGAAGACATAAACGCAGATGGGAGTGTAAATATCAGAATGGACCTGAAAGAGATAGGGTGTAATGAGGTGGACTGGATAGAACTAACTCAAGATAGGAATAGGTGGCGTACGTTTGTAAGTGTGGTAATGCACTTTTGAGTTCCTAATGCCATAGACTGAGTAAGTAGTAGAAATGCGTACCTGGAAAGCTCGTCGCCATTAGGTATCATGGACGCGTTGGCCATTCCTCCCTCTGTCGTGTGCAGCCCTTCCAGCCACGGCGTTGCCAAGTCAAAGGTGTGCGGTGTTGCCATGTTCACCGTACTACTCGCTCTCTCATCTACTGAATTTGCCATGCTGCCACCAGCCATGGTGTCTATCTGGCAACGCTGTCTGAAAGAGGAGTAAACCAAAGAATTAGAGGAATATACAAAAGTTTAAAAAATTCAATCTTAGTATATTTTAACTAATGTGTCGTCGTAAGTCTTCTAAACTTGCCAGGACGCAGGTATTGCACGTTGAAATTGACGAATATTCTTTGTGGTGTAGATTATTAGGGTAACGAAAGGATATGAAGGAAGATATAAATTTAAATGTGTGGTTTTATTGTTTTATTGGTACGTAGTACACCAGGCCTATTAACGACCTAGTTTAATGGGATTGAGGGGATAATATAAAATAAGCGGCATTCTCTTGAATAAAGCATGAATAACTACTTTGGTGTGAAAACCACTATCAGTACATCCATCCGGGATTCGGTCCCGANTATATGATCAGTGCACATAGAACCAGCCTAGGGATCCCGGGTTCGACTTCCGGCTTGTACCATGAGTATTTTTTTTTACCGAAAAGGGACTTATCCAAATGGTCATCAGGGTGTGGTTTGTTAATCTTAAGTTAGCTCAAGTGTTTCCACTGGTTCCACACCACCATCCATCATCCTCCTCACCACCTAATCACCACCTCACCACCGAATCATCTCATCACTTAACTACCCCACCACCCCATCACCTCATCACCTCATCACCTCATCACCTCATCACCGCATCATCGCATCATATAATGATCGCATCATATCATCATCTCATCTTTTCAGGGCAGGGAAAGAACCTCCATGGAAAGAATGTACGATTTGTATATTCGATAGTTCCCTTGGCAATGGTACATAAATACTTGCTAATCCTCCCACCAAATGGGCTATGAGTAGCTATGATGTAGCACAGACACGCCTAAATAAATTCTTATATATTATCCACGATGGCGTACAAATATCAATACTAAAAACACGTAGCTATCGAGCCACAAGTTCCGTCCGTGGTAGGGACCCTTAGTAGTTGCGCTTCAAAACATGCATAGCCTCAACTGATTTAATTTATCTCTAATCCTCAATGGAGTCAAAATGTACTATTCCCGTTTGTGGGAAAATAGCAAAGCTGCAAATGATTTGGAGTTCACTATAAGGAATGTCCCTAGCATTGTTATCCTTTGTGTGTAAACAGCTATAAATGATCAATGAAAAATAGGCTTTTGCATAAAGAAAAATAAAGAAATATATTATGTTTATATGATAGCGTTATTTTTTAATTAGCTTTTAAACTTAAGATTCAATTAACATTTATTAAAATAACACAGCACTACTTAAAAATCGTCGTGTTGTGTTTTATTTCTCAAGGGATATAATTTTCTTCTTATGTAATATCTATCTTCCTTACTTTAAAATAGTTATTGGGATTATTTAACTTGCACTTTTTTGAACAAATCGATGATACTAGTACATGACTTACAAACTGTTTTAATTTTAGAGCATACACAACGTCTAATTAGTCGTCGTCAATTTACGATCGTAAATTATGAAACTTCAATCTTACCAATAATAAACATTTCGGCCATTATGGCTATCAAACCAAAATCCTCATCAAAAGGATTTACCACCAAATAAGCTAAAGAATTGGTGGACTATATCCTCCTTAAAAAGAAAATAATTTTTATCAAATTTGTGAGACCATACTAATTTGTAGCCTTTATCAAGTTCAGATTATTCTTTAATTTCCTTCTAAATGTATAGGTTCACAACGAATTATTATATTCATCCTTTTACACCAAAGTATTACTTGTTTTATTTGCCTTTACATCATGGGAAAAGTTTAGTTTAAAAACTTCTTGTCTATAAAACATTTCCAGCCGGAAGGTTGGTAAGACAAGGGAAATATGGGTCGGTTCAGTTGGCAACGTTTTCTTACCGCCCTGAGGCAAAACTGCTGATAGCTGCGCGTATGATGAATGGCGTTGCCGTAGAAATGGCCGAAATATAAATTATGACCCTTGCCCCCCTTCCCCGTTTTCCTAAATTCTGCCTTTAGCATCGTTATCAAGGATAAACTTGTAGGTGGTTAATCCTGCAACGCTGTTTGAGTTGGTGTATGGCGGATTATGTACGGATCTAAAGGTGATTCTTAATAAAATAGTCGCTTAAAAGAATAAGGAATGGAAATATCATCAATTTTTAACTTTATATTTTTATTTTATCACCGCGTCTTACTACTTGTCCAGGTTATACGCATAAATGATAATTATTCTTATAAACTAGGGATGAGGAAGGAAGCATTTTAGAGATAATATAATCTATCCGCATTTGCGTGAAAGAAGAGTGATACACCATTTAGGGGAAAAACCACCCTCAATAGACCCCATCGAGATTCGAATCACTATCTCCCCGTCTTCAGGAGGCCAGTCTACCAGGAGAGGAACTTTTCACTGGAAATACAGATAGCATTCATGGACAAACATTTATAGTAGGATTTATATCGGACAAAACTAAAAAAAAAAACATATTTTGGTCCAGCTCAAATTAATGACATTTCACTATATCATTAGTTTTATTTTATAAGTATTGATAATATCTATTAAAAGTGACAGCCGAAGATAACATTAATTGACGTATTAATACGTGTAAATAGATCTATTAATTTTTCTAGCTTTCAGGTAAGGTTCTTACTACGAAAATTGGACTGTATATTGGTTTATACAGTCGCTCGTGCCTGTGATCAAGTGTAATTAAGCGTCACGCTCAGAATATACATGATTGTTAGGGAATGAGAGACCAAGGTTCGAATATCAGCTAAGTATCCTAGGGGTGGGTTTTTACACAAGACTTAACCCTGTGACTTTCACAACCTCTCTCTACACAAATGCACCTGCTCATTCTTTACCCATAGATTTAAACAGTGGCCACCCTGGTTGTTTAGTTAATAATAATTATTTATTAAAAACAATTTATGAAATTAAGTACAACAAATTAATTATTTTCAAATATAAATTTGGCATCAGAGTTATCATCAACTCTTGCTTGCTTGACTGAGCTAGACGGTCTGGATTTAATTCTAGCCCAGGTAGACTAAAGTTGTTTTTTTTCCATTTGAGCCTTATCCTCAGATTTTCAGGTAGCTTATTATAAATTGGCTTAAAATTCACTCTTCACATTCTGTTGAAGTTAGTAGTTACGGATTGCATAAACAGCTAGTAAGATGCTTTGAACAAGAAAACACTTGAATAAAATGAGCTAACTCTAAACAATAATGCTGCAATTTTACGTTTTAATTTTTTTTTTAAATTTTAGCACCACGTATTACTACCCGTTCAAGTCATACGCCTATGCGCTAAATACGCTAATGGGTTAAGAATGGGTAAGGTTGAATTTAGAATAGGTATACCTGTATTTGTGTGGAAGGAGAGTGGAAAACAATTTTGGAAAAATAAACCCTCAGTACACCCGACCGTGATTCGAACCCCGATATCCCCGTCATCGGCAGTCTAGCCTATTGCGAGAGTGACACCTCAGACCATGCGGCCACCAAAGTGGGTTTCTGGGCTATTGCAGACACTTGAAAATCCTAATGAATTCCAGAAAGTGAGCGGTTTAAGATAGTCGGTGGTAATTCCTAATTTCATTAATCCATGCCCCTAATCCTATCGCACGTCTTGTCCCACAAGTTACAACAATTTGGAACTTGTGTTTTCTTGAGACGGAATAGTTTCTTGGCGATATTAAAAACATCCCCCGTGCAATGAATCATTTTATTTTTACATTTTTGCTTGGAAAATGGAAATTTAACTGGGAAATCTTCGGAGAGGAAAATTTTGTTTGGGCTTTAGTAGGTTTTAAGATCACAATAAAAATGTATTTATGTGTATGTGGGGGGGTTAATTTATTCTCACTCATCCTTCACTATTCCTATCTTTTTAACCAATATTTAGAGTGGTGAGATATCATAAATAAAATAGACTACTTTAAAATCAATCCAAAAATAGCTTACAAAAATGATCTATTCTAAACATATTTTATCTCAGTCTTTAAATGTATTTACTATAGAAAATATAACACCTAAGCGACTACGATTAATGTGTTTCATATATATATATATATTTATAAAGGTGACCCGCTTCGGTGGCCGCGTGGTCTAACGCGCTACTCTCGTGCTAAGCTAGACTGCTGAAGACGGGGAGATCGGGGCTCGATCCCAGTCCCGTGCACTGAGGATGATCTTTCCACCCTCCCACCACGAAATTCTGGGTGCACTTCATATAAATTAAACTTTCATAATCCCTAACACATTAGAGAAATTAGTACATAGGCGAATAACCCGAACGTGTAGTAAGACGTAGTGCTTGGAAAAAAGTAGTTTTATTAACATATTTAATACAATGGCAGAGGTACATTTTCCACTTTCCTCTTCTTAATAAAGTATAATTTTCATAATAATTTAAGAAGTGCCTTTTCAGAACTATAGAAACCTCACTAGATCTACTTTAACATATTTATACTTAAAGTCATGTAATCTGCAGTTGTCACTTTTGATAGATATTATCAATACCTATAAAATAGCAAAAATACAATTCTAAAATTAGCTGAAACAAATTAGTGTTTTTTTTTAAAAAAGGCATCGCCTATTAATATTGGACTCTACTCATCCAAGGTATCCCCATTTTTACACTAATAGAGTAGGTATGAGGAAGTTAAAGGACTAGAGCCAATGTGCCCGCATATGTTTTGAGAGAGATAGAGAGAGTGGGAAATAATTTATAGGAATAAAACTCCTTCAATATAGGTATTCAAGCTCCGATATTCCAATAACCGGCAAATCAGACAAGACGAGACTGATTATTTTATCCGCGTTCTCAATGGTTGTAGGTGTAGTGGATTAGATATGAGATGCGACGATCGGCTGACTCTGGAGTCAAGAGTTCGATTCCTAACAAGCCTAACTTTTTTTTTACAGTAAATTGTTTTCCATCAACTCTTTAAGTGAATAGTGAAGAGTTTTCTTACAATTAGCTTTTATTCTCTTAAATTGAATAGCTGTTACTCACAGTGGTGTGTACTAAACAAAAATACAATTTCTATTTAAGTTTGACAAAGGAAATTATTCAATAACATCAAGATATTATAGCTTTACACCTTGTCTTTTTCTATTATTCTCCCTCCACGCAAATTCGGGTACAATTCATCTAAATTCAATCTTACTCATCACTAAAACCTTAGAGAAATGATTAGACATGCGTATAACCATAACGGGTAGTAAGACGCGGTGCTAAATAAAGATATGTGGATGAGGAAGGTAAAATTTAGAGGAAATATACCCTAATTTGCGTTCTAGGAGATTAATAAATCATAACAAAAAATATATTTGGCTGGTATTCGACAGGTAGAAAGATTTGAAGCTTCATACACTGACTAACAACTTCCGGGAAATCAATTCGAATCCTGATTAGGTGGAAATAAGTATTTGCATGGTGCAAAACTGCAGGTTAGCTAAAAATGACTCATAATTCAACACAAAACCAGAAATATTTCTATCCAAAAGCACATGACTTTGCTAGAATTGCTTATGAATTGAAATGCTATTTCTGAAAATATAAGAAATTAAGTGTATTTTTCGAAAGTAAACAGGTATACAGCAAATAAGAGTTAACATGGTAAGTCATATACTGAAACATGATAGTTTGACGAAATTAATTATATAAGTAGATGTAGAAAAGAGAAATTCAATAGGGAAACAAATACTGGAGTACATGAATCAAATAACCAGCCTCGTGATACAGAGGTCAGAACTCATGGTTGCTGACCTAGAGGTTCCTGGTTCTATTCCCAGCTACTACCGGGGGATTTTTCTAGAAAGGGGAATAATTATCATGGTCACCAGAATTTGGTTAATTAGGCTTAAGTTAGGGTAATATCTTGATTGGCTCCAGCCCAACATGTTCCCTATAATCATCTCCTCATCTCATTGGGACATGGAAAGAGCCTCCACGGAAAGGATGTACGATTAGTACATTCGGGCGTCCCCTGGTTAACGGTACATTAGTACCGGCTAATCTTCCAGCACACTGAGGTACAGATTGATGTAGCCCATACACGTAATTATTATTATCGTAAATCATCCAACACCTTAGCTCAGTTGTTAACGTGTCTGTCTATTGAGCTAAGAGTCCCGGGTTCGATTCCTGGCTTGGTCGAGAAATCTATCATTGATGAAATGTGGGTTTACCCTTTCACAGCGGTGAATAAGGCCTGGGGGTGGGTGTTGTATTTGTGTTCTATATATAGGTTATTTAATAAATGGTGTACTGATATAATCAGTCGGTTCAGCAAGTTCACATTAAATATCTCAAATAAATTAAATATTATGAATTAGATATCGGACGATGTTGGCAAAAGAATATGTAAAAAATTGGTCCCAAAATAAGCAAATTGGGGACCTGGAGCAAATTAATCCTGATTGTTATTATAATTATATGAATAATATATATTTTAGAAAACATAACTGTATAAAAACATACTCTAGTCTGTACGTATAGTAATGCTGTTGTTGTACTCAAGTTAATATTCTATTAATTTGACTATTTCAACTGACATCTCTTGACAGCCATTTATTTCACTACCTCGACATATATGTAACCCGCTTCGGTGGTTGAATAGTCAAAGTCGTCACACTCGCAATAGACTAGACTGCCGATGATGGGGAAATAGGTGTTTGAATACCGGTCGGGTGTACTGAGAGTAGTTTTCCTAGATTGTTTTTCTCTCTCCCTTCTCGCAAATGTCGGTACATCTCCTCTAAATGCAACCTTCCTTATCCTTAACCTATTATTGTAATTAGTACATGATCCTAATTCGGTGGCCGCGTGGTCTATGGCGTCACTCTCGGTCTAGACTAGATTGTTGATGACAGGGAGATCGAAGCTCGAATCCCGGTTGGGTGTACTGAGGATGGTTTATCCAAAATTGTTTTCCACTCTCCCACCACGCAAATGTATATATACTTCCTCTAAATTCAACCTTCCTCATCTCTAACTCATTATAGTAATTAGTACATATCCGTCTAACCTGAACAGGTAGTAAGACGCGGTTCTAAAAATAAAAAAAATAAAAGTAAAATAATATCAATGTTGATCACAAATAAATGTTTGTGTTTGCTTAAAGTTTCTTCCTACCAAAATTCTACTATATTTACTAAATTGTCTGGTGGGAACTATCTTTTCATACAAATAATAAATACTTCTGTCAGAACCATCCCCATCCTCCAGAATGGAACAAGGCTCACTTAGAATGAAGGTACTTGAACTGTACCCAATGTTCCTGTTTCTTTAAGCTTACTGCTGTGATGAAAAGGGTTGATGTCTAGTAACGAGCAAGTTTTGTCATCGGAAAGAGCCGGCCAACTTCCCCGCCCGGTCCTCATCTGCATTACAAAGGTTGAGGGAATCCCGGAGCCGGTCACTAATTTCAAAGGGTGTCAGCACTGGTTGCGACGTTAGGTTGACAACAATAGGGGGGGTGGACTAACTTTACGAACTTCTCTGCCGGGACTTGCTCACTTCTGTGTGGGCCGCCGACAATTGAAATGCAAATGCGAGGGAGAACAATTACCCCCGTGGCTATGAATTCGGAGAGAGATGAGAGGTAAACTTCGGACAAAGTAAGGTCGAGTGGTTCTTCTGGGATTTCTTTTGACGTCATGACCATTGCAGGTGCTTAACGACGTTGCCTATTTGGAGATTTCGAAACTATTTTGTGAAGCGGGTTGCATCTTAACTTGCCGCGCCTAAGCAGTCTAAGCACTATCACACTCAGACGTTAATTTATAAAATAAAAAGAGAGGGAAGAAAATTATAAGTTCGCCCTGAGAGAGCTCTTGTGTATATATATATAAATTGCAATTCCCATTCTGGTTCTTGGCCCATTTATTTTTAGTTTTTTCTGTTCCGGTCCTGGGTTCTTAAAATAACAGTAAACTTCAGTTATCAGTTCTGGTACACACACAATGCTAAGCTAAGCTAAGCTGTACTGTGCTGTGCTAAGACTTTGTTAGTTTGGTTTCACACTCATTGTTAAGCTAAGCAATGGTCCCTATTTTCCCTCCCGCATTCAGTGTTGTTTCTTTCTGGACTGCTCCAGTGAAGTTTAGTTATGATGGCGTTCTCCAAAACGTCTTGTTTGAGTTCAGATGATAGTACTGAGGAATAAAAGATGCTGCTGTTAGCAGTTTCTTTGGAAAATGAAGAAAATTTAAGAGGTGGAGGTTTAACTTGTTCAATTAACGCTTCCATTTTAATATAAAAACACCTATTAGATATAAAACATACATAGAACATTACTTAAATACACGTGAAGCATACTGAAAACAAAACTTCAACACTTATTTGGTTATTTTCACCAAACCAGCACTGCGTCTGTTCAACACGGAGCCCAAGCTACGTTACGCGCATGCGCAACTTAAGATGGCTCAAGATGGGAAATGGAAAAACTGCCCGGCCAGCAATCGGAAAAAACATTAGCGCGGCATAGTAAGGCATAGCCTAGCTTTCTGTGTGAACCAACACATTTAAATATATGGTCCACTATTTTTCTAAACAGTTCGTGGAGCAAATCTTAACTTAGTTTATCGTTCTGTGTGTACCGGCCTTAACTCTTGTATTAAGCGTACAGAAAAGGGTAAAAACATGTTTTGATACTCAACACTAGCGTGATTGTCTTTGATCCGGGAGGTCAGGGCTTGAATTCCGGCGTGGGTGCACCAGGGTTGGTTTTACGATTTTTTTTAAATACATACCTTTTATACTGTGTTCTTAGATCATTGTAGACTGTGGAAAACCCGGAAAGCAAGCAAGACGTTTAGAACCAAACAATACACATTTCTGCGAGATTCCTCTCTTTGTTGAAATTCTTGCACGGACAGACAGTTCCTCGACTCTTTGCGAATGAGTGTCACGTCTTCGCCGGTAGAGTGCAGGCTGATTCACTTCGTTTCCCGGCATGCACTGCCTTCACGTCTCTTCTTTTTATGTCTTCTTCATTATTACATTAACGACTAGGCAGGCCTTTTCTATTAATTTGAGTGCTCTATAAGGTCATTTACAATTTTATTTTGACCAAATATATTTTCAACGTATAATTTCAATTTGGACAATAAACTATACGGTAAGATTTTGTTGTTAGAGTAAATAAAGTTACATAGTAGGTTTACCGCACTTCATTTTTTGATAAATCCAAGCAAAGCATTTAAATACATTTTACAGTCGATATTTTGGGTTTAACTTTAGTAAAAACTGATTTTGTGTGAAAAAACACAAATAAACCATTCACCAGAAGAGCTAGACTAGAGAAATATATTGAACTAGGAAGTAAATATATAACGAAAGAGTACTTTGAAATATTTGAAAAAAAAGGGAGCTTTCCCTTTTCATCCATATCCGTTCGGGTTGTACCCATTTTTATTAATTATTACGCTGATGTGATGGTGATAAAGAAGGTATAGTTTAAGAAAATGTACCAGAATTTGCCTAAAGAGAGAGAGAGTGGAAGCTTTTAATGAAAAACACCAACACATCAAACCAGGATTCGAACCCTGACCTCTCCATCACCAACAAACCCGAGTAAATGAGCTTGACATTTAGACCACGTGCCCACTGACGTGGGTAAAAAAGGTATTGTTCAGATATCAAAGATACATCAATAATTTAACAATATTAACACAAGTTTTATGCTTAATTTATGGAGTAGGGATCAGAAAAGTAGTTGGAGGAAATGAAACCGCATTGGTATGAGGAAGGGATGGTAAAACCATAGTTAAAAACAGCCATCTGGCCAAGAGTCAAAACTAAACGTTTCAGTCACCGGTAATTTAGTCTATTGCAATCCTGATGCCGTTAGAGTGCGTGACCACCAATGCGGACGGTAGTGCTTATCAATTCTTGGAGACAGTAAACAGAAGACTCGACCAATTCCAGAACTTAAAGACGGTGTCTACCTGTGACGTCACGGCCGGTCAATGTTAATGAATTTACGTTTTTCTCAGCGAGTTTTAAAGATAAAACGTTGAAACAAAAACAATAAACTTTTAAAAATAATTCTAAAAATAGTCTTACATTGTCACAAAATTATTATTTTTATCGTTAAGTAGTGTTTTGTAAAGGTATTTTCTCTACAACTTAGACTGTTTGTCTTGGTCACGAAAATGTCCTGTAGGAATCTTCCTGCCAGGATGTAGATTAAAAAAGGTCGTGGCAGCGTATATCTATCTAGACGAGGAAACAGGAAAAAGGTAAAATTAGAAAGCAGCAAGTCAATGTTTTCGAGGCACAAATAGTACAGTGAATGTGTAAACTCGTTAGTGGAAGAGGGAAATTGTTGTCAGCACAGAGACAAGAGCCCTCTCAGGATGAAATTCTCACTTTCTTACCTCTCTTTCTATTCTGAACATTAGCGTTTAGGTGTGATGTTGCTTAGACTGCTTAGGTGCGTCAAGCTAAGATGCAACCCGCTTCACAAAATAGCTTCCAAATCTCCAAGTAGGCAACGTCGTGAATGATCTAAATCGTGTCAAATTCTACCAACATAACCAACCACATTCTTTGGCTGCTCCAAAGTTCGGAGTCTGCAAGTCCACTCATATTATCGGGCGTCTGATATCTCTGTTGATGTTTACGTTAGGAACATGTTTGGGGGCAACGTTTACTGAGATACGCGTGGATAATATTCATAAATCCCCAGTCTGAACAGCTCTCCTCTATACACCATGTCAATTAATTATATAATTGAAGTTAACAAATATATAAGGGCAGGAATAGCCTATCGTTTTGGCACAAAAATTCACCTTTAAATAATATAGTCACCCGCCTTGGGAACCATATGGTGTAAGGCCTCACTCTCACAATAGTCCAGATTACAGATGATGGAGAGATCGGGGTTCTAATCTTGGTTGGGTGTACTGAGGGTGGTTTTCTAAAATTATTTTCCACTCTCCCTCCACGCCATTGTGGTAACGCTTCCTCCAAATTTGTCCTTACTCATTCTTAACCCATTAGCGTAATTAGTACAAAGGCGTATAACACGAATGGGTAGTAATACGTGGTTCTAAAAAATTCTAGTCTAGAGCAACATTAATTTTTTTAATGTCACTTTCCTTCCACGCAAATGTGGTTTCACTTTCTCTAAATTCAACCTTCCCAATTCTTAATTCATTATCGTAAATAGTACTTAAGCGTATAACCCGAACGGGTAGTAAGAAGTGGTGCTAAATAAAAAATAAATAAAAATTAAGTAGATAAAATGTTATTAATAAACAGTCCCATTTCATCCATGTCACAAACATGTACATAGTGTAGCTTTGGCAAGTGACCGAGAATATAATTAATTTAGATGTTTCTTTGAAATATTCCTGGAAGCCTCTAGACAAAAAAAACCCTCAGTGGAACAGAATTCCTATTTTAAAATAGGAAAGACAATTTTTTTTAAAAAAAGAAAAAGAATGAATGGTCTACAAGTGCACATAGAAGAACGAAAGAGCAAATGTTGTGAAAGAGGAAAATTATTGGGGAATGTTAGAAAAGTAGTTTAGTATGGTTAGCTTTTAAATCCTCAATTGCAAAAAGCAATTTTACTCGCTACTCACAAATCCACTCTAACGCAGATTGGAAAGATGAACACTATTTTATTCACTTGCTTAAGGTGGGGATGTAGGGGACGCGAGAATAGACCAGTGTTTTTTGCAATTTTCATATCAAAACTTTTTTTGGTCAAGATAAATCAAATATTGCTTCTATACAAACATAGAGTTTAATTTTCTTTACATGGGGATATAAACCGTTCTTGAATATCTGCCAAGAGTTCCCTGGAATTTAATGACAACTTTTTCTCTTAATTTAAAAAGTTTCTCATCTAATCCCACTATGCTCATGACAGATATTCAAGAACTGTTGATATCATAATACGAAGAAAACTAAACTATTTTTGTATGGATTTATTTTAACGAAACCAAAATGTTTTGCTATAAAAACTGCAAAACCCCCCTTTTTTTTCTCGTTCACTACTTCCCCACCTTAAGGCGGTCGTCTCGTAGCGAGAGCGTATAAATCGCTGTCAGGCTACATGGCTTAAAATACAATAGTCTGAGTCTTTTTCTGGAAATACTTCTCTATTTGATCTAAGCTAATACTTCATTTCACCCTTCACCTACAATCCCCCTTTATCATATCATTAAAAAAGAGGCGAAAGAAAACTAAGAAACTCCTCAAGGTAACGACGAAAGCTCACTGCCAGTTCACAAATATTTTAGAATTTTCTGTTGCGAGCTTATCAAAAAAATATTTTATTTTATAGAGGGTAGTTAATTCTAGAGCGCTTTTTCATCAAGCCTAGTCTTGTAAATTAACAAATATGTTTAAAAGTTGTTGAAAATGTGTTAACCTAACATTTTCACCCATTTTTTCTTAATAAAACTAAAAAAACAAGGTTAATAGCCCTGTTGAAATATTTTGACTTTATTTTAGCGTGAACCATATTATGAAATAAAGCATCGTAGAAATAAATATTGCGTTAGAGCTGAACGTCTGCGAAGCAATTTATCGCTTACTGAGGCGTCCCCCGTAATTACACTCAGTATGTACTAGCTGCGAGTAAACTCCCCAGCGAGAAGCGAGTAAAACTTATTAATGTATGTACTCTATAGAAAAGCAGAATCACTCACAATTCGTCAATCCACGATCGAGTGAATTTGCAAGTCTCAATTACAATTTAATAATGTAACTAGGCTTAATATTGAGAAAAGGTATTGCTCAGGTACCAATATTTTTTGGAAAGAGGAACTTAAGGCCTGTATGACTTTGTATATAACCCGTACTCCCAGAAAAATAAAAGGCAACATCGCTTCTATATTTGTTACCCTAAATTTATTTCAGGTTAAGCAATTTCTGTTTAAAATTTTTTAAATAAAATGTTTGGTTAACTTTACACGTTACTCTTGCATTGAAATAGAATGCAAAGTATCTTTTTTTATAATGTACTGCTCTTGAACATAAGAATGGCGACAATGCGTAAATAGATCTTTTGTTGTACCTTAATTTTGATATTGTTTAAACTGTAAATTAGGAATCAAACAGCCAAAGCTATTATTTATGCTTTTAGTGAGGATTACTCCATCTAGATATCATATTCTTAAAATTGAAAAATGACACCTGGACACGTGAATCTAACCCGGGCCCAGGCCAAAGGTCCCGGGTTCGATTCCCGTGTCCAGGTGTCATTTTTAAATTTTCAGAATGTAAATAAGGAAATATTAATTACAATTTTGTCCAGGGAGACGCTTCCCCCCTCTCCCTCCCCCCGTCTTAAGCTGCAGCCCTCTCGAGTGTAGGAAATGACTTTATTAATCTCGATGACTGTGTCAGAAGGGTGAGGGAGACCCGACGAAGGAGGGGTAGTGTATAGAGAGACGAACATTTGTACTCTGATAATTTTCCGATGGTGATTTTCAATCATTAAATTACAGAGGAATGGAATGCATTCGTAAAGGATTTAATTATACTATTGAAGTATTAACATATCTGATCTAGAACGGACCTGGGAGCCCTAACGTTATAATATATACACTTTTACATTAAATCACTGAGCTCTATAATCTGTACGTGAGCGTGAGAAGATAAATGTTATCTCCATTATTGCTTCATTGGCAATAATTTGATGTTTCTGAAGTTAACCTCCTTAGGTAGGATGAATTAAACTGAAGTGTAAACTTTAAAACCTGGTACATCTCCATTTCACCCTTGATGTAGACATTAACAGTTCTGATGTTTGGTTGTATGTCAAACACTGGGAACTTTCTTATCAGCACGTACGAGATTGCATCCTTGTCATCTTGAATCTACGTTGTGCTTCTAGCAGAATCGCACGTGGCCTGGATGACAAGCTCATCTGGTATGGTTTGCCATTGATGAGGAGGTCCGGTCTCGAATTTTGTCCGGGTGTATTCTTTTTAAATTGTTTCTCACTCTCAACGCAAATTTAGGGCAAGTTTCCTTTTTAGTTTAGTTTAAATTCTACCTTCTTCGTCCCTATTCTATTGGTGTAATTAAATTAGTATGACCTGCTTCGGTGATTGCATTGTCTTAAGGAGTCGCTTTCACCATAGACTAGACTGCCGATGACAGGGAGATCGGGGTTCGAATCCTGGTCGGGTAGTTTTTTCCTTCATGGTTTTACACTCTCCCAACCACACAAATGAGGGTCCATTTCTTATAAATTCAACCTTCCTCATCCTTAACTCACTAGAGTAATTAATACAATTGTGCATATAGCCTGAAGAGATAGTAAAACGCAATGCTTAAAAAATGAATTCAGCCCGGATGGGTTGTAAGACGTGGTGGGGACAAAAAAACACTTCTGGAAGAATATTCTTCCTATGTACCAGGCGTGAACAATCTCGAAACTTTCAGTGGGAATGTACAGTACAACTAGAGATGCCTTACGGTAATTCTTTAGATAAATTTGTTCCTTTGTCATGCGTGGATATGTGAAGTTTTGAAATGTATTGTAAAAAGCTATTCGCGTTTCTTCGACTAAGTAACCTTTACTTTATTTTACTTTTGCTCTATGTTTTACTACCCACCCGGGCTATCCGCATTTAATTACAATAATACTCCGCACGGAGCGCGCTACTTTCATTATGATTAACCACCAGTTAACCGTGTTACTGGATAACAACCCCTTAATTTTCTTTCACTGTGTTTAGTTAAAAAACTTTCCAGATTAAGTTTATCTATAGTTTACCTATTGAGTTAATTAACGTACACTTTCTTAACCGAATGATGATATGACATAGGCCTACAGACTAACTTAATTCTAAAATCAACACAAACAGTCCCCAAAACGTGACCCACAAGTTAACCCTAAATTCACCTTATAACATTTTTGGACATGCCAGGTATTCAACCCAAGACCGACTAAATTTAAGGGGTTGGAACTTATTTAAGTGACCGTAAATTTAATTAGGACAGTTAGTTAGTCAATGGAGTCAACAAACGATGCGCTGACTAGTACAATTCTGTTTTTCTTGTGGTGTTATTGAATGGTGAACCAACTATGGTGATTATGTTTATCTTTTGGCTTACACTGTCAACAAATTGTGAGTGGACTATATCAATTTTTTTTGTGGCTGGCTATAGCAATTAATTATTTTTATTTTATCTTGTGGCTGACAGTGTCAACAAATTGTGAGCCGTCTTTAGCAATTGTGTTTCTCTTGTGGCTGACACTGTAAACAGATTGATTGTGAGCGGACTAAAGCAATTTTGTTTTTCTGGTGGCTGGCTATAGCAATTATTTTTATTTTATCTTGTGGCTAACAATATAAACAAATTGTGAGCCGTCTTTAGCAATTGTATTTATCTTGTGGCTGATTGTCAACAAGCGGTAAGTTAACTTAATTTAATTTAATTTAATTTTAGCACCGCGTCTTACTACCCGTTCGGGTTATACGCTTAAGTACTAATTACACTAATGGATTAGGAATTGGGAAGGTTGAATTTAGAGGAAGTGAACCCGCATTTGCGTGGAGGGAGAGTGGAAAACCATTTAGGAAAAACCACCCCCAGTTCACCCGACCGAGATTCGAACCTCGATCTCCCCGTCCTCGGCGGTCTGGCTCAACACGACTGGTGCGTTAGCCAACTACGCCACCGAGGCGGGAGTAAGTTAACTATAACGATCCTGTTTATCTTGTGGCTGACTATAGCAATTTTGTTTCTTTTGTGGCTGACTGTCAACAAATGGTGAGCCGACTATAGATATTCTGTTTCTCTTGTGGCTGACTAGTCACAGCCCTGAATATTCGAGGGTAAAAAAAACCCCATGCAAATCAAGGAGATTTCTTCTGAGGGCGGGAGAGAGAAAGGGGTTATAAAAGACTTCCATCCTCGTCGTGAGGGCTCAGAAGGCCCAGTGGTTGTTTCTAGGCTTTCCTTTTGATTACATATACTTAAAAGGGGTTGTGTATTCAAGCAATTTAATCAGATTACGGATTCTTTGAAAAGTCAAAATATTTCTACGGTTGTGAACATAACCTTCCATATTTTTTTTTAATGTCAAAGGTTTCTAAAATTCTAGACATGATTCGTTTGTTTCCAGAAACCTTCCAAATCATTGAGCTGTACGGGGTACAAGGATGTTTGTAATATATTTTCTGATTTACGAATGGTGAATTCCGGCCAAGTGTACCGAAGGTATTTTTACTTAAAATTTACCTTCCTCATTACTCACCCCTACACCATTAGTACGCTTGTAGTTTTTAATTGGTTGAATTAATTCAATTTTTTCAAATATTTCGAGTCAATTGTGCACTGTAATTGAAGATACATAAGCAAATTATGTTTATTATTAAAGATAATATTTTAATGTTTGGTATAATTTTTCAATTACTTATACATTTTAGCTAAGATGATTTGATTTGGTAATTGCATTTTATTTACTAATAAAATGCATATTTGCGAGCTACGGTACATACATTTTTTAATTATTAAATATAATTTTCAAAATCTGTGGTAAATGCTTATTTCCAAGAAATACACCTAAATTATAATTGATATTAGATAAATTTGTTTCACTAGACAGTGCTTTTAATTATTGTATTATTACTATTCCTGTTATTTTACCAGAACCTGGGATACACGGTATTTTATTATTTGTGTGTACGCTTGACTTAAGTACAATGTGTATAACCCAAACGAGTTAGTGTTAAAAAAAACCACAACACATAAGGATCAATAAATATGTACTCTTATGTACTGTACATAGATAGAGGTATTTTAAAGAAAGTACACCCCCCATTAGCTTTCAGGAGGGGATGAAAAAACCCTTACCCAGCTTAGTTTGTGTTTTGAATTTTAGCCGGGTGAACTAAGAAGTGATTTTTTTCATGCTCTCTTAAACGCTAACGCTTGCACACTTTCTTTAAACTACCTTTATCTGCACACATAAGATTAAATAATTATTCATCTTTATGTGTTGTAGTTGGGTTTTCCCCCTCACGTGTCACTCACTACCTGTTTGGGTTAGACGCATCATTATGTTAAACGTACAAATAAATAATCATATAATATACATGTATATTATATAGCTAAATGATTGGTGGTGAGTCATGGTTATTTAAGAGTAAATCCAATCATATTACTATCAAGAACATCAAACGAGACGTCAACTTCAAGGAAAACCTTTGGATTAAAATTCAGCCCGAACCCTAGCAAGTTTACATATCAAGGATCTTAATGCAATTTCAGTTAGAAAACTTTATCTTAAACAGATTTATCTGATTGTCAAACCCTTCCTTCACCTCTGACAAGACTTGTATTATTCACAACTTGTGAATGTGTGGAATGCCAGGCCTTAAACTGTAGGTCCTCCATTTCATCTCACAATCACCCTACCATTACACATTAGCGTAAGTGCGTACAACCCGAACGGGTAGTAAGACGCGGTGATAATAATAATAATAATAATAATAATAATTTATCTTAAATATATAGCAGTAATGGATTTAAAGTGCACTAGTTGAGCACATCCCTATTTCAACTTACGAATTACAAGCTAACTTAACATTGGATAGCACAACTTATACAAAACACACTAAACATATCACAGGAATTATACAATATGTGCAACATAATGATACTACATCCAAACACTAGTCTGTGATCTAACTAAATGGGGGGAGTGGGGGATAGGAAGGGAGTGAGTAGATATGTGTGAAGGGGATAGGGGGATGGGTAGTATTTTATGGAGGATACAATCCTGTGAGACCTTGTTAGACTGGTGGTCTCGTGGGAACCAATGTAAGGTGAAAGCTTACAAACTATACCATTCACAAAGTGCTATATATATATATATATATATATATATATATTTTTTTTTTTTTAATTAAATATTTTACATAAATATAAACCAAAAANACACATATAAACCAGAAATTGAAGCAAAAAAACAAAACATTAACTAAAACAAGCATTGGCTTAGTTGCTTAACTGTCCGGAACCTTGGTAATGGATGTCCCCCTCTCCATCTTCCCCCTCCTCCCCGCTTGTCCCTAACGATACAAATATTGCCATAGTCTGGTCCTCCCTTGATGTTTGAAGAGGGCTTTCCCCATTCAAACTCACCCTATCATCCCAGGACACCCTGAGCAAGTATCGGCATCATTTGTACTACAGCTGCGATATAACTTGTGTTCCTAGCGGCTTGGTCGATCTACTACAATGGAGAGATTAATGCCATACAGATTCAAACAGTTTTCCCACGCAACCAAAATGTCGACAATTAAACGTGGTTTTTTGTTTTTTCATACGGGATCGGGCGAGAGCTTGGAGTGATCTTTAATACTAAAGATTATTTTAATATTAGACTCAGGTATTAAACTCATTGGTGTAAGGATATAAGTTCTAAAGTTTCGTTCACCAATATCTGTACTGTTGTTGTACCTTGATTACCAGCAACTTCAAAGAAGAGTGCATGCATTTAGAAAAAATAAGTAAATTAGAAACTAAATTAATAAATCCGTCACACCATTCCATATGCGATGAGCAAGTTGACCTCGGTTGTATTGAGGTAAAGTGCTCAGCTCAGGATTCAATATTCGTGTGTTCGAGCCCAGCCAGGGTTGATTAATTTTCCTTGAGCGATAAAAATCCTTAGCACAACTTCCTTCGGAGGGGAAGTGAAGCCGTTGGTTCTATGTCGATTTATGATTGTAAACGAACCCTGGAAGTTATGTGAAAATATCATTATCGGTATAATTAGTAGGCCCTTTCGCTCTCGCTAGTAGAAATTGTCGTGTGCTGATATAATTATTCGGTTCAGAAAGTGCCCGTTAAATAACTCAAATAAATAAAGATAATACAATATACAGTCCAATTTAGATAGGAAGGAATACTTTTTTTGTAGTTACAAATTTATAAAACAATTTTAATACATCCATACGAATAATATAATCTGAAATTGTAATATTTTATAGATAATATCAATCCCTGTGAAATAACACCAGAAGGTAAATAAAATGTTCTAATGCTGATCGCTAAAAATTGTGTTTGCATTTTTTTTAAGGTTCTTCCTACTATAGTAACAACAGAACAAATCATAAATATTTCTGAATATGACAATATGATCATTATTAAAAATAGGTTACCTATGGTCATTTGTCTTAAAATTAATAACACAGAAGGTGATTTGGCTTAAAATTAATTTAATCAAATATCACTTGAACTAAAATGAATGTCAAATGTATATTATTAACTTAATTAATTTCACTATAGGTCAATATTGGCCTAAAATCATTTTACCTAAAGTTGTTCACTTGAAAATCAATTTAACAGAAAGTCATTTGGTCAAAATATCCTAGTCGTTTGGCTTACACTTTAGGCCTACTGATTGGTAGCCTCATTTTGGCGATTTAACATGATTTTAGGAAGGACTTACAAACACCCCCTAACCCCTCTTAGTCCCATCGGAACGTCCCTGACCAAATGCATGATTAAAGAAAAGGGCTAATTTTATCTTTAATTTGGTTTTGTTGCCGATTGCTGCTTTGTCGTGACGAAGAAGTTAACTATTTTAAGTGGTCACCAGTATTTCAGCTGGTTTGTCTCTGAGTGCTTGATGTAAACTCCAAGCGCTTGTAAAAGATTGACCCGTAACTACCAACTTCTTCAGATCTTCCGTAATCTTTACGAAAATAATACTTTTATTATTTTACGATATTTTTAATTATTTGATGATTTATTAGTCAACATCAATACTTAAAAATGTAATATTTTTTTAGCACCACGTCTTTCTACCCGTTCCGGCTATACGCGTATGTACTAACTACGCTAATGTTTTTGGGGATGAGGACGGTTATATTTATAGAGAGTGTACCCAAATTTGCGTGTATGAGAGTTGAAAACCATTTTGGAAAAAACATCTTCAGTACACCCGACCGAGATTCGAACCTTGATCTACCCGTCATCGGCACTCTACTGCGAGAGTAGCGCCTTAGACCATGCGGTCACCGAAGTAGTTTACTAGTTATTCCATTATCTGTAAAGCAGTGTTTCCCAAATTGTAGTGTGCGTACCCCCGGGTGTACACATATAATTTAGGGGGGTTCGTGACATACCAATAAGTTTATGATTCCTTCTACAGTAAAAATATTGTAGCTTAGATTTTTTCACAACAAAATATTAAATTAATATCAAATCAATTACTTTTATTAAAATATTTATGAATCTTACTGTCGATAAAAATTCATAGATATATTTAGATTTAAATGAGACAACTACCCCTTGTATCGTGCTTGATAAAGCTCTACTTGAAATCCAAGATCTGGTATCTAAAATTATCCTGTAGAATTTCAGAAGATAGTAGACCTGCGAATAAGTGTCAAAACTGATCCCTATGTAATCTCGGCCACAGTGGGATTTTTCCCTAATTTATTTGTTTCTGGGTGACCTGGTGGTCTAGGGGTAAGGTGTCAGACTTCTGTGTTGAGGGTCCGGGGTTCAATCCTCGGTCCCGGCACAGCTTTGTCTGATTGCCAAACCCTTCCTTCACCTCTGACAAGACGTGTATTAATCACAACTTGTGAATGTGAGGAATGCCAGGCCTGCACCGTGGTTCGGATTCCACGTTAAACTGTAAGTCATCCATTTCATCTCACAATCACACATTAGCGTACGTGCGTACAGCCCGAACGGGTAGTAAGACGCGCTGCTAATAATAATAATAATAATAATAATAATAATAATAATAATAATAATAATTGTTTTCATTTTGAGAATCACGTCTTCTTCCTCCCACCCCATCGCGCAGAAACTTCAATTCAATGAATTATTAACAACAAAAACCCCCCACGTGTAAAAAAAAAAAAGTAATATTAATCGATCATAAATTGAGTATCAAAATTATTCTGGTCACATTTTATATTGATACTGTAACATCGATAGAGCTTTACCAAATCTGAAGGGTCGGGGGAGACGGTGGAGGGTAGAGGGTGGAAGTAGATAGTGCCGGAGTAGACTTGCGTGCCTAGGCCTCAACATCGCGAGCACTTCACGAGCTATTTCTAACTTCCGGTCATGTCCGGAGTCGACGAACGTGTAACAAGTTCTTAAGAGAATGGGCATGTTAGGAGAGGTTGGAAAGGGTCTCGTAGGAAAGGGGTGGGGGAGGTCTGAAAAAAGAAAATAAACATTTTTTTTAATTTTAGAAAACCTGATCACATCTTTGCTTTTCTTTCTTCATCTATTATCTTTTCTTTGATGGCTATTTTATTCATGTGCTTTTTTTATGTTTGCCCTTAACCTAATTATTTTATATATACTATTTATATTAAGCTATATAACATGCATTTTACAAACACTAATATAACTATAGACATATAATTCGAAAAATAAATACTGCACAATTTTAAGAAATGTATAATTATAAGCAATAAACATAAGGGATTAATTACAGTTTACGAGTTATAAGGGATCAAACTTGCTATTTTGTGCTTTTCTCTTACCTTTGTTAAGGTAAATAGTTACTAATTATGTATGAGGTTGAAATTGGTATAACTAGGTATTCATGTGAGGTGTACGTAATTACGTAACATTATTATTAATAAATAAAGTATTTATAATACTTTACGATATTAATATTACTATCAATAATACTAATAATAAAATTATTATTGATATTATAAATATTTCATTTTGTACAACTCACATGAACATTTAGTTACATTAAATTTCAGCCCCATACATTAAATTACTTTACGTTAACATTCGTACGGGAAAAACATAAAATATCAAGTTTGATCTCTTATAACTTGTGAACTGTAATGATTCAAACTCATTGAATCACTATTTATAGCTTATAATTATACACTTGTTAAAATTGTTTACTAACATTTTGATTGTCAAAATTCCTTAACATCTAATACTACACACCCACACCTAGTACTTATATAGTTGACATTAATCAAATATTTGTGCACCCCGTATAAAACTACCAATTCTACTTAAACTTATGAGACAGGGATGGTCAAGGTAGACTTCAATGGAAAAATACCCGTGACTGTGGGGAGTGAGAGAGGGAAACCATTTATTAATCCTCAGTACACTCCACCGGGATTCAAAAACCGATCTCCTCGTCATCGGCAATCCAGTCTAGTGCGAGAGTGACGCACTAGACCGTGTGATACCCGGTGCATGATGAATCCGCAAATAAAATAGTAAAATATTTCTTCGTCAGCACCACCTGGAATCGAGCCAGGGTTTTCTAAGTTTGTAGTTCGTCATTAACTCTATAGATACAGGAACGGGTATCATCATCATCATTTGTAGGGTTGTTGTATCATAGTTGTTTTGTTGCTGGTTCTCATTCCTCTCACTGTTGCCTCTTTACTAAGATACCTCTCTTCAAATTAAGTAAAGGGAGGGAAANAAAAAAAATTAAATTAAGCTACAGAGAGGGAAGAAACTTCTCCCTTCAGAATATAATTTGACTGCTCAAAAAGAAAGGAGGGTAAAGAAAAGTATGTTAGTTATACAAAAAGCCACGTTAGGGTATTCGGTGGCAATTGACAATTTTTCAGCGTCGTATTCCAATGTTACAAATAACTACCTAGAACACATAAAAAGTACTATCGCGGGATCTCCTTAAAGCGGTGTTACACTTTGATATTAAAATAAACCGGCTTTGGTGGCCGCATGGCCTAAGGCGCTACTTTCGCAGTAGACTGGACTGCCGATGATGGGAAGATCGAGGTTCGAGTCTCGGTCGGGTGTGCTGAGGGTGGTTTTTCCACTCTACCTCCATGCAAATACGGATACACTTCCTATAAATATAACCTTCCTAATCCCTAAAACCATTAGTGTAATTAGTGCATACGCGTATAACCCGAATGGGTAGCAAGACGTGATGCTATTTTTTTTTAAATATTTATATTCCTTTAATTAAAGAAAAATATTTATTTCATAAAACATAATAAAAAATGAAAGTTTTAATGCAGTCACGCAGAAAAAACACTTAGATACACATATATGTTTTCTGGTTGAAGCGTAGGCATGTTTCTGATGTCACGGTTAATTAGCGGTGAGATGTTCTCTTAAGACAGTTGGCATACTAGCTACCTAATAGGCCGGTTCATTATACTACATAAATATTACTAAATATTAAGAAAGATTTTAATTAAATCCTGTGATTGACCTTAGTAGTCTCGGGGTTAAGTGCTCGCCTCAAGATCCGATGATCGTGTGTTCAAACCCAGCTGAGGTCAACATATTTTCCTTGAGCGAAAAAAATCGATAACACAAATGCCATCGGAGGGGAAGTAAAGCCGTCGGTCCCATATTTATTGTGGAATGTAAAATAACTCTGGAAGGTATGTGAAAATACCATTCCCGGCAAAATGGGTGGGCTCTTTCACGCTCGCTTGTAGAATTGGCTTTTTACATCGGATTTGTGTCTGAAATTAGCGTCAAGAAGGACATCTGGTCCTCCAAAACATATATAACAAGTTCTTGTGATTTTACTTAGAAATTATTATATATTAGCACCACGTCTTACTACCTGTTCAGGCTATACGCAGCTATACTAATTACGCTACTTAATTAGGGATGATAAAAGGTTAAATTTAAAGGAAGTGTACCAGCATTTGCGTCGATGGAGGGTGAAGAATAATTTAGGAAAAAACACCCTGAGTACATCCAACCGAGATTTGAATCCCGATCTCCCTGTCATCGGTATTCTAGTCTGTTAAGATAGAATGGGATAAGATGTAGGAAAAGAAGAAGAAGTTTTAGAAACTGCCAGATACAAGAGTCCTAATGTTCTTGTAGCTGTCTTAAATATAGAGATTAGGACTTAACGGCATTTTGTGATGCCTAAAGGGGAAACTACCATAACAGATGAGCCATGTGTCGACTGGATGAACCTGGATAGAGTAGCCTATCAGCTCGCTTAGCCAAAAGGTATTCATTTTAAATTGATTTTTCTTTCTTAATTTTTTGATTGGAAGTTAGATGTGTTTGTAAATATGATTTTAGTCACCAAATGATATTGTTTTGGTTGTAAGGGGGGGAGGATTTAATTTTAATCAACAAATTTAAAAAATGTGTTAAAATTGGTTATTATTTGTCACTATCAACAAAATTATAAAATATTTTTTTTAAATCCTAGATTTATTTTATTTAAGGAAACATTAAATACATAAAAACAATTTTGATTATTGTAATATTTAAACTAGTAGTTTTATTAACACTATACCTCGTTCCTTCCATTTAAAAAATTATAAGTACATCATGTTAAGAATCATGTCAAGTTAATAGCGTTATTGCAGTCGTATCGTTTATCTTTGTATTTCAAGTTGAAATATCTCTAATAATTTCCCCTTGGATTTGAAGTAGAGTTGATATTTTTCCTTGGTAATCAAGTTATAGACAAACATATGAGTTCTATATTTAACAGTACATTATATTAATATTTATAAAATAGTCATTACAAAAGATTGTGCTCTTTCAAAATTAACGAGATTTGTTAAATTTCTCATTCAAGACACCTTGATCTTTGAAAAAAAATCAACAATTAAAGTGTTTGATGCTATCCCTTTAGTCCTTTTATTCATCGCGTCTCACTGCCCATGTAAATATAACCACATTTGCGTTGAGGGAGACTGGGAAACCTATTAGGAAAGACAACCTCAGTATATATATACATATATATATATAGCCGGGATTTGAAACTCGACATCCCCGTCACCAATAACCCAGACTAAATTAGATTGAAATTTATACCCCCTTGCGAGTATTCCTACATTAGAAACCCAACTTGTAGCTACTTAGAGGCGTCACAAACATGAATCATCCCCGTAATCTCAACCACTGATGATGTTAGGGAAGCTTTGCTTGATAGAAAGAAAGCAGGAAGCAGATTTAAAGCAATATAAAGCTAAGGAATGAGTGTTAGGGTAGAAAGGTTTGGGGAGGGTAAGGCTTAAAAGAAAAACATATCAAGTCAAGTATTAGCTCCTTTTACAACTTAAATCTTTTGTCAGATTGTTTTAGGCTACATAAGGTTTATTTCTTAAATCTTTCTTACAAAGCTTACAAATACATATACCTAATCACGCCGTTCCCCTACGGGGTAGGCAAGAAACTGTGCATATAGCTTAAACAACAAAAACTGCGTACTTAATCCATACCAACTTTATCAACACTTCCCTATCCCTGCATACTCTCTTCGCTTCAACAACATCCATGCACAGATCATAGATGCTCTTTTATTATTAAAATTTAAAACTCTTGATGTCTCTTTTTTTCACAAAAAGGGAGATAAAATGTGGCGTGAGATAAAGGCTAGGATACCTAAACCGATAACTGATCCTCAGCCACCGCGACAAGCTATGCATGATTCTTTCTCCGTATTAAAACCGTTAAAAACCCTTTAAATTTTAAATTCAAACTTTTTAACTGGACAGAAATTCGTCTATATTTTGATGAAAATAATATTTTTAAAATATCAAACCACTTCCTAGATAATCTGGGATTTCTAAAGTTCCGCAACGCGTCTTAAGAGCTCTCCCTTAAGAAATAGTTTTTCGGGAGTGGGAGAAAAAATATCAAGTGATACTATACATTTGTTAGGAAAAATCATTCGAGTCAAAGTAACTTGAGTAAAAATAACTTTAATCACAATCAGTGAAGAACCAACATGCACCTCGTTATATTAATACCTGAAGATGATGCTAAGAATGGATTGAAACTTGTCTTACTCTGCCAACCGACCCCAAAGAATAAGGGATAACAGATAACATTAATCATCCTTTACTTAGATTATCTAACTTTAGTGATATTAAAACAAATTTCCAGCTTAATTTTTTTAGCACTGCGTCTTACTATCCGTTCGGGTTATATGCTTATGTACTAATTACGCTAATGGTTATAGGGATCAGAAATGTTATATAATGAAGTGTACCTGCATTTTCGCGGAGGTAAAGTAGAGACCCATTTTGGGAAAACCACCTTCATTAGACCCGATAGAGATTCAAACCTCGATATCCCCGTCATCAACAGGACAGTTTAACATGAGAGTGACGCTTCAGACCGCTCGGCCACTGAAGTGGATTAGAGATGTATTAAAACTTGGAACGACTGTCTACACTTTATAAGACAGCAGGTAGTTATTTACTTTTTTTAAGTGCTAGAAGGGATATGTTGATTAGGATCTGATCTACCAAAAAGGGTAAGCGACTACCTAAAGTTTGGGAAGCACGGAGCTATATAACTAATCCTGGTCTGATAAATCAGTCAGTAATAATATTGTGAACCTAATTTATAGTGTATCCAGTACAAAGTGTCAAAGAGTCATGGACCTATGTTTGTGATTAGGCGTGTTTGCATTTTTTATATGCATTTCATCTAGGCCTACCAGCACAATGTAATCGAGATGAGTTAAGGTAGAATTGAGAGTAAATATCTCCCTCATTTGCATGGAGTGAAAGTGAGAAACTATTTAGGTGGGAAAAAATATTGGTTCATCCAGATGGTATTCGAACCCAGACGAGATTGACGCCTTGTTGGTGTATCCACCGATGTGGTCCTAGCGATGTTTCGTAACACTTATTAGTTACTTTAGATGTGATAATATAATCTCGGTAGGAACATTGGAATTAAATAGACTAAAGTTGAATGTATTACAGATGAGTCTTTTAAAATCTAAAACATTTGATATGGGTACTTTTTTTTTTGGTGAAAACTTGTGTTTAGGATTAACATGATAGGTACCATTGTGGGGTAGAACACTGAGAAAAGGGGCAATTCAATTAGGCAAGAGCCGTTTTATTAAATGTATTTTGAATATTCGAAAGCAAAGAAAAACACACTTGCCATATTATCATCTTAAAAAAAAGTTTAGTAAGGAGAGATTATTTAGCTGTTAAGAGAAATCAATTGAGTCAAATTAACCAAATACATTAATTAGAATGAAACTCGTTAAGTTGATATATATAATGTTTAAAAAGTGGCCTTATGTTTCGTAAAACAGAATTATTAAATTTATATTTTAAGATAAATGTGGATGATGCTTTACAATTAATTTTGGGATTGAGCTCAATAATAATTATGATATATGAAATTATGTAGAAATGCAAAGAGTTTAAATTAATTAATTCGGGACCCGCTTCGGTGGCTGCATGGTCTAACGCGCTACTATCACAGTAGACTAGATTAACGATGACTGGGAGATCGAGGATCGAATCTCGGTCGGGTGTACTGAGTGTTTTTTCCTAAATGGTTTATCACTCTCTTTCCACGATAATGCTGGTAGATTCCTCTAAAATGCTTCCTTCCTCATCCCTACCCCATTAGACTAATTATCATATTATGCGCGTATAACTTGAACAAGCGGTAAGACGTGGTGATTTAAAAAAATCTCTAGTAGTAAGCTAAAGAAAAAAAAGCCATGACAGAGGGAAAAATATCACGTCAAAATTTGCTTTAAATTGTTAATTAGACTTACTAAAATGAAAATATATTTAATAATTATTAAAACTCAGTAGTATTTCGCGTAATCCCTAAAATCCTCTCCGTGCACGTAACATATGTTTTGGTAGCATTGCTTTAGTTGAATGCACGAGAGTGTATTTTATGAAAATAATAGGCTTTATATCCTGTTCAAACTAATGTTTTTGTTGTTTCGCAAATTAATTTGTCTCACCCTGTCCCCATAAGTGAAATGTAAGTCAATGATAAAGAAACAACCCCAGTAAAGCACTTACAAATTAGGGGGGGAGGGGGGCTACATTAATCGTATTTGTCTCAAAATGTGACTTGAATAGCCTAGGTTTTTTTCTTAACATCTCATCTTAATATCCGTACGAGTTGAATAGTTATGTACTAATTACGCTAATGTGTTTGGAACGAGGAAGGTTGAATCTAGAAGATGTTTACCCGCATTCGCTTGGAGGGAGCGTGGAAAATCACTAATAAAAACAATCGGTGGACTCAACCTGGTTTCGCAGCCCGATATTCTCACCATATACAGTCTAGTCTATTACAAGAGTGATGCCTTGGATCAGAGGTTCCCAACCTGGGGCTCGCGAAGAATCCTGTGGAGGCCCATGAAACAAATCTAGATTTTCAAGCTATTTTTTATTTTCACATAATATATTTGCCATCCTCAATTAGCTTGAACATCAGTTTTTTCTCCATTACTTCTTTTTCATTTTATTAATATAAAACGGGTTACGTAGAATACTAGAAATGTGTGCGTAGGTTTTTCTTTCACCAGTAATGGCGGTGGAGATCAGGGGGTCCACAATATTGAAAAGTTTGAAAACCACTGCCTTATATCATTCGGCCACCAAAGCGGGTGACTTAAATAGTTGTTTACTTGGTACAATGTGTAGCGTTCTGAGTAGGGGCAGGGGTAGACGAAAAAATGGGGAGAAGATTGTTAACCCTCATGTACTCGAGATTTCCTGCACCCTCTTACAGATGTGATAAGTAAATAGTTGAAAAGAGGGGGGAAGGTAAAGGGGGTACTTAGGTGATCTGTGTGACCAGTAAAACAGAAAAAAATAGGTTTTGAATCAAAATTTTTGATTTTCAAAACTCATGCATATAATAGAAGTATCATAATTATTATGACACGAGTACTCTGACCTCGTACTTTCAAAGAAGATCCACACAGAAATGAAGGAATCAGGTTAAAAACATTACAAGGAAGTAGAATGTAACTAAGATATTTACAAAAATAAATTAATTTTAAACGTTGAAAAAATCTAGCAATAAACCCATAAATTTGAAATTAGTTAATATCACAAATATAAATGTTCAAGCTTTAATAATAAAAAACAGAACGACATCAATTTGGAATTAAATGTACGCTTGTGCAGGGCTTTGTGAGCACCCTATGGTGTAGATGAGTGGGTGTCACATCAGGGGATGTTTCATCTTCCCTCCCCTCTAATTGGTGGTTGTCAGGGTGGTTAGTTCTCCCCAGCCCGAGGCAAGACACTCTGCAATCACACTAGACTCAATTTGCTCTTTCCCAGAATCTTCACTATGACTATGACGGATGAATGACTCCTTAGCTATATTGTAAATAACCTTTCACAGTGATGTGTTGATGTCTGGGATGTGTGGGCGAAGTGTAAGCTATTTTCTAGATATGTTTGTTTGTAAGTCGTAGTTGATACAATAAATTGGTTCATAAAATACACGTTTAAACACCCATGGTAAAAACAACAACACATTTTTAGAGTGGCTTTTGCCTTATCGACGTCTCTATCCATGCACAATTATGCTTTGCAAATTTATATTTAATTATTTAAGGTAGATAACGTGTACTTTCTAGATATCAGCACATTACCTGCAAAATAACTCAACACTAAACTTGAGGATACTTCTTTAGCGAAAGTGAATAAAACAAACTCATTATAATTTATTTTTTTAATTCGTACAGCCATCACAAGGGCTATTATTAACTACTTGAGAAGGGTAACTTAGAAAAGATGTATTTGAATTAGCGTGGATCTAGCGTAACAGCCAAAATCAATCTCAATTCATCCAGACGGGGATCCGAGCCCTGACCTACCCGTTTACGCTGACCAAGTTTAATACAAGTCTAACTACTTAAACCACGTAACTAGTGATGTGAAGTAATAAACTATTCTTAAGAGACCACATTTCAAACCCAAACGCTAACCAGACTGTTTTTTTACACAATAATTTGATATGGCCATCCGGGTGTATGATTATTATTATTATCACCGCGTCTTACTACCCGTTAGGGTTGTACGCAATTACACTAATGTGCAATGTTAGGGTGATTGTGAGATGAAATGGAGGACCTACAGTTTAACGTGGGATCCTGAACCACGGTGGAGGCCTGGCATTCCACACATTCACAAGTTGTGATTAATACACGTCTTGTCAGAGGTGAATGAAGGGTTTGGCAACATCCGGGTTAAACGATTACAGTACCTCATTCCTTCCTTCTTTAATTACATCGTTGATAGTGATGCAAACTGAATTAGTGGTCAAGTGGACCAAGACGTTAATTTGCGCAGTACTCGATTGCTGGTATTGGTGATGTAGGGGTTAGAATCCCAGTCAAGTGGTTTTCATTAAATCTTTTACCAATTTCCCTTCTTGCAAAAGTGAGCACATTTTCTTTCAATTATACCTTCCTTATCTTTACCACATAGGTAAAAATTAAATGTGAGTAGATCGAATAGATGGTAAGACAAAAAAGAAGCTTAACTTGCCATCCAACGTTTGTCTGACCTTTTAAAAATAACTTGAGCCAATCAGCATATAATTTCATAAAAACAAATAAAATTAATGATGATTAGGTCAATATTTGATCATAATCATTTGTTTGTAGATGAACCTCAAAATATATGGCTGAATATATATAGTTAAAACAACCAACGCATATATTCTACTTTTCTACCTACTTAATCAATGCTCTTTTAGACAACAATCCTAGAAAATAAATATTCCTTTCAATTAGTGAGAACCTAATACAAATAACTCAATGTTGGTTTAGTGGCTTGCTTACAAGAGAAGACAAGCTTGCTGGCCAGTTGTTCGAGTCCATCCTCTTCAAGAGTGGTTATTCGAGTAGCCGATAAATCTCGATTATGCACTGCTGCGTGCTAATCATGTTGGGAACTAGACTTGTATAAACTCGCCGAGCTTCAGAAAAAAAAAAAGTAAAAAAGTCATGAAAACAGTTTTGTGTTCTGCTGCACATCTGTCGATGGTGGTATATAGAGGCAGCGGTGGACCCAACAGGAAGTTACTCTTGAACTACAGACCGCGCGAACTTGTTGACAAACCGCCGTCAATTTCAAACTTCTCGATCAAGTTGAGTTCTTAAAAAAAAATAGAGTGTGATGACAAACTGAAGAGAGATCCTTCAGTTGCTACGATGTAGGACGCGTGAACCGGTAAAATAGCAGCCATCTTTGTTTGTTTTACAAAGACAGGCCATCCAGATTACGATCTGGTGTGACTTTGTCGGACCTTGGTTTGAATTCTGGTAAGGTTGAAACTTAGTTTCTAAATGAAGCGGATTGTCATGGGGAGTATATTTTAGAGGCTATACAAAGTCGGGGAAGTAAACAAATTTTTTAAAAAAGGTTATTATATTTTACTTATAATTGTCAAAATTGACACCATCTGTCAAATGTGACAGTTAAACTTACAGCTACGTTTAAATTGAAACAATCATTTTGCAATTTAACTATGACTGAATTTTAATTACACAAGTTGGATAAAGTTCTTTCCTAGACAGGCACCCTCCTTGACAAGCACCCTCCTAGACAAGCACCCTCCTAGACAAGCACCCTCCTAGACAAGCACCCTCCTAGACAAGCACCCTCCTAGACAATCACCCTCCTAGACAAGCACCCTCCTAGACAATCACCCTCCTAGACAAGCACCCTCCTAGACAAGCACTCTCCTAGACAATCTCCCTCCTAGACAAGCACCCTCCTTGACAAGCACCCTCCTAGACAAGCACCCTCCTAGACAAGCACTCTCCTAAAGATATGTTTTTATAAATAAACCTCAGTACATCCAGTCGAGATCAAACACTGCCATTCAGGTCAGAATACACAATATCTATGCGGCCTACACTATCTGATCTAACGGGAAAGGGAGAAAAGAGGTCAATCAGAGGAATCCTGTGAAAAGAATGTAAATTGGAATCCCACTTAAGTCTCGCTTACCATTGAGGACCTGGCCCCAGTCTATATTCTGAAACATTAGGGCAAAACGATAGGACTAATCTAGCTTGCGAGTCAATTTCAATCTCTAACCCCCTACAGCCCTCGCCATTTTACATTCCCTAAGAGTCACGAGTGTGTGACAGTATGCTAGGTATGTTAACACACGGCTACACACTGTGACAACCTTTGTGGTTGGGTCGCACACCGGACTAGGATACATCAAGTAGGCGCTGCTCAAACAATTGGAGTAGAAAAGTACTCTTTGAAGTCGAATCAATGTCCCCCACACTTGTGGCGGATCACTCTAAAATACCTTTGTCCACGGGGTCATGAGCTCCCTTGTACTTTAAAAGTTGAATGTAGAAACCTTTTGAACTTTTCGTGAACATGCCAAGTCCAGAACTGTAAAGGAGAATTTCAAACCCACACCGGTGGTCACGCGGATTGACGTCAATCTTGTTTTGTCTGGTTATCCAGTGTCGGGAAAGTTGGGGCTCTAATTTCAGTAGGAAGTGCGGTTCTTAAAGGGTTTCTCACTATCCTTAAAAGCAAATGTGGGTAAGTTTTATTTAAATCCTACCTTTCTCATCCCAACCCTATGAATATAAATATGCTGGTAGACAGTGCTAGTAGTAAGACGTGGAATATTTTAAAAGTAAATAAATCAAAACCACACATTTCACACTGAACTTTTTTTTACCGAACACAATTTTAAATCTGAGCCTATGTTCGTTCAACTCAAGGTACTTATTATTAGTACTATTATTTCAGTATATAAATTCGTTGACACAAAAGTTACTCTTAACGTTATAAACACTAATTTAAAACTAAGAAAACAAAAGAAAATACCCATAACTCGATTCCATTTTATTTTCCCTTTTAACTCCCAACATTTTTACCCCAGCATTAAGTGCAGAATAACTAACTAGTATATTTATATTTTTTTAGCATTGCATCTTACTACCCGTTCGGGATATACACTGATAGTATATTGTTATTTCGTAAATGTCAACTTTTATTTTTGAAACAATTAATACCAGCTGAGTTAACAAATAGGCTATGGGTAAGTAACATAGCTTTGTAAACAATACAATGAAACGTAAGATCTTGAAATATTATTGGTATATTTAGTTTATTGAAACGTATGTAATGCATAGTCTCGTTTAAAGAGATGGATCTTAAGAGCCCGTCTTACCGACCTGGATAACATCTAGCTTAGGCAGGGATATATTATCTATTCTACATTAGAAAACAGTAGAATTGAAACCAGTGAAAGCGTTTTGAAAACAGTATTTAAAAATATGAAATACTAAAAATTACTATCCTCAAATGAGTTAACCTATTAAACTTATCTCGATTTCACCGTTTTCGAATGAAAAATGCAGAAAACCACACTTAGAAGAGATTTTTGGTTAGAGCGTAATTTAAAAAAATCTAATTTCCCGGTTAGTTGGTCGTGAGATAGACTTTTAAGGGTAAACATTTGCTTCCAGATGCTCCGCATTTTATGTACAATATACGTATATATTAGGATAAAACAACTCAGAACACCCGGCTGGAATTCGAACCCATCCTTCCAGGCATCGGTGAACCATACTAGACTGCCGCATTTGTTCGTGTCTACCGGTGTGGTTAAGAAAGCTATTAAACCTTTTGAAAAAAAATTCACAGCTTCCAACATTTCTACTCTCCAAAACAGTAATTATTCCCCCATCTATGGAGAGATGTGGTAAATGGAATTTTGTATATAAATTCATATTAATCTACCACAAAACTGTCTCTGCTATGGTAGTTATGTTTAGTAAGTTAGTTATATTTCAGATACGTGCGCTGGTAAACGCGTTGTCTAAAATCTAAATGTCAAGCTCATTATTTTATTCTTAGCTTATTGGGGACGGGGGAGGGGAATTTGGTGTTTGAATAACAGCCGGGCATACTGAAGGTGATTTTCCCCTAAATGTTTACCCACCCTCCCACCGTGCAAATACGGATACATTTCCTCTAAGTTCTACTTTGCGGACCTCTAGCAAATTAGCGTAATTAATTTATACTAGTATGTCTCAGACTTACGATATTTACTAATAAAAATAACCATCTTAGTATAAGGAGTGGAGGCATTGACTTGTTATAAATAAATATTAATTCGTCTAAAAAATTCAATTTACTACAAGTTTCCAAAGTTGGGGGAAAAGCGACTTTTGAATAGATACATTATTGTTAAAAGGTTATTCTGCGAAAATATTTCGAGTTGTGATTTTTTTCTGAAGTAACCGATGACGAAGAGGTTGGGGTGCGAATCCCGGCCGAGTTTCCTGAGATATTTTCTTCCTAAATAGTTCCTCACGCTCCCTCCAAGAATATAATGATACATCTTCTTTAAATTATATCTTTTACTTCGTCCTTATTCGATTAGTGTAAATACGACGATGCAGTGGTAAACGCAGTGTACGTTAAAATATTTTGTTTACGATTATTTAATTTAAATAAACTTTTAGCTACTACGCATATGTCGATAATATATGTAGAACTTCTAAATTGTTTATTTGTATTCAATTCCTAAATTCCACACTCAAACGTTTTTAATTAAAAATAAAACAGAAAAATTGTTTACATTTTGTAATACAGATTTTAATGATTTGAGAACAAAAAAAAGGTACAGCCTCCATTGTAATGGGATCGCAGCGAGCGCAGTTTCGTCCTCCCTGTCAACATCCCTTCCCACGCCACTGGCAGGATCTATATGTCGTAGGTAAGCCACAGGAGATAGATAATATGCCCGGCATGCCTGTATACTCGGGAAAGTAAATGGCTTGTGGCGAAAGCGTCGTTCATCTTTTGAGCGCTGGTGGACGACGACCTCCGTCGGATAATTGCGGTGCGCTAGTCTCTGTGGCAATAAATACTTGGAGGCGATGCACTGTCAGGTGTGGACGCAACATAGGCCTACATACCACGCGTGTTCCCTTTGGCTCAAAATAAATAGAAAGCGTAAACATTTAAAATTTTAAAATTTGTACAATAAGGTGGGATGGAAGGGGACTCGAGAAAAGGCCAGTGTTTTTGCAGTTTTTACGTCAAACTTTTTTTTGGGCAAAAAAATAATAAATATTGTTCCAGTACAAACACCAGCAAGCGAAATGGCGACCCGAACAACGAACCGTACGCCGAACACCGGCAGGTGGTGGGGGTGTTCGGTTCACTGTTTTTCCGTTAGTATCGTCCTAAGTCAAGGAAAATAATACGTATCAACAAGAATCGGCCGCTGCATATATTTGTATCCATCTCGCCTTGAAGAAGCAAAGTAAAATAAACATCTGTGCAGAGATTTATTCTTTTATTAATATTATGGTCTATCAACTACTCTGGTTTAATAAATATTTTTAAATAGTAATTACTTTTTAATTTTTTATTAGATTTTTATCAAATAAGTAATCACTTATTTTTAGAATAATGGACCTTCCCCCCACACCCACCCTATGGTCCAGCCACCCTTGCCTGAAGATATTTATGTTTCAAATTTACCTTTTTAAATTCTAGAAATAATATTCAATGAACCGTACATCAAAAAAAGAACGTTTTTTTCTCATATCTAGGCTGAAGTAAAATCTATGTTCGTCGAAATGTTCGCTTACCTGTCCACACTGTCTAAACACGTTCGCGCACCTCACTTCGATGGTTCGTCAAAATACCGACATCGGGTGGATCGGGGAAATGTGCTTGGTTTTGTTGCAGGTCCGCTGGAATTTTATATCACTTTGCACGGTTCTGCGTTCGGTTCGCCATTACACTTGCCGGTGTGTACGAGGCTTATATAGAGTTTAACTTTCTTCACATGGTGATATCAACAGTTGTTGAATAGCCATCATGAACGTAGCGGCATTAGATGACAAACTTTTTAAGTTAAAAGAAAACGTCATTAACTCCCAGAACACTCTTGGCAGATATTCAAGAAATTTTGAGGTCATCATGTGAAGAAAATTAAATTCTAAGTTTGTACTGGAGCAATATTTGATTTATTTTGGCTAAAAAATTCTTGCCATAAAAACTGTAAAAGCTCTGTCCCCCCACCCACATAACCTTCCATCCCATCCTAACTTAAGACCGGAGAAAATGCATACATTTGTTTAGAAGAAAGTTAAGGCTTTACAATTAATTACAGATGAATATCAAAATTTAGAGGATGGAAATGGGTTTTAGGCTAAGAATGTAACTACACTAATTATCATGTTCACAAATTGAAAAATGGTGCCTAGACAGTTGGATCGACGGTTGTTAAGGTATCATTTTTAAATTTGGTTTTAAGTGATTTTTTCTATTATTTTATTTATTTGAGGTTTTTTACATCCACTCTCTGAACTGACTTATTATATAAGCACATCATTTATAAATTAACTTAAACCTAAAATCAAACATAGCACCCATCCCCCGGCTATTAATTCATCACTGTGAAAGGTTAAACCGACATTTCACCAACTATAAGTTTTTCGGCCATGCCGGGAATCGAGCCCGGGACCCTAAATTCAATAGAAAGACACGCTACTAACTAAACTAAGGTGTCAGATGGTTTTAAGCCATGTGCTGATATAATCAGTAGGTTAGAAGAAAATTTTGTTATTTCCTGGCTAAACACATACATTAATTACGATAGTTAAATAGGGATGAGGAAGATATAAAATTAGAATAAATGCACCCGAATTTGCGTGAAGAGAGTGGCAAAACACCCTCAGTACAACACCCGACTGGGGTTAGAGTAATGATGTAAATAACACCATTAATCCAGTCCAGCATGAGAGTGACGCGTTAGACCACGTAACCACCGATGCGGGTTGAGTTAACGTTAAGTACCGTAAATAAAATAGATTTAAAAAAAAATATGATAAAGAGTTGAATGACTTACCAGTTCGTTATCAAACTGAAATAGAGTAAATAGAACACATTTGGCTTCGTTCCCGGTCCATGGTGTGACAGACAGTAAGTGTCTGGCGCGGCGATGGAAACCATGAATGAGGCGGTGGGTGACGTATCGTATTTCGCATGAATTGACCCTCTCCCCCTTTCCCTCCCTCACAGATATGACCTCCCCTATTTGACTTCACTTGGCCCCGGATGACTAGACCACATACAATGAGAGAATTAAAGATATGTCTCCGCTGACGTTGCTTATAGGATAGAACGGGTAGAACTAGAAACGATTGACGAAAAGGTCCTTTTAAAAACGTCTAATTTAAATGAAACAATAATTGGCATAGGTGGCCATAGACATTCGTTTGCACCTATGATCAGGAAAGCTATAGTGTCTTTCCTGCTAGTCTCTATGTGTATTGTATATAGGCTAGTTGGATTTGAGTAAAATTACCTTTTAGAAAGTAAAAACATATTTTTACTTTCTCTCGACACCTCGTAGAGAAAGTATTTTGATCGTAAAAAAATAAAACTAGAGATTTTGATAAATGTCGAAATTAAAACTAAAAAAGTGGTTTTTCGCAATGCCATCTGTTTGTCTGTACCTCGGGCTTGAGCCGAAACTATTTACCGATTGGGCTAAAACTTAGTCTCTAGGGTTTTCATTGGGTCCCCCCGCCCCCCGAGTTTTTTTTTTGATTGAATTAGTTATTTACCCCTAAGCTTAAGGGTAATTTACTGAAGGGCAAAAAGAGGAAAAATCTATTTTCTCGAAATAAGCTCTAGTGAGGTGAGTTCTATAGCTAAACATTGTTTTTCACCATAAACAAGATAGAAATTCTCATTTTCTCATGAAAATGGAGTACTTTCCACGGGGGAAATTTTCCAATCTGGATAGTTTTCCCGCTACTATTTAAGATAAATAATAACTTATCATTGTAAAATTGTAGTAATATTAAAAATACAAATCTTTCATTTGAAATATATGCTTATAAAACCAATCATTTCTGAGCTATAGTCAAATATAAATACTTTTAATTCAGGTCTTAGAAAAGGAATTTGATCCTTATGCTCTTTGGTGGAAAAAGATGTGTCTCTTTTCTCAGTTTTTCTGTAGCAATGTTCCTAGTTTCAAATGCCAAGGTGTAAGTAAGTATCAGTGTATATTATTACATCTATGATCTTTGATGTAGTTTTTCTACAACAATGTATACAACTATTATTTCAGTCAACAAATCTTATGAGTTTTTAATAAATGTGTTTTAAGATAAAAGAGAGGAAAAATCTTTGCTTTGCGCCATGCCATTTATTTTTACGGTCAACCTTAACAATATTTTACAATATCTTTATTGTTATTTTAAGGATATTGAAAGTACTTATCAAAAATGACAGCTGCAGATCCTATGACTTGACGTATGAATACGTGAAAGTAGACTTGTTCTTTTCTAGCTGTCAGTAAGGACTATAAATTTTTACCCTGATTATCCTGATTTTGATTCGAAGTCTGTTCTTGAAGGCATTTTATCCTACTAAAATACATTAGGATTCTAGAACGATATTAAGTTTTTCAAAACTGGCTTACTACCAAAATCATGGTATAGTTTTAGCTAACCCTCATAGGTGGGCACGTGATCTTAGCGTCTAACGTGGTGCAAAAATCTAGAAGACTAAACATTGAATACTAATACCACCACCAGTGCTAACTAGGTTTGTAGTGACTTAATTTAATACAATATCATTAGATTTCAATGAATACCCATTATCCTTCTTTTTAACAAATTTTTAAACTAGTCTACCTTATCTCAGAAGGTAGTGTGTCTGCATACTAAGCTAATGGTCACTGGTTTGATTCCTGGTATGAAAATATATTATTGGTGAAATTTGAGATTTTCTTTTCACAGCTATCTCTTTGATGGTTGGATGTTTAAAGGCGTCACTCTCGTGTTTGATTGGATTGTTGGTAGTGAGGAATCTGGGTTCGAATTCCGGTTGATTGTATATATGTTGCTTTTTCATAAACAGTTTTCCATTCTCTCTCCACGTGAACTAGGGTACCTTTCCTTTCAAATTCTACCTTTCTCATGCTTATTTCATTAGCGAAATTAATTTATGCAAATAGTCCTAACAAAAATCCTTAGTGATTATTTATATTATTATTTTAATTATTTAACGTGCACTTTTTGAACCGACTGATTATATCAAATCACGACTTATAAAATATAACCTAATTCTAGAACAGACACAACAATCAGCCCCCGGCCGCTAAGGGAAATCCACATTTCACCAATCATACATTTTCCGGCCTTGTTGGGAGTCGAATCCGGTACCCTTAACACAGTAGGCAGACACGCACCCAAATGAGCCAAGGTGAAGAGCTTTAGAAACGGTTGTCTGGAATTTATTAAGAAGGTTTTTGAGCATAAATAAAAAAAAAATCTTTTGAATTCCACAAAAGAATATTTTTTTCATGTTTAGGTATAGTTTATATAATTATAAACTCTTGAAACCTCATAGAATATTCTTAAATACAAATAAGCATATAACCGCTTGGTATAAACACTTTGTATGATAGTATATTTTAAGCCTAAACATCCTCAACAATGTTCAGTTTGTTTCGTAGGGTCTATTTTTCATAATCATTCAAGTAATATATTTAGGCTATAGTACTAAATAAGCTAAATTTAGAATAGTAGCACTATCTTCTTAAGTCAACAACCCGAATGTTGATTTGATGTGACTTAATATCCATCTGGAGCTGGGCATGCACTCGGAACTTCAATTGGTTAGCGCTACCTGCACCATCTGGTAGAAATCTCATGATGAACTAGGGAAGTTCAGGAAGTGTAGTGGTTCCCCGTTGCCTTCCCAACTAAATTTCCAAGAGCGAAAACAAAAGAGCCTACATATTTTACCGGAGAGGTATTTTCTAATACCTTCCAGCGTTCTTTTACATGTCACAATCGACATGAGACCAACGGCTTTACTTCCGCTCCGAAGAAAGTTGTGCTACAGATTTTTATCTCTCAAGAAAAATCCATTGACCTCGGCTGGGTTTGAACCCACGAATATCTGGTCCTGAGGCGAACGCTTTACCCCAAGACCACCGAGGTAGATAATATTACTGAAAATTATTTCAGATTTTTTCTTACTGTGAAGCACTAAGCCAAAATATATTTATGAAACTTAGCTCTCCATTACTCACAAAGTTTTTAGTTTGAAAACTTAGCGCTCGTACCAATTTGACTATAAATATAATTTGTTTGTTTTAAAGGAAATTAACTATATTAATAATGATAATTAACAGATAGAACCCATTCCATCAATTTAGAACTAAGGGAAAAGTAAAAAACCCAAATTCTCAATGTTATGGATATTATTACATTCAAACCTGGAATCAAGTTTTAAATCACTACCATGTGAGCTAAAGCATCAGACAATAACTGGTTGGTGACCTAGCGGTCCAGGGGTGAGGTGTCAGACTTCTGTGCTGGGGGTCCGGGGTTCAATCTTCGGTCCCGGTATAGATTTATTTGTTTGCTAAACCTTTCCTTCACCTCTGACAAGATGTGTATTAATCACAACTTGTGAATGTGTGGAATTGCCAGGCCTCCACCGTGGTTCGGATTCCACGTTAAACTGTAAGTCCTCCATTTCATCTCACAATTACCCTACCATTACACATTAGCTTAATTGCGTGTAACCCCAACGGGTAATAAGACGTGGTAATAATAATAATAATAATAATAATAATAATAATAATAATAATAATAATAATAACTGATTGAGGGCATTCAATACTTATGGAAACCAACATTGCTTCAAAAAGATTTAATAAAACATTACATTTTCGTATTATGTAGACTGTAAAGGACATTGACCCGGGAGGTCAGGCTTTGATCACCAAAGATGGGTATTGTGCTTATTTCCAATTTTTTTTAATATCCATATCCACTGGTATTAAAGCGTTAAAAAATCTAGAGTAAAGGAATAAAAATCCCTGTAACTATATTAAAATACTGTCGTTGGATGGTTATTCGTTTTTTATTTGACAATAAATAAAAGTATGGCGTTATGGAATATGACGCATGAACTTCATTAAAAAAACTCTCGTTAAAACGAATTTAACAATTTTTTTTAGTTTTATGGTCGTGGTATCATTTATCAAGTGTTGACTACGAAACAAGACTATGAAACAATACCTATTTTGAGACGTATATTTTTCCTGGTAATTTATATAAACAATTTTTAATTGACAAACGCTATAAATGCATGAGTGTTGATTCAGATCAAAAGAAATTAACAACGTTTGAGTCATATTTTATCGCTCATACAATTTAACAAAAGGTACATTTTTAACATCTTCCTTTATTTACTATAGTGACTTATCATATATTATTTTTTGGACAAACACAATAAGCAGGTCTCAGCACATTAATTTGCCATACAATGAAAGGCAGAAAATACATTTTTTTGTGAAAAATTTAACTCACTTACCCTCAGCTTATTATTATATATGAGATACTCGATTCCTCGAATCCTTCAGTATTCGAGAGATTAAAGATTCGTAAAAATCTCAAAAAGATAACTTGAATTCAGTTATGAAAACCCATGACTTGAAATCCCAATTTTATGCAATTTGTAACACTAACTATACAGATTTATGTTTTTGGGAAAATAACAAAATTATAAAGAGAGACAGAATTGTATTAATAATATTAATTTAATAGAAAAGTGATATCTTGGTTTTTAATCACGTCGTAGATACGATAAAAAAAATAGCGTATGTCATTGGTTTTTTTAGCACCACGTCTTACCACCCTTAAGGGTTGTACGCTTATTAACTACTTACACTCATATGTTAGGCACTAGGAAGTTTAAGTTGTTTTTAGGAAGTATATCCACATTTGTGTGGAAGGAGAGTGGAAAAACCATTTAGGAAAACATCATCAATACAGCCTATCGGGATTGAACCCTGACCTCCCAGTCTTCGGCAGTATATTCTATTGCGTATGCCACCTATATATATACTGGTAGGTGGGGTTACTTAGGCCTAATTATATTATGTGATGATGATGATAACTACGTGGTGCCAGTAAAAGGCTTTAGCCTAATCAACCAGACCATAGCAACCATAGGAACCAATTACCTTCAGGAAAAATACCTACGGTACCACCAGGAATCAAACTAGGGGCCTCTAAGCTAGTAGCCATGAATTCAGACCACTTGAGATAGAGGCTGGCCTTGAAATATCCTATAAATACTTATAAAATAACACTAGTAAAATAGTAAAATGTTAACAATCTTGATCGCCAACAATGTGTTTGTATTTTCTGAAAGGTCCTTTTTTATGAAAATAAGTTAGTAGCTCATGTTCTATGTTTGCATGTCACAGTGAGGGAGGATTTAATCCAAGAACTTGCAAAGTCGAGGATTAGGGAGTTCCGCATTTTGGGATTATTTTAGAGCACCGCGTCTTACTAATCTTTTGGCCTATAGGCCTATGTATTAATTTACACTAATGGGCTATGGACGAGGAAGGTTGAAGCTAGAGGAAATATACCCGCATTTGAATGAATAGAATGGGAAACCATTTAGGTAAAACCACCCTCTGTACACCAGACCGGGATTGAACTACGATCTTCCCATCATCGTCAGTCTAGTATGAGAGTACGCCTTAAACCATGCAGCCACTGATGTGAGTAACTTCATGCTGTTGTTCTCCTTCCCTTTACCAGACATAAAATATGAAAATGAAATACATATTGCCCTTTTTATTCACAACAATACTAAAATAATACTAATTTTTATTCTTTCATTTTTACGATTTGGATCATAAACTCTCCGCTATTCGTTTAGTGCACAAGTTTACGTTTGGCTGGAATCGAGGAGAAGGCATGTATAAAATTTAGATTTTTAAATGTAATAAAAATAAATTTTAAGCAGTAGAATTAGTTTTATTAGGCTCTAATTCATAGAATATTCTTGACGAATTAATAACAATTCCACGATTTAAATACTCATAAAATAAACTTCAAATGGTTTCTGAAGTCGTTCAATGTTTAAATATAATTTAGGGGCAGACACCCCAATACAAGACTTACAAATTAACTAAAGCCAAAATAGTATGAAAATATTACAGATCCAACCTTAGGATCTATATTATATTTTAATTACTATTCGGTTAGTAGAAAGAACTATTGAAGTAAACATTTTTATTTTAGTACCACCCGGAATCGAATCAGGGTCTTCAAGACTTGTGGTCTGTAACTCTTATCCTTTAATCAAAAGCACGGGTAAAATAACGAAGTAATTTAACTAGAATCTCCCTGATAGGTATATTAAAATCAGTGTGGTTCCCATCAAATGATAGATTCAACAAATCAACTTTAAATCGTATGTTGATATAGAAATGTGTTTGTAAATTATACTTCAAATATTTCAGAAAAAAATATGAATAGTTAGATTAAATTATTATTACTATATATAATTAGTTTACAATATCAACAAGTGTTTGAAGATTAATTAAATTAATTTATAAAATACTATAGCTATGTGCACCACGTCTTACTATCCATCTGGGATATCCGCATATATGCATCAACCGGATAGGAATGAGAAAAGTAGAATTCCCTTTGGTAGGAAAATAGTGGAAAACGATGTAAGCAAAAAAAAAACACCTTAGTAAAGTCTGTTCAGTGTAGGAATTGTTTTCTGAAAGGCCTTTTTCTCTACTAGAAAGCTATTATATAGTAGGATTTTGGTAGGAAAAAATACCTTTCAGAGAGTAATTCCTACCGTGAGTGAGTATACACTACCAGGAAAAATTCCAATCCACCCGTCACCAGAAAATTCGGTTGGAGGACTCTGACGCCTTATTTCATGTGTAAGAATATGTAAAGAAAATGACTTCAATTTTTCCAACATTTATATAGGTGCGAGTAAGGGGTCCAATCAAGATTTCAGAACAGTGTGGTGGGCACCAATATTTTTTTTTTTCGGTGGACATATGTATAATATATATTATATAAAATATTTTTTAAAAACCACATATTTGTCATTGGAGGGAGATAAAAAAGGGAATTTTACATTTAATTTTTATAACTAATTGGCAATTACTCTGTGAGAAATAAAAGGGAACTTTACATTTTTTTAAAATTTAATTATTTGGGAATTACTCTTTTCTAGTAAAAATTATGGTGTTTGACCCTTTTTTTTTCATCCACCATACATTTTCGTAAAGAATAATTGAAGATTAAAAAAATATATCATATGTATTTTTTATTTCATTTATCTAAAAGTTAAATATATATTGCTGTGTGCCAATCAACACTCAAATAAATGGGCCTAATATTAATTCGCTTTTAAAGTCAATTCTCTCATCAAATAATTTCTTATGACCCGCGTCGGTGGCGTAGTTGGCTAACGCGCTTGTTTCGTGTAGAGCCAGACTGCCGAGGACGGGAAGATCGAGGTTCGAATCTCGGTCGGGCGAACTGGGCGTGGCTTTTCCCAAATGGTTTTCCATTCTCCCTCCATGCAAATGCGGGTTCACCTCTAAATTCAGCCTTCCCAATTCCTAATCCATTAGCGTAATTAGTACTTAAGCGTATAACCCGAACGGGTAGTAAGACGCGGTGCTAAATAATTTTTAAAAAAATCTTATGGCTGGGAAACAAGGCTGAAATTCTTGTTCGTAAACAATCTTCAAGATAAGAATCAATAAATCAAGATCTGTATTTTAATGTTGGGATGTTGATGGTCGAAAACAATGCAATACAATGTTAGATTCGCTCACATTCTGTCACTAGAACGAAGCTAATGGGTTCGCGATACGCTATACACGTTTTATGCTTAAATGAACCTGTTGAATCATCAGTCACGGGACTCCACAGATATCTTTGTGGGCGCGATGACGCCCGTGGGTACCACTTGGGGGGAACACTGTCGTAAGCAAAGCCAGATAACCCATAAAACACAATTTAGAGTGAGGAAGACTAGTTTAGAAAATACAAACGTTGTTTATCATGGTGGTAACCATTTAGGCCTACTATTTATAAGTATTAGTTTATAAACATCGATGCCATCTATAAATCGCTTTGGTGTTCGCATGGTCAAAGGCAGTGTGGTCCAACTGACAGACCGCGGGTCAAATGCGGTCCGTGCTCGCTGAAAATGTGGCCCTCACACTATTCTGTAGGAAAATTAAAAGGAAACCCTCTGTGGTAGATGTGAAATAGCTAATGATTTGTTTAAAAATATATATTTAAAAATGTCATGATTGCAGTTTATTACTATGCATTTATTTTATTAGTGAAAATATGTAGGGCCTATAATACTAGGCTGTTTTGTTGTTAAAGTCTGTGTGCGTGCAAATTTCATAATACATTTTTGGGAGATCAATGAACTTTATTGGGCAGTAAAATTTGAAAGATTCTGCCAACAAAAATACAATTTATATTTAAGTATTGAAATTAATTGTTTATTAAGTGTTGTTTGTAAGTCTATATTAATTTGATGAGATTACTAAATATATCTTCGGCCCGCGGTGCAAACTAATAACCAGATTTGATCCTTAGGATGAAAAACGTTGGGACTACCCTGGTTTAAGGTGTCATCCTCGCAATATACTGCACTGCCGATGAAAGGGAGATTCGGGGTTCGAATCCCATTCGGGAAGTACTGAGGGTGATTTTTCCTAAATTGTTTTCCACTCTCCCTCCCCGCAACTGTGGGTACTTTTCCATTAAATGTTACCATCTTCATCCCTAACACGTTGGTGTAATTAATACTCATGCGTACAGCATTAATGGGTAGTGAGACGTGGTTCAAACAATAAATAAAAAATACTACTTAACAAAAGGAATAGCTGCAGATCACGTGACATGACATGGAATTACATGGAAGTAGGTTAAGTAGCTTTTGTAATTGTCAGACAATCCATTTAACCGCGTGAAAGTCAAGTAAATTTTGCTAATGAAAAAAATTATACTAAACGAACGCGATTTATTTCAATATATTTACTAAAAATATAAATTGATTTATATAATATCTCTATGATCAATAATGAATTTAAAAAAATTTATTTCCATTAAAAGTAGCTTACTCTTACCAGGCAACGATTTCAAATTTTCTTCCAATTGAGATAATTCAACAGCTCACAATTTCCACACCATTCATTATGTCAACATTAAATCGTTAAATGTTAAACAACGAAAATGTCAACCAAACATTTTGCCACTACAAAACATACGAATATGTAGTCCACTCTTAAAATCTCGCAATTAATGTTATGTACATACAAACACTAAATAATGCCGAAGAATATGTAATGTTTAAACAATTATATATCATGCATAAACATTTTAACTGAGCATGGGAATAATACAGGTCAACGGTTCACATTTCGAAACATGAAATGTTAGTTGATTGAATTTGCTTTCACAGAATGCAATGCAATAATAACATGTTTAAAATAGGCAGAACCTTTAATAAACACAAGAGTAAACATAATAAACACTACTCCATACACTCTGTATAGAGTCTGAAGCTAAACTAAACGCCACCAGTACCGAGTAATCGTCAAAACAAAGGAATAGGTTTCAATTGAGTTAAGCCAGAACGACTAAACTTCACACACGCTACCCAGCACATGTGTGGGACTGACTGACTGACTGAACCAAGCTCTACAATCACCATATACCACACATGACACATGTTGGAACTAACCTACGTTCAGTGGGCAGGCCTACCAACATGTTACCCCTCCCTCCTCACAAATTCCCTTCCACTACTTTGACTTCAATAAAAGGTCTAATCTTTTCTCCCCCCTTTCTAACTTCTGTTTAGGTCCCATTAAGAAAGTTCATTTTCCTACTTTAAATCTAGTTAAAAAATATATTTGTGGTTTGGAAGCTATTTAATACAATCGAGTTATTGGAAACTGGGACTTCCTGAACCTACTCGCTTTTATTTACTTATAATTATTTTAGTAAAATAAAGATCATTATTTATCATTTATTGTTAAACTATCAACTCTTCAACTACATATTTCCTGCTTCTGTGGCCGCATGGTCTAACGCGCTACTCTCGTATTAGACTAGATTACCGAAGAGGAGAAGATCGGGGTTCGATATCGTCCGGGTGTTCGGAGCTTTCTAAATTGTTCTACAGTCTACCTCCAAGCAAATGTGGCTGCACTTCCTCTAAAAAGCAAACCTTCCTAGTTCCTAACATAGGAGAATAACCCGAATGGATAGTAATACGTGGTGCTTAAAAAACTATATATTGTAATGCCTTCATCTGCTTATATTACCAGAATCGTCCCTAACCCTAGAATAAAGTTAGTCATTGGTTAAGTTATCCATTTCTCACAGAAATACGTACTTCCTTTAGGGTGATAAATTGTGTGAATACTTACTAAATGAAAAAAATTATTCATTCAAAACATTTATCATTGATTATTAAAAAAAATATTTTAGAGGGGAAAAACTTTCTCTTCTTGATTATGAAACCTTCGGACTCCTGGCCACATAGAATCGTTCACTAAAGGTGCTAAAAAGAGATTCAACAAAGTCGTTTAGATGATATAGGCTACCACAAGTCTTGAAGATCTTGATTTGGGGCTAATGACTATATAATTATTAATATCTATTCCAGTGTTTTTAAATTTTCTTCCCGCAACGACACACCAAAATAAATAAAACATTTCGTGGCACACCAACAAATATGAATTTTATATTATATCTTTAAAATGAGATTGTCCATCCCATTATATATATTTTAATTTATCATCCATGTACTAATTTCTGGCACTACTTTAATATTCGAGGCGTCTCTTCTGGAAATTAATTTAAATACTCATTATAAAGGTAAATAAATGAGCTTAAAACAAAATGTCAGAGCACACCTATACCCTGATTTGGTTGAACGAACAGTTTACCATTTGGAAAACTTCCCTCAGTACACCCAACCGAGATTCAAACCTCGATCTTCCCATCATTGCCAGTCTAGTCTAATGCGAGAATAGCCCGTTAGACCATGCCACCGAAGTGCGTAAGTCACTTTTCAAATCATGTACTAAAATAATATGTGTGTTTAGAAAATACACGTTAAACAACCTTAGTGAAAATAAACAACACTGTGATCCTTATTTTAATTCCGGATGAGTCGGATTATAGACGACCCCACGCCGTGAGTAAGACACCACTTGCGTTAAGAGAATGTAAAAATCATCATAATGATTATGTTACTACACTGCTGTAATAACCCCTCTTAATTCCCCCCCCCCCC
>CABFWO010000008.1:74639-98428 GCA_902155825.1 Timema genevievae | reverse complement strand
ATTCCCCCTCCCCCCCCCCCCCCCCCGAATGGTTTTCCACTCTCCATTCACGTAAATATGGGTGCATTTTTTAAATAAAATTCTATTATCTTTATACTTACCCAATTAGTGTATATGTGAGGATAGCCCAAACGGGTAGTAAGACGTGGTTTGGTGCCCCCACCACCAATAAAGCAGGAAGCGTTGGGCAAAGATTAACGTTACAGAAAACAATTACCAATTACCTCACCTACGGGAAACAATGACTACGTCTGTTTCTTCGTCATTTTATTGAAAAGCGCGTCATCTGGATATTATTCAAGTGTTTGTCGAGCGACCTATCTAAATTTGGGTGTGTCTGTGACACCTGAGCCAGAATAGAACTGCGTCACGCGTGTCGATACAACTAGATTGATACAGAGTGTATTATTATGTCATGAAATGTTTACAGTGCACCGGTAGAAACTTGATAAGAACAATAATTCTTATGACCCAGATAAATGACTCACAAATTATCGAGCGACGATTTCGGTGGTAGTGGGTTTTGTAAGAATTTAACGTGAGCTCTAACCGCACATGTGGGTACGTGGACAAGGTTGTCAGGCTCATATAGCCTGTTTTGTCGGTCATGGGCAGATCGGAGTTCGAGTCTTGGCCTGGAGTACTGAGTTGGTTTTTTACTAAATGGAATCTCCATGTAAATTTGGGTAAACTACACCTAAACTCTTACCTTTCTCATACCTACCCCAATGGTGTAAGTATGCGGATGCGGATATCCAAATGGGAGGTCAGACGTGGAGCATAATCACAACATTTCTATTTCTAATCACAAAGTTGTGCCGATAAGAGACTTGCATTTTTATTCATACGTCACAGAAAACTATGTATGAATTAATTTCACTAGTACTTAATGTCTTGAAGTAGTTTTGCTGGTAACTGTTTTGTAAGTAGATATAATAGCTACTCATGGGTTAAAACCCTGCCGGGGTTAACGGATTTTTCTTGAGCGATAAAAATCCGTAGCACAACTACCTTCGGAGGGGAAGTAAAGCAGTTAGTCAATTGTGGCATGTAAAATAACCCTGGAAGGTGTGTGAAAATACCTTTATCGGCAAAATTGATAAAACCTTTCGCTCTCGTTCATAGAAATTATCGTGTGCTGGTAAGATCAGTCGGTTAAGAAAGTGCATGTTAAATACCTCAGATAGATAAATAAATAAATAAAATAAAATAAAATAGTTATTGAAGTAGTTTTGCTAGCTATGGTTTTAAAGTGGTGCCACTACTTATTAACTAAAACGATAGTTACTTTTTTTTTTAATAGTTCCACAAGCTATTGTTTGGAAGTTTTTCTCCTAGTTACTGATTTAAAGTAACCTTAAGTAAACTTGAAGAAGATAACTCATCTTTGAACGATACATTAGATTAAACATATTTTTTTAACCACTACAGTGATATATTTGATCATCAAAGAAGATAGAATTTATCAAATACAAATCATTACTCTTCCAGTATTTATTTTTAATAGTAAATGCTTTAAAATATAAATACACTAATACTCACTTTGAATTAATTATTTTTCCTAAAAATTGGGAGTAAATTTTCAGGATCTTATTTGTTTTTCCTGCACAGCGTATTACTATCCATCCACGGGTGTTCATACCGATTAAGTACGGATTAGGAAGGTAGGATTGATAGGAAACATGTCCGCATTTACGCAAAGAGAAGGTGGAAAGCAATTTTGGAAAATAAAGCCTCAGTACACCCATCCAAGGTTCAAAGCCCAAATTCCCCGCCACCGAACCCAAACCAGACAAGATTGACGCCTTAGTCCACATTCCAACTGACGCAGGTGACAGTTCTTGCTAATCTTTGAAGAAGGGAATGGCGTAAATAAAGAGAATCAGTTTCACAACCAAATAAACTGACAAGAGAATAAAATAATAATATAAATAACGCTATATCCGCTTCAGTGACGTGTAACATCCTTCCGGCGGCCTTTTGTTGTTATGACCACTTCCGCCTAAGCACCGAACACGTGAACACTATTAACCTTGTTATTTTATTTTGCCGAGTAAGAGCGTTTTATTTCTTCCTCGCGTTAATGTTTTATCCGGCATTTTCTAAACACAGGATTATACCACCATACCATAAGATTAGCTCATCGGAAAGTTTTTAGAGAGACAAAACTGTTTTTATTTGTTTTAAAATGACCCGCGTGTCCACGTATTAACAAAATTAAAACTTTATCAAATAAAACAATCCTTAAGAGGCCACCTCACAGTCTAATGTCTAGTAAATGGGAAACTAGATATAAGATTATTCTCGAACCAGAAAACAAACCAAAGTGAGGCTTTCTGCAATATTAACTAGAAAACAGAAAAGTTGGGATCAGTTTTCTAATTTTAAAATAATTAATTTTAAATTTTGTTGGGTATTTAAAACTATGGTAAAATGGTTTCACTGGTCTCAATGTCACTGTTTTTATAAGTATAATACAGTAAACCACACCACGATGTGACGTCTAGTTCGAGTTGTATTACCTACCTAATCTAGGTGAGGTAACATAGACTCTTAAAGGACCTACCAACCTCTACCTTTACAAGCTCAGTTATCTATCTTTATTTATAAACTATCAATAATAATAATATATTCTGACCAGTGGGCACGTGGACTAAAGGTCAAGCTAATATTATATATTTTGCCAATGATGAAGTGACTGGGGTTTGATTCTAGGCTAGGTGTACTGAGGGTGTTTTTTCTTAAAGAGTTCCCCACTATATATATATCACAAAAATTAAAATAAATATATATAAAGTGTATTATAAATGACAATATATATAAAATATATATAATAAATTACAATAAATCGGGAGAATTTATCAAAATAATAACGATAAAATTCTCTTTAATGTACACAAATCTTATTATTGTATTATATATTAAAGATAGATATATCTTTAATGTATAATACATTAAAGTGATTTGTATCGTTATTGCTTTGAGAAATTCTCCAAATTTATTGTAATGTATAATGTAAATTAATTTAGTATAGAGTATATTCAATTGCTAACTATTTCATTGTATATAAGCTTTAAAATGGTCTAATAATATATGCAATAGGTGCATGTATTTCTATCAAGAGGGTGCGAAAGCTATTTAGTCTCCTGTTGCAATGGCCCCAATCCACCCCTGCATTAGTTCACTTAAGAAAGTGACAGTTAATAGCTTTATTTAACTTCAGGAATGGGTTTTGGGTTGTAATAGATTGATTGGTCGAAACTATACACAAATACTCGATTAGCTTTGGCAGAGTTTGGGAAAGAACCAAGGATCTCTCTACCTGTTTATCCTATCAACCACGATGGCAAGAATCTTGCATTAACCATTCATTTAGTGAGTTGGATAAGACGAGCGGTTAACACGCTTAGCTCGGGCTTGGGGGGGCTGGAGTTTCATCCAAACATAGTCTAGGATCAATTTACCTTATAAAATATTTAATTTTAGTTTTAAAGTGTTTTGATTTCAACCTCAGTGTGGTTTCCTATATTACCTCCTTCGGAGAAGATAGTTCAATCTATTCCTCGGGCTAAATCACTAAAGTCAGTTGTCACCTAACATTAGTGCGTAGGAGTTATTATTTATATATATAACACAGCAACCAGACCCCGAACCATGATTTTAAACTCTTAATGAAAGGTAACAACACCCAACTTTTAAAAAAAGGATTTACTATCTGCCATATTCAGTAATTGAACTCAGATACCTCTCATCATTATGCATATGCTAAGGTGAAGGTCCATATAAAAAGTAATACTATTCTTTAATTGGTACGTTCCACGGATAGGTTATTAATGACTAATCACAATTTTCAGACTTATTTAATTTTCATTTGCTTTAAATGAGTGTATGAATGAGCGTGCGAATGGTTTTCTACTTATTTGAATATTTCTTTATTAAAATTGGTTTGTTTTTCAATAAATATAATAGTGTGTGTTGTATTCAACGCTGGTTAAATAGAAGAGAGGCTAACGCCTTAACTTAGCCAGATAAATGAAGGCCATTATTATTATTATTATTATTATTATTATTATTATTATTATTATTATTATCGTAGAGATAGTACGGTAAAACAGCAGTAATAAATCATACGAGGACAAAATTCCTCATTGAATCCTACCTGGATCCGAACCCCAACCTTCACCTAACTAATGGCCTTGTTGAAGGTGTATCTAACGTCTTTGATCGCGTGGGCATAGGTGTGGATGATGATAATAATAATAAATATCATCATCATCATCATCATTATACTCACCATTAAGTTTCTTCGCTCACTTAATTCAGAGTAATCCAGAAAGTAATCATAACTAAGTGCAAAGCTTGGGATGTTGGAAGCTTTGGAGTGCTCTTTTCAAAGGTGCTACGTTAAGTTCCCACCCCCACCCCCTCACACGCCCTCATCTTGTTGTCCGCACCTGCCATCTGTCTTGGTCGCAGCACCCAGAGTAGAAAGCTCTTGGCGTGAAGACCCGGGACTAACCAATCCTTGTCCCCCTGTTTAATCCCGTCATCCGTCAGGATATAAACTTGGGGGATGGTGAGAGAGAGAGAGGAGAAAGAAAAAAAAAATAGCGAGAACTACTTCTTGATGAGGGTCGAGCTGGCACGAACCCGGCAACTCGAAAATGATGTCGGGTTCAACATGTCATCCATCAAACTGTTGGGGAGTTTCTTTGGTACCTCTTTTTTTTTTTATTTCTACACTTCCAGAAATAAATGTTTTAAAATAAAATATTACTCTTCGAGGAACCCTGATTTGTGCTAAAAAGAACTATTGGCTTTCGTTGAATAAAAATTGGGATTTCGGGATAAAAAGTCAGTAAAAAATTATTTATTTATTGGTTTAAAATGGTAACAAATCAAATGTTATTTAAGTGGCATGATGGTGTAACTAAATGGAAACAAATATGGCTAAAATTTGTTTAGCATAAACCAAAGATTGGTGTTTTAACATGTAATATTTAGTTTGCTGAAACCAAGTTTCTTTTTATTCTTCTTTCGTATAGTCAATTAAATATTAGCCTTTTGGTTCATTATGGCCATTATTATAACAGACTCAATAAAATCTTTTACTGGTGGTCTTTGGTCGAGCAAAATAATTTCACTAGTCTAAAAGGAATTTTTCTATTATTTTCTATTCCCCGTGCCAGAGAGACTGATGCTTGCATCGGTTAGCTACAGGTGCTCGGGTGTGGCCTTGCAGACTAGTATTCCCCATTTGACTACTTCCGTTATAAGTAGTACACAGGGCTGGGCAGATAGCACGCGTCGCGCCGGCCCAGAAATGGGCTGGATTCTGTGGGGTAGAGTGTTTAATCGCCGATGAGTGATGGCATTGGCAGAGTGGTGGGGTCCAGGCTCCTGGGGCTCTGGGCTGCTGGGTCTCGGCTCCTGGGGTTCTGGGCCGCCGGGTTTGGGCCTCACTGTTCGTGAGGTGAGCCGTTTTGGAGCTCCGGTGCTAATCTTGACAGTTAGTAGTGCTTGAGCTAGAACAAGGGCGCCTCCACTCGTACGCACGAGTAGTGGGGAATTGCTTGGGAGTAATCCCATTCCTACACACACGGGAAAGAGTGTAGATCGCAAGGTGGCTTCTGTGAGCGGAAGTAAACAGTTCCGGGTACCACCCTGAACAGGTGGTAGGCACGAGTCCCCGGTGCTGGTAATACCAGTGTACACTGGTAGGAGGGAGGAGTTAATTCTCACCTCCCCGGGTATCCGGCTTGATCCGGATCATCCCACCCTTCGGGGTGGAGGGGTTGGAGTTTTTTAGGTACCGACCTAGAAACTGCTCTGGGCCTTGATGTCCAGGGGTGCTGCCATGCCGGCTGTCAGTGTATGAGCACGTATCGGTAGTATTAAAATGCTATGCCATTATTTCGCATATAAATCAACACAAATTGACCATAATTAGCGTTTAAAAAACTAAGAGGTCAATTTTTTTAAAGAAAATATTTAGTTTAGTTTTAATTCGCGAAACTATTATTTAATCAAAAATGCTACAAATAACTTTAAATATTTTTGATGGTAATTTTAATGTTATAGCTAAAGCTTCGCAAAAACATGTCTCGCGAAATTTTTGGTGTCTCTAATTACAGGTAATTTTACTGAAATGATATAGAAACAACTTCACTTATTATATTGTGTTTGGAAGAGTTTGGAGAATTGTTCAATGTTTATAGCTGCATGCTATTTTATTTTCTCTCGACTGATCGTAAAAAAAAAAAGAAAAAAAAATCAAGCTCGAGATTTGGACAAACGTGGACCCCTTGAAACTGAAAAAGTTATTTTAGCGATGCCGTTTGTGTGTGTCTATCTCAGCTTAGAGTCGAAACTATTTTACTCATCGGTCTAAAACATTGTATTTAGGTTTTCATAAGGTCCCCTTGAGGAGTTTTGGAATTAGATATTCAACCCTAAAACTAAGGGTAGTTACTGAAGGGCAAAAATAGATAGAATCGATTTTCTCAAAATATGCTTTAACGATTTTTACTAAACTTTGTACCTAGGCGTTGTTTAACATTACAAATAAAATGGATACTCTAGTTTTCCCCTAAAAATTACCTTAAGGACATTTTAGAAAAGCTGAAATGTCCAATTTTGATCATATATCCGCAACTATTTGAGATACAAAATAACCTATCATTGTCAAGTTGTAGTACTATTAAAATTAAAAATCTTTTAAATGAAATATATTTTTTATAAAACCAATAGGTTTCGAGTTATAAAGAAACATATACTTTTTATGGATATCTTTGAAAATGAAATGATTGTCATGCTCATTGTTCGACAGAGATGCTCTTTTATCACTCTGTCTCTCATTGTGCATATTATTTCATTTATACTCTTTGGTGGAGGGTTTCTGCAACAATGTATATTTATGTATATATATATATATATATTTATCACCACGTCCTAATACTTTTTCAGGCTATACGCATATGTATTAATTACGCTAATGTGTTAGGGAAGAGGAATGTTAAATTTAGAGGAGTGTACCCGTATTTGCGTGGAGGATTCGTAAAAAAAAGTATTGTCATTGGCAGTCTAGTCTAACACGAGAGTGACTCCTTAGATTTATGCGGCTATCGAAGCAGGTAACAATGTATATTGTTTCGTTTCACAAATCTTACGAGTTTTTATTAAATTCCTCTATTTTAAGATAAAAGCGATCGGTGCATCTTACCATTTAGCTATTAATGTTTATAGCAGTGTTTCATTAATTTTTGTCAGTCGCCTACCCTTTTTCAGAGCCATGGCCTAACCAGCGTCTTACTCCTCCCAATTCTTCATAATACAAGGGAACAAATACCGAACACCTTGTAAAGTGTAAAAGGTCTTTACAAATTTTAAGAAGGCTTTAGTTGTAAGTAAACAAACCCTATACTAGAGGTAAATAAAATCTTATGAAAGTCCGCGATATGACGTCAAAATCTGTGTTAATTCTTTATCAGACTTACTAAGGCGTCACTCTCGCAATAGATTGGACTGCTGATAATGGGGAGATCGGTGTTCGAGTCCCAGTTGGGTGTACTGAGGGTGGTTTTACCCTAAACGGTTTTACATTTTCCCTCCACGCAAATGCAGGCACACCTCCTCTAAATTCAAGCTCATCCCTAGTTCATTATATTAATTAGTATGTTTATAACCTGACAGGTAGTAATTAATACGCTGTGCTAAAAAAAAATATTTGAATATGTAAAACGAATGTGACGTCACATACCCTCTAAAATCATTGGCGTATCCCTTAGTATACGCATACAACAGTTTGAAAAACACAGGTTTATAAAATATGATACGATACAATATTGGAATACAATATTTATTTTAATATTTAACGGGTCGAATTAGCACATTGGTGTAGCGCAAAACAAAACCAAAATACAAATTGCGTCTCTCAAACAAAAAAGGTCACGCAGAGACTATGTCATGTGACCATTTTTGTGGGTACAGGGGCATGCCGATTGGAGGACCCATCCTCCTAATCCTCCAATTACCAATGTACACATGATTTACGAGGACAGACCACTGAGCCACCGTAGTTTGGAGATGAAAATTCCCCCTTTGCTATCCCCCTCCCCCCCTTCGCCACTCAGTACCATTGTGATTATTATTCAAGTCTCTTCCAATTTTTGAATGTTGGCTACACCATTTGATGTGACCTATTTCTTTTCTGCGCGTTAGGTTTGGTGAGCCCGTGTATCAGTGGAGTGGAATGGCGTGGCGTGGAGTGTTGTCAGGGTAATCAGAGCTTATTAAAAACCGTACCTATGATATGTTCTCACTCTCCAGAGCCCTATTATTATTATTATTATTATTATTATTATTATTATTATTATTATTATTATTATTATTATTTAGCACCGCGTCTCACTACCCGTTCGGGTTATACGCTTAAGTACTAATTACGCTAATGGATTAGGAATTGGGAAGGTTTAATTTAGAGGAAGTGAAACCGCATTTGCGTGGAGGGAGAGTGTAAAACCATTTAGGAAAAACCACCCCCAGTTCACCCGACCGTAGATTCGAACCTCGATCTCCCCGTCCTCGGCAGTCAAGCTCAACACGACTAGCGCGTTAGCCAACTACGCCACCGAGGCGGGTCAGAGCTCTATTAATTGACCAATCATGCATAAGATATGCTCTCCATATCTCTCATGGGATACCTGACCAATACATTTTATACTGAGTTATATATATATATATATATAGTTATATATATATATAGTTATATATATATAAATATAAATAAATATTGCGCGTCTGGGCTAGATCATTCGTAGCTCAGGAGTGGAGGAAAGCTTAGCCAGTACCGATGTACCGTTTCCCAGGGGATGCCCGAATGTACTAATCGTACATCCTTTTCGTGGAGGATCTTTCCATGTCCCGATAAGATGAGGTGATGGTGATAGTGAGTATGAGGACGTGGAAACCATTGGAATCACTTAAACCTAATTAAAGCCTAATCAACCTAACCCCGGTGACCGTTGGGGTGATCTCCCATTCGAGGGGAAAAACTAAAGGTACTAGCCGGGAATCGAACCCGGGACCCCTAAACTCGTAGCACCATGGGGCTGGTTTAGTGAGTGATGAGAACAATAATTCACAGCTACGACTTATTATTTATTTTTCATGGCAGATTTATACTAATTATGCTAATTTTTAGTGATTAGAAAGTTATAATTTAGAGGGAGTTTACCAGAATTTGCGTAGAGAGAGAGAGTTGGAAATAATGAAGGAAAAAAACACCCTCAGTACATATAGCCTAGATTAAAATCCTGATCTAATGTGAGAGTGATGGTTTTTAAATCATGTGACTACCGGAATGGGCGGTGCAGTTTAAACTAACTCTGCTTACCCTGACAACATTCCACGCCACGCCACTTGAGTGTGTCAAGCTTTGCTCTAAGTTCAGCATCCAGAACATGTTCCTACCCTACGTTTCACGGCGCTCCCCTCCTATTGGTCTACTATTATTGAGCAGTTCTAATTTATTTTTAAATTGGAAGAGAGAAGGAAAAGGGGAAAGGGTGGGCTACCAGGTTATGCTTTCCCCATCAACAATACTTGCCCTGATCAAGTGTAACCCACTTCCTGAATGTTTGGTGGTGGGTCGAATAATGATTTGGCTTTGGCATACATCCATAAGGTGGGGTGGAAGAAAAAGATAGGTAAGGTATATATTTTTGCGTTTTTTTTAAAGAAAATAATATATTTTCAACAAAATAAATAAAACATTGCTTCAGAATAAGCGTTTAGTTTAATATTCTTACTTGCTCACTCAATGGCTTCAGGAACTCGAAAGTTCATTGCCCCACTTACAAAAGTACGCCACCTTTCCCTATCCTCAGCTGGTTATATCCAGTCCACCTCATTACACCATATCTCTATCGTGAACTAGTTCTATCCAGTCCACCTTATTACACTGCATCTCTATCTTGAGCTAGTTATAACCAGTCCACCTCATTACACCATATCAGATCTCTATCTTGAGCTAGTTATATCCAGTCCACCTCATTACACCATATCTCTCTCTTGAACTAGTTCTATCCAGTCCACCTCACTACACCCTCTTTCAGGTCCAATCTAACGTCATCCTCCCATCTGCATATAGGGATTCCCAATGGTCTCTTCTCATTGGGTTTGCCAGTCAGTACCCTGAACCAGGTTCTAGAATCTCCCATTCACGATGCATGTCCTGCCCACCGTAATCTACGAGACTTGACTATCCTAACAATGTCTTGTGATGAATACAAGATATTAAAATCATCGTTATGTAACCTACTCCGCTTCCCAGTAGCCTCATCCCTTTTATGACCAAATATCTTCCAAAACACCTTGTTTGTTGTTGGAATTATAACAATTACTTCACTATTTGTCATGGGCACCATGGAATTTGAACATGACATTTATCTTAAATTAAAAAGAAGTTTCTGTTTGAATACCACTATTCTCATGAAGGATATTCAGGAACTGTTGAGATTATTACGGGCATAAAATTATACTAAAGGTATCTACTTATTTTTATTAGAAATGTTTTGTCTACAAATACTGTAACATTATATAGTGGTAATATAACCCGATTCTTTCCATCGTACCGTAAATGGTCCATATTAGAAAAGACGGACGGAGATCTCGTTCTTGGTAAGCTATGATCGTGTTTATAAAGGTAATAACTGATCCATAGGTGTGCACCTACAGCTATTATTCTACACAGCATCTTATTAACCGTCTGGAAAGTCAGCATTTAACCACACAACATTATGGAAGGGATGAGGACGGTTATATTTGAGAGGAAATGTAGTTACATTTGCCTAGAGGGCTGGAGATGGGGTATATATCTATGAAAAACCATCCTTAGTACACCCGGTTGGTATTTGAACCCCGATCTGACCCTTCACTGGCAAAATAGATTATATAATATAAGGCTGACAGCTGACGGCTTTGAAAAGCTACCAGACCAAATTATGTATCCCTACGCCGAACCATATGATCTGCAAAAAACATGTATTTAACAGCTCTCACTTCTGACAGTCAACATTTAGGTATATACCTAACTGTTGACTGTCAGAAGTCAGCTGTGAACTGTCAGTCAGCACCAAAGAAGCCATGGGGCTACTTTGTTTTTTGTACCTTACTTCCCGTGCCCACTGATGCGAGTACCCACAAATTAAAGTTTAGGATAATTAAATTTAAAGAAAATATGAAGAAGGGTAGTATTGAAATTTTTGTAAAAAAAAAGAATAAAGGAATGGTGTATATTCATATATTTGTTATTATTCTAGTTTCTGGCTCAATAAAATCCTTCTATATTTTACTCAAATGTCTGGAAACACATCTAGGTACGATGAGGTGCATTTTCCTAGATTGTTTCTCATCCTCCCTTCACGCAAATGTGAGTACGTTATATTAATAGAGCTACTACGCATCCGGTAAATGGGCAGAACCAGGTAGACACAGTGAATTTTGCAAAATCTAGTAAAAATACCGGAGTATTTGTTAATTTGGGACATTTAACTGAGAGCTTAAAATAGTAGGCGTCGACACCACGACAAAGTAAACTAAAGAATTAAGCATGCTGATTCAAACATCCCTTAATCAAGGGTTGTGAAATGAAAGAAGATGGATTTACTCATCAATCTTAAATAATCCTGTTTTTAACATAAATCACATGATTTCACATTAGTCAGTTTGATGAAAAATGAAATGTGATTAGTTAGTACTCTTTTCTTCAATCTAGGCTGGCTAGAAAAATGGGAATTCCTTCTGGTAAACCTGGAAAACACAGGGAATTCGGTAGTAATAAAATAGTGGCAACCCTGTTCACTTACATTCTACATTCTTCACTCCTGCCCAATTAGTGAAAATATGTGGTTGGCCTGGATGGGTAGTAAGATTTGGAATATCAAACTTAGGGACTGAAACTTCATATAAAAGCTATTTTATAAAATACAAACTTTTTTTGTGTAGCCAAATTTGGTAAGATTTTACTATATTTTAGTGTTATTCTATAGGTATCGATAATATCTGTCAAAAGTGACAGCAGTACACATGACTTGACGTATGAATATATGAATGTAGATATAGTAACTTTCCTTGCCGCCAGACAAAACCCTTTAAAAAAATTGACTGGAAGTCTACGTACGAAGCACTGTTGAGAACCAATGGCTCAGTGAGGTTATAATTATTTTAATATTTTAGAAAACATTCTAATTAATCTTTCGTAAGGAGCGAATACTATAATAAGGTTAAGATTTAGATATTATTGTAATTTAATAAATGCAAGTATGAATTAAATTGGTTAGGTAACCTTTAAAATATTGTATATAAATACATTATAATTTGCCCTTATAAGAAGTTGGCATAGTTTGGTAATATCTGTTTACATTGGTAGCGTTGTTGTGATATGAGTCAAATACATACAAAAATAACACCAATACATAACAACTATGAACTGACAAGCATCTACAGTGGAATTCAGAGTCTAAACTTAATACAAATAGTTAAAAAGTTAAAATAAAATACAATTAAAATACCAAGTTAAGATATATTACACTATATGTGAAGAGTTGGTTAGTTTAATTTATTAATTTTAGTGACCAAGTAATTTGTATAAAAGTTGGTTTTGAGTTTTTAAAAATATTATCTAAGTCTTATCTGTGGTTTTTTTTGTCCCTGTACTCCTTCCAGTTTTCCGGTGTGAGCTGGAGTTTACCGGAACTTCATTAACCCACCATGTTTCGGCATTGTGAATGGAGTACCATAATCATGGAAATCGTTATGTGTAGAAACACGACATGTTGTAACGACCTATAGATGATGACTTGGTTGTCGATTTAATTAGAAGAGCCTTTCCACTTTGTTTGTATTATTTATTAACAAACAAGCAAAATAATCATTTACCAAACTCACCAACCATTTTGTTCTTATTTGTTATCGTGCATGTGCATACTAACGTTTTAATTGGCTTCATAATAAATATAAGTATTATTAATTTTATCTCTGTCCAAAGTTATTTTTATATGTTGTTTATAATGTGATATTTTAAATTTATTTCTACCGATGGTTCCAAAGAGTGTCCTGGTAAACACTAGATTTTTTATTTTATTAAATCAGTATATCATATTAGTTTTTTAATAAATAATTTTAAATCACGTGTAATTTGGAACTAACACCGGTGGTCAGCGTTCTAAGGTGGTCAGGGCCACCAATAACTGGACTAAGAGCTACAAGGAGGTTACAGTTTGAATCTCAGTTAAAGTGCAGTAGGATGGTTTTTATAACTATATCCCTATAGTCTTTATGGTCTTTCCTATACCTTCTCCACCCTAATGTTGATGCACAGGTTATAAATTACCCTCCTTGTTCATACATATTTGATTTGATTTGGTATTTGGTGACCTGGTGGTCTAGGGGTAAGGTGTCAGACTTCTGTGCTGAGGGTCCGGGGTTCAATCCTCGGTCCCGGCACAGATTTATCTTATTGCCAAACCCTTCCTTCACCTCTGACAAGACGTGTATTAATCACAACTTGTGAATGTGAGGAATGCCAGGCCTCCACCGTGGTTCGGATTCCACGTTAAACTGTAGGTCCTCCATTTCATCTCATAATCACCCTACCATTACACATTAGCGTAAGTGCGTATAACCCGAAGGAGTAGTAAGACGCGGTGCTAATAATAATAATAATAATAGATTTGGTATTTAATTAAAATATATATATATATTTAATGATATATATATATATATTAAAGTCTGTCTGCTTGTGGAATGTAGCCTATAGTGTCAATTATTACAAAATTAATATTAGGACTATAGTACGAGATTTTTTAAGATTTCAATTTTTAGACTTTAGTTTCTACTTGTTTTACGATTAAAGCAACTACTAAAATATGTACTGTCCTATGGTTGGGAGAGGAAAAGAGAAGGGGGGGTATAATGCCCTTTTTGGCCACTGCCTTAGCGTATTACATATTATATAGCTTGTAATAAACATGCGGTCTTGTGAAATTATGTTAATATCCCAGACGAATAGTAGAATACATAATTACTGTTTACATGAGATCATTTAACTGTTTTCAACAGGTAATAAAATCGGTGGGCACGTGGACTAGATGACAGACTCTTATAGTTCTATTTTCCGGTGGAGAGGAGGGTCAGGCTGCGCATTTCAACCGGGTGTACTAAAATGGGTTTCTGCTAAATATATATTAGCTTTACCACAACAGCGCAAATGTGGGCACATTTTTAATAAATTATACCTTACTCTTTCCTACTTCATTATCGTAGTTAAAATGCGTGTTGCCCAGACGGTTAGTAAGACTGATAGAAAAAAAATTGAAAACTGTAAAAAACTTGTCAAATGAAGCATTTTTAAATAATCGTCTACTAAACTATTTTGTTATTATTTACATACTTTCAGTTGGCTTATAGTTACGATAAAGTTAGATATTTTCTCAAACTTTTAAAGGTATAAAATAGAGCATTAATCATATAGAATTAGGTTACTCAATAACTTGTATAAACAAGTTCGTGTGTCAGAATGGATTATGCAATTTTAATAAATAACTATAAACTTGAATTATTATCTAGCAACGTTATATAACTGATCCGGCGGCCGCATGGTCTAAGGCGTCCTTCTCATGTTAGACTAGATTGCCGATGACAGGGAGGTTGGGGTTCAAACCTCGGTTGTGTTTACTGAGGACGGATTTTCCCACTCTACCACCAACACAATATGGTTACATTTCCTCTAAATTCAACCTTCCTCATCCATAATTTATTATTGTAATTAGTACGTATGTTTAGAACTTGAACAGATAGTGAGCCGCGTTGCTAAAACAATGTTATTTGATGCTTTGCTAACTTTCATAATAACTAAAAATAACCACCATTTCACTCACCTTTAAACTTCTTTAAAGATTCACAGCAGATTTCTTCTTCAACTTGAACTTCAACTATGACTTGAACTTCAAATTCGAAACTCTTACACACGTTTATCCCCATAACACATCATCAAATGTAACAAAAGACAACAATTAATTGTTTTATATTCCCTATTCAATAACCGTAAAAATCTTCTCTCAGTTTATTTAATACATAAAGAAAGTAATAACATTTATTCAATATTAGTAAATGTATAATTATAATACTTTTCACTATCAGGAATAACCTACTAAACTGGCCCGTTACGATCTGAGCCTCTCAAATCTCCCTTGTGTGTTATCACTCTATTAAAACCATACTGGGACCCCAAGACAAACTTTGTCCTGATGTTTCCTCTTATCGCAGGCGGCAAGACTTCCTAGTTCTAATCACATTCCTAGTAGTGTTTACTTCATGATGCGGCAGACATTGATTCGGACATGTCAAGCGACACAACGGAATTCTACCTTAATTTCAACTGTCACAATAATAATAGTTTTGTTTTATTTATTTATTTGAGGTATTTAACGTGAACTTTCTGAACCGACTGATTATATCAGTACACGAGAATTTCTTTGAGTGAGAGCGAAAGGGCGTACCAATTTTTCTGGGAAAGGTATTTTCACATACCTTCCAGGGTTCTTTTACATGTCACAATCGACATGGGACCGACGGATTTACTTCCCCTCCGATGTATGTATGTTTATTCACTAGGAAATAAACTATAATGATAGTAAGCTCTTTTAAGATTGCTTTGCAATGCATCATGGGTCAACATAATTTTTTTTAGTGTGTGAATTGCTGCGCCGCTCAATCATATTCTGCTCTGTATCTTCGCGGAACGAGTGAATTGGAGCATTTAACGTACATCTTGTAAATACACTAATAATCTCAACACGATTTAAAAACAAACTTAAACTAGGACATTTTCGCCTCGCAATACAATATCGTTTATATCATAATTAACTTGTACACAAATAGTATCTTTGCTAGCATTACCCAGAATCAAACCGGTAGGATCATTTAGGGGCCGTCCTTAATGTAAGGCTTTTTTATCATGATTTTCCGATCCCCCTTCCCCCAAGTAAAGGATCGTAAGATTTTCCGTCAACGCGTGATTGGTATATTATATTATTCTAGTCGTTTGGTTATTATTAGACATAAGGATTGGTAATAAAGAGCAATAATATGAAATTTTAGATTGCGTACTTTAACTGCAGTAGGTAAATGAAACAAGTGAAATTTTTTAACTAATATATTTATTTTCTGCCAAATTTTTAGATTTTGTCCCTCCATAAAAATAGATAAAAAACCTTACGTAATATGGATTCTGATCCCCTCATCCCCTTCGTAAGAAAATGTAAAACATTACGGGACCCCCCCCAACCCCAAACCCTTACCTAATTAAAGGACGGCCCCTTACATCCTGTCATCTACCACTCTAACCACTTAGTCACGAGGATGGACTTAGTTATTACAAATTATTTGAGTTAAATATTACATAGTAACTAATTAATTAATTAAAAGTTTAGAGACCATCTCACCTCCGATTAACTGTAAAATTACACGATAATGTCCAACCCAGAAAACGTGTCGAAATGCGGTTTTATGCATTCTTCATTTAACAACAGTAAAATTAGAACCGTCTTCAATGGCCGCATGGTCTAAGGCATAACTATTTTGTTGGACTAAACTGCCTGTGACAGGAAGATTGGGGTTCTAATTCCGGTTAGTGTACTGAGGGTGGTTTTTCCAAAATGGTTTTATAGTTTCCCTTCACGCAAATGGGGATACAGGTCCTCTGAATTCAACCTTTCTCATACCTAACTCATTAGTGTAATTAGTAAATATGAGTATAGCCCGAACAGATAATAGGAGTTGGGATCAATTTAGTAGTTTTTCATTTTAAAATACACATATTTTTTAAAGATGATAGAACAGTTTAGCTGTTCTCACTTTCCACTGTTTTCTTAAGATTAACTTAATACAGAAAACCACACGACGATGCGACTTCTGGTTTGAGCTTTGTTACCTAGTTAATTTCCGCCCTATCTGTGAGGTAAGGCCGCTTTTAAAGTTAATATTTTTATATATTTTAATCAAATGGAAATAAATGCTTGGGAAAATCTCAACAAGAGAAGATTAGTGTTTTATTTTAGACATAAAATAAAAAAAATAGCCATTAAAGATCCAAACATATACTAGGTGTCATAGTGGAGAATTTATTTTATGATTTCATTATATCTTCTGGTATGAACGAGGGCAAGTTTTTATTTTAATTGAGTTTTTATTTTAATTGAGTTTTTATTTTAATTGAGTTTTTATTTTAATTGATAGGTGACCTGGTGGTCTAGGTGTAAGGTGTCAGACTTCTGTGCTGGGCGTCCGGGGTTCAATCCTCGGTCCCGGCACAGATTTATCTGATTGCCAAAACCTTCCTTCACCTCTGACAAGACGTGTATTAATCACAACTTGTGAATGTGTGGAATGCCAGGCCTCCACCGTGGTTCGGATTCCAGGTTAAATTGTAGGTCCTCCATTTCATCTCATAATCACCCTACCATTATACATTAGCGTAAGTGCGTATAACCCGAACGGGTGGTAAGACGTGGTGCTAATAATAATATTGTAATTGATCTGTCTCATTCTCACTTATGACTTTGAAAAAATATGAAAGTGGCGGAGGTATGAACGATACTAGTAATAACATTCAGTATTTAGCCAGTCCTTGTGAGGAATGGTGTGAAGGTGTCGCTTGTAGGCTCAGCTGGCATAAGTTATGCATTTTGATGGGCTTGGCAGACTGATGTGCGATAGTACCTTCTGGCTCAGTGAGGAAAGCAACAGGAAACTACCTCCCTCATCATTTCCCTAGTACGCCTCTTCAGTGCTGCCTAGACTTTGCAGCAAGTTGGAAATGTAGAGGATCCAAACAACCTTCAGTCAGGTTGAGCACTATGCGTACTGTAACTATGCTAGATATTTTCATTTAATAAAAAGCTTCATATTTGCTTAGCGCGCTACCAACCGTCCAGACTGTAGGCCTACTTTTTTTAACCATCGCGTATTACTACCCGTTCGGGCTATACACTTATATATTAATTACGCTAGTGGTTTTTAGTTATTACATGGATTATATTAATAGAAAGTGTACCAGAATTTGCGTTGAGGGAGAGTGTTAAACCAGTTTGTATAAAAAACCACCCTTAGAATACCCGATTGAGATTCGAACCTTGATCTCTCCGTCATCAATAGTCTTATCTACTGCGAGAGTAGCGCGTTATACCACGCGGCCACTGAAGCGGGCTTTACGTATTCAATTGTATTAACGGGATAGTGATGAAAAATATATATTTGAGAATAAAGGTACCCGTATTTGCGTAGGAGGAAAATGGTAAACTATTTGTGAGAAAAATTCTCAGAATCTCCGGACAGGATTCAAATCCATACCTCCCAGTTACCAATAAACCGGATTAAATAAGCTTGACATATAATCCACGTACTCACTGGTGCGGATTTTTGCAAAATAATTCTTGGTTCTATGTGAGCTTAGCCCTTTCTTTCATGACATAGTTAAACTAGTATCATACTACTCGTATATTGACTCATTTAGAAGATGAACTTTTTTTAATGACTAACATAGTCATTTAGTTTACCTGTTGAGAGATTTTACACAATATTTTAAAACACAACAGCTGTAATAGAACACATCCTTGGGCGTATGGTTATAATAAAGTATGTCCTGTGAAATTTAGAGAGTAAAAAAATATATGAATTCACTATAACAGATCATGTTCTATTAGTGATACCCACTTACTGAAGATAAAGTGCTTTCCACAGTTCATTCTAATGATCAAAAGCTTCCCTTGTAATAATAACAGTCAATTCAAACCTTCATCCCTGTTTGAACTTCACCCTCACCATAATTCAATCGCTAGTTTCTCTCTTAGCTTGCCAAGTTTACATGCTACACCCCACCACCCCTCACCCAAATACAACCACCCTCTCTCTGCCTCCCACTAACTCCATGCTTCAACCTCGAGGAAGACAAGTTTACACACTTCTCTTGCCTCAAACACACCACAATCCCCTCTATCACTTCGCTGTCCTCCTGGAGCTTAAGAAGACCTTCTTTTGAAGCCCCGGTCAGTTCCGGAAATTAAAGTTCCGGCTGGTGTGATCAAAGGATAGAGAGAAGGACTTGTTACTAGTGAGTCTTCAGGTGATTACGAACCACAGAGAATTTAGATTTAACAAAAGTTACCGACAGGGTTAATTTAGTAGTTTTTCATTTAGGTTAAGCTTAACATAAATGTTATTAACAACATTTTCTAAGGGTTGGTAGAATCTTGTAGGGTGTCTTATAGAAAGTGCACTCACGTTGGTGTGGAGAGGGGAAGGTAAGCCAACAGTAATAAATTGCATGTAGAAATCAAATTCCTCGGTACGTCTGGTCAAGATTTGATACCCGAACTTCTCATTAAGTGCAAACCAGACAGGACAAGACAGACGCTTTTGCCCGCGTGTCCACCCGTGTTGGTAACATTGGGATTCCTGTTAAAAACACACTATATAAAAATGTGCCGTATAAAAGTAACATGCAATGATGGTTCAAAAGAGGTGAAAAGATTTGTCTGGGCAGTAAAATTCAACACGGGTCGGTATTAACAGTCATCAGATTATTTAGCTGCCTACCTAAGTGACATGGATCCCATTTCCGCCATGGCTGAAAACTTTACTATGGTTGAAATTGGGGTTTTCTCTCTCACAGTGATGATTAGAGAAGTAGACGGCCTTGTGGTATAGAGCTAAGAGGCTCTGGCTGCTCACCTAAATGTCCTAGGTTTGATTCCCAGCTGCTACCGGGGGATTTTTCTCGAAAGGGGAATAACTCTCATAGTCACCAGAGTTTAGTTAATTAGACTTAAGTTAGGTTAAGATCGTAACTGGCTTCACCCCGTCATATTCACCATCATCATCACCTCATCTCATCGGGACATGGAAAGATCCTCCGCGGAAAGGATGTACGATTAGTACATTCGTGTGTCCCCTGGGCAATGGTACATTACTATAGGCTAATCTTTATACGAAAATTGAGCTACAAATTGATGTAACATAGACACGTCATTAAGATTATTATTATTATTATTATTACCAGAGGAGTGTAGGACTGGATGTTGTGTCTCCATTAGTCTCAAGTTGATGCCAGAGAGCTAATTAGCTGACAATAGTTTACACTCTCTCTCATCGTTAGGCATGCGGGATAGTATAGTTTGGTATAGTTTGCCCTTGACAGGGTTATTGAGGTTAAAATCCCGGTCGAGATTTCTGAGGGTGGGTTTCCATTAATGATTTTCTTCTCCCTCTCCTAAAAGCTTGACAGAAAGTTGTAATCATAATAATAATAGTAATAATACTTAGCACCACGTCCTACTAAGCCTTTGGGTTATACGCTTAGCTACTAATTACGCCTATGGGTTAGGAATTGGGAAGATTTAGTATAGAGAAAGTAAACCTGCATTTGCGTGGAGGGAGAGCGGAATTTTTTTTAGGAAAAACCACACCCAGTTCACCCGAGTGAGATTCGAACCTTGATCTCCCCATCCTCGGCAGTCTAGCTTAACACGAATCTAGCACGTTAGGCAACTACGCCGCCGAGGAGGGTCAGAGAATTGTACATCCTATCATTGGTTGTGTGTGCTAACGCCACTTATATCCACTTTTGTGTCGAATTGTCTCAATAATAATTAATCCATCTAAGACCATTCATCGGATACTTGTTTCAGAAAGTCTGATCGATAAGGTTACGAACGATTGTGACGTTACAATCAAACGCCGTGCTAGTAGAGTATCGAAGACAGGTCATTCTTCCCTCCCCATCCCCCTTACACTTCTCGCTACCCCCTTCCAACCAATCCCGATTGATAAATCTCACACCGGCACGCCAGTCTTCACACACGCGCGCGCGCAAGGGTCTCGTTATTCTTACACCGGATGACGAAGCGTCTCACGTTGCGCCGGGGAGGAAGCCGTGGGGTGGGGGGTTAGGGGAGGGGGAGGTTCTCGCCTGCAGGAAGTACCCGCGATGATGGATCGTTCGCTTGCCCATCCCTTGGGGACGTCACTCACAGCGTCGCGTCGTGGCGCCGAGGTGCATGATGGGGGTCCCTTTGTCTCGAACCCCTCGTCTTCCATTTCCAAGTTTGGTTCGAGTGTAGACTTTAGGTAGACACACAATCAGATCAAATACAAAATAAACTCTTTTATATATTTCAATTTAAAATCATTACGTTAAACACAAGGGTTAAAAACGAATTGGAGACGAGGAAGGTTTACAAAGATGTATGCCCGAATTATCGTGGAGGAAGTATGGAAAAAAGACAATGCTAAATCACATGTGTAAAACTGAACGCCTAGTAAATCCGACCAAGATTCGAACTTAAATCTCCCCATTACCAACCATTCAGTCTACTATGAGCTACCAGTGTGGTCCATTTTGTAATTTACCCGTACTGATAGTCAAATGGTCTATGGAATCAGGCTCACAATAGAGTGACTTGTTCTTGACAGGGGTGTCGAGGTTTGACTATCGGCCTAGAGCCCGTTGGAAGCAGGAGGGGAGTAGGGAGGGTAGTGGGGGAAACTTCACACGTGATCACCGTAGATTCCACACCCTCTATCAAAGCTAATGTGGGTGCATTACCTACTTCAAGGCTGTCTAACTTATGTAACTGAAGGGCTACAAAAATATCAATCTGAGGTCCGCATTAAAAATTATAAATACAGTGCAGATATTAAAATATTTGGAGAGTCTCACCGTTAAGGTGCGGCAGAAGGGAGCGCAAGTACTTTTACGGTTTTTATAGAATATAAATTTTTTGGCAAAAATAAATCAAATATTCCTCCAGTAGATACATAGAATTTAGTTTTCTGCACATGATAACAATCAACAGATCTTGAATATCTGTCAAGAGTGCCCTGAAATTTTGTCAAAACTTTTTCTCTCCAGGACACCCTTAACAGATATTCAAGATCTATAGATATTAGCATGTGCAGAAAACTAAATTCTATATAGCTACTGGAGAAATATTTTATTTATTTTGGCCAAAGATTTTTTAATGGTATAAAAACTGTAAAATTACTCGCGCTCCCTTCTGCCGCATCTTAAGTTTAGCAAGCACTTTTAAAATTTTGTACTAAAGAAAATTCATCTTGTGCATTAAAGTTCTTATTGAAACATTAGACAAGATATATAATTGTTTATAAATTTATAGTCATTATTTCATTTTAATGTGAGCTCTGTGGGTGTTCGATTATATTTATTATAGTAGCTAAATTAATATCGATGCTTGTAGTTGCCAAACGTAGTAAATGTGAAAGAGACTTATCAATCAATGGGCATCCATATTTGAATATTATCAAGTTCATCGTTGAAAAAGTACTTTCGCAAAGAAATTGTAACGTTTAAAGAGCTAGCTTGATATATTAATGTTTGTTCGCCACCATTAGGGTGACATTTGATATAATGATTGAATTGGATCCAAGTTTGCTATTCTGCATTATAATAATAATAAAAAAGAATGTCTTATTTTAGAAATTAAAATTTCTAATGTCTTATAGTTTTTTAATTTTAAGTGTATAATTTAAAATTTCTTACTATTACGTCGTATACATGACAGTTCCCAACACGTGAGATTTAGAACACGGATTAAGATTTCATCGACTCTACCTACATGGGTCCTCGTCAGGAAGGAAATTGAGTAGATGCGTACCCTGAAGGGGTATATCAAGCGACATTTCCTTTTTGAAGCTTCCTAGAAAAAATAAAAGGTGTGGTCATCCAGGTGCGTCTCTGTTGACCAAAATGCGTTGTCTTTTTAAACAGAGACGTAGACAGATGTCGCCATACCTTGCAACTTAGCAACATAAAACAAATAAATCTTACTACCCGCTCTCATTTATAATGTCGTGATTATGAATACAAATGCGAATAATAAATTATAGGGATGTATGATTCCGTATCATTACAAAATTTGCTACCGAATATTGAACACATCTTAAGCCCAAAGTCCTTTAATTTTGGATAGCGCGCTATCTTAGAAATCATTTTTAAAAAATCTTCTCTTTTTTCGCTTCTGCCAGTAAACTTATAAAAAAGGGTTTGATTGCAAATCGTACAGTTCCACTCGAAGGTCGGATCTTAAGTTTTCAATTCTGAGCATGCGCATTGAAACGAGATATTTAGCGTTGATGCAATGAAATGCACTTGAAGTTGTGGTTAGGAAGCTAAGTATGCGTACTCGTTTTGCGGCGAGAGTTTTTATTCTTTCCCAGAGGAAAATAAAAAACGCAACCCACAGAAGGGCTGCACAAAATCGTCTCGCGGGCTCCAAATTGGATAGCCCTGAACTAATTAATAGATTAAGCCGTTAAATGTTCTTTGTGTCAAAACGTACTAACTAAAGATTTAGAAATTACCTTTTTATTTGTAAGTTTTGACCACAAACCACTATCTAGAAGGTAAGGATGGTGATGGTAGCTTAGAAGAAGTATATCTGCATTAGCGTGGAGAGATAAGGGAAAAACAACAATGATTCATCCTGTGATGAAAATACCCTCCAGCGCATTGGGCCGAGAATCAAACTTTTATCCTCCTGTCACCAGTCATTCAGTCTATTGTTAGCTTGACACCTTACACCATATGACCAGCAGTGTTAGTTTTGGTGACTTAATATAAAGGGTGGAAGTTATAAGGTTTAACTTACAGGAAACGCTCCAGTTTCAGTGTGATTATTATTGAATGTTGAAGCAAAAAAAAAAAAAAAAAA
>CABFWO010000008.1:39993-68521 GCA_902155825.1 Timema genevievae | reverse complement strand
TATTATTATTAGCACCGCGTCTTACTACCCGTTCGGGTTATACGCACTTACGCTAATGTGCAATGGTAGGGTGATTGTGAGATGAAATGGAGGACCTACAGTTTAACGTGGAATCCGAACCACGGTGGAGGCCTGGCATTCCTCACATTCACAAGTTGTGATTAATACACGTCTTGTCAGAGGTGAAGGAAGGGTTCCTATAAAGTTGAAGTATGTAATATTAATTAAATGAAATAAAATAATACATACGAGAAGAGATGCTAAGAATGAGATAGTTTGCACACGAAGAATGAAATAAATTAATGTAATCTGCAAATGAGACTAATAACTAGAATCCGGCAGGGCTGACAGCACGGATGCAGACACTTTAAGGTAATGTAGATGTAAATAAGAGAGTATTTTTGATTCATTTGACACTTTGCTTTGTGGAACAAATCATTATAATCTTATTTGTCATCAGTGGTACACCCAGAAGGGAAAGTGAATAATTTGCCGGCAGCAAATAACTTTGATAAGATATTAAAATTTATGAAGTAATTTATAGAGCACTGTAGAGGGATCGAATTTATAAGGTGAAAGGCTAGATTCATATTAGGATTGAGTACGTCTCAAGAATGGTGTTATACTAAATGCAGGACGACATATACATGTAAAGGTTGACCTGGTGGTCTAGGGGTAAGATGTCGGACTTATGTGCGGGGGGCCCGGGGTTCAATCCTCAGTCCCAGCACGGATTTATCTGATTGCCAAACCCTTCCTTCACCTCTGACAAGTTGTGTATTGATCACAACTTGTGAATGTGTTGGAATGCCAGGCCTCCACCGTGGTTCGGATTCCACGTTAAACTGTAGGTCCTCCATTTCATCTCACAATCACTCTACCATTACACACTAGCGTAAGTGCGTATAACCCGAACGGGTAGTAAGAGGCGGTGCTAGTTATAGTAATCTACATGTAACAGAATGGAACGGGCAAGTTTCATTTGAGAAACTGACCCATTCTATTCGAGTGTAGGTAGGTGTCGTCTTGTATGTAGTATAGCACCGCACTTGAGGCGTGCCAAGTCTGACTATGAAACTAGCCCTAAGACTGTTTGATACATGATATTAAAAAATTAGGTCTATACAGTTAAACAGATTAAAAGTGCTCTTATTGCACTAATTGGAAAAAGGTGCAGAAATAATCAATTTTATACATCATAATAATTCTCCCAACCCCCAAGTAAATTTATGGGTGCGCCATTGATTTTTATTGATAAAAAACACAAGTTACATATGTTTATACACAAGCTTTATTTATCGTCGTTGCAGCGGGTAGACTCATCTACGGGTCTAGTCCTATTGAAGTTTGGCTTTGAATGAGTAAAATTTTTTGCGTCGGTAGCATATAAGATAGTGTACAAGGTCATGACCTCTCATATTCACCCCAAGAAGCAACGGAACATGGGGTTTAGACTCCCCCTATCGTTTGCAGAAACCAAACTAAGGGTGCATGTAAGCGTTTGGACCGTAAGAGCAACAAGATTCGTAGAACTAATATAAACGGTTATATATATAAATCCTTTTATATTAGTTCTACGAATACATATATATATATATATATATATATAACGTAAATCGATTTCTTTAGACATTAATTTTCNTATATATATATATATAAATGATCATCTACACTCAAAAATCTACCCAATTTCTTTTCTAATGTTTAAAAGAGAAGCTGCAGACTACACCTTATTTCGATGGAGGTTCTTTGAGTTCTAGTTTTGTTATAAATGCATTTATTTTCAGGATTATCATATAAAAGTTACCAATTTTCAATAATGAATATGCAAGAAAACAGTTACCGTTGTTCTACTCAACCAATTTAAACTTTATTATTTAGATGGAAGTTTAATTTCGAAGATGATATGATAGACGTATGATCTAGGGTATTTCAGAAATCTCGAGTTAACATTTCTAAAATATAAATTTTATAGTTGTGTTCTGTCATTGCAAAATTGACGCATTATCTATCAACCGGCTGGCTATTTATATTATAATATGATACATATTTAACATATTTTTGAAACACAAAGAGATAATTGAAAAAGATTGTACGGTTGTGTGTGACGAAATCATTAGAGCAACAAATTTAAAAAAAATACCAACTAGTTTTTAAAAGTAAAAATAAATCTATGCATCAATTGATTCGTAATTTGTATTTCAATTTACAATAAATTGAAATATTTTGTTTCAATTTGAAATAAATTATTGTTTTATAGTCATAAAAAATTACTAGAATAAATGGACTATAATAATTACGGAAATAGGATGCAACAAAAAAATGCTAGCCAGTTAGTTTTTTTATCTCTTAAACTATATCAAATGCATTACTATTCATAGAGCTATACTCCAACTCTCATACAAGAGTTAATCTAGCTGCGAATAATACAGAACCCAGACCTACCCCAACTCTCTTTTGTTTCTAAACATTCCATTCTTTTGTACGGTGGAACATTCCCATTCCACGATTTAAAAAGGAAAACAAGTATTAAAAAAAAATCAAAAAAAACTTTTATGATTCTACGAAATTGCATTCTACCTTCATTATCATACAGTTTTATTTTCGAGGTGGAGGGGAGGATTGAGGGGTGAGAGGAGGGAGTTCAGCTATAAGGGGACCGTAGCGATCTAGGTGAATCGCAGTTTTATTGGTCTAGAACAAAGTTTTTGTAAATGTATTTATAAAAAAAGAGAAGTTGTGTGAAATACGATAATAGTTTGGGCTACCTGATGACGTAAAGTTAAGAAGGCCTAAGGAGTGAGAGGGGAATGGAAGAGGGGGGGGGGATACTATAGAAATGCATTAGAAAGTTTTATCTCAAGTGGGAAAGAATAGATTGACACGGTATTTTAGAGTTCGCGTTTTTTTTTAATTGGAAGAGACGTTAAGGTGACCTTAACGTGGAGAAAATTAGCGAGGTTTGAAGATGGTGCTTGATTCTTGGGTCGTATCTAATAGATTCAGGCGCCTCAGAAAAGAGTTGACCGTGTGATAATCATTAATTAATAATTAATTAATTAATCATTTAATTAATATATTGAGAAGGGAAGCTGAGGGGGGGATTATTTTAAGCCTCCAAATATGTTTCATGCATATACGAAACTAATTTATAAACATATTTAAATAATAGTCAAAGTCCACTCTGATTATAGTAAATTTATTTTTAAGTGGTATCATACCGTAGAAAAAAAATTAGCCAAAAAACACCTGCTAGGATCAGCTTGATACTTTTAAATAATGAAGGACTATATTTATAAATCATGATCTAAAATGTCAAATAGTAGCAAAGCTTGTCATTCTAGTCTACATGTCAGGTAGGTAAACCATTTTTTATTTTTGTGACATTGAGCATACTACACGCTGATAAAATATTTAAGTACTAATTGAACCTTGTTTTTATGTTTGCATTATATCAAGTAAAAACTGAACATTCAAACACAAATTAAAAAAATAATTTTTTTAGCACCGTGTCTAACTAAATGTTCGGGTTATACCCTTTTGTACTAATCACACTAATGAGTTAGGCATGATGAAGGTTGAATTTAGGGGAAATGAACCCGCATTTGCGTGGAAGGAGGATGGGAAACCATTTAAGGAAAACCCCCTCAAAATACCCGAACAGGATTCCAACCCTGATCTCCCTGTCATCAGCATTTTAGTATAAAGAGAGAGTGACGCCTTAGGCCATCCGGCCACCGAATCAAGCTAAATTACTGCAAATGAGGTGGTATAAAGTGTTTTGACTCTTGTCTTAACAAGGGTTTAACTTTTTAATTTTTAATTTAACCATTTCAATAGTCATATTTTCCAACTTTTCTTTTTGTTTATCACTTTTTTTAATATTTCATATTTTTGTCGTGGTAATTTTTATTTTTATTTTATGGCCCACCAAATGTCAAACTTCTTGAGAGATTTTAAGAAAAAAATTAAAGGTTCATTACACCACTTTTCAGCAACGACTATGTACTATAACCTGTATTGAAATGTTCTGATCCAACACATATAAAGAAAGTCTTCAACCTAGTATAAAGAAAACATTATTTTGGTTAAACAAGTATATTAATATTATTTTTACCCAACTAAACTTAAATCAATTAGATACTTACCAACGTTTACAATTTTAAAATGCTCTTTAAGTCAATTCAAGCTTCAAACAAAATTATACCAGCCCTCTATTTTATTTGAACCTGGAGTTCACTTGAAACTTTAATTCAATAGTCACTTGAAAAAATATTTACATTTGTCACGTGCCTACAAATAACTTGAATCAAAAGTAATAAAATCATGTAACTTAATAATAATGTAGACATCGCTTAAGGAAATAAAGGCTCATTTTATCATTGAAGCTTTGTCATTTCCTTGTGAACGAGTGTACTTTACTATCAAGAGTGACTTGATTAAAATATGAAAACATTTGGTGAAGCTTCATGGTTTGAATTTTCCAGAATTTACTTGATTTTTCCTTTTCGTTCATTTTATTTTAAGTGATGAACAAAGGCTGAGGGAGTCATGCATTCATATGTTATGTATTTGCTTCAAATAAATGTCATTTTGATTCTTTCCTCTTTTGTAAAACTTGGTTACTAATTATGTGCACAGATGGTTAAACAGTTGAAATGACTTCTATCGCATTTAAATGTTACATTATTTAAGAAAAAAATCATACTAGATAAATTCGATTCATAGCAGTATTAAATAAAATATAAGATGAGCTATCAACAAGATTGAAAATTTATCATAAGTATTCTTGAATATTTAATCAAATATTACGAATATGCGCTGGTAGACAATTATCCCCCAAGAACTGTCTGACCTATTAACTTCAGTGAGACATTCTTGCTTTTTTTTATTTAGCACCGCATCTTACTACCCGTTCGGGTTATACGCTTAAGTACTAATTACACTAATGGATTAGGAATTGGGAAGGTTGAATTTAGAGGAAGGGAACCCGCATTTGCGTGGAGGGAGAGTGGAAAACAATTTATGAAAAACCACCCCCAGTTCACCCGACCGAGATTCGAACCTCGATCTCCCCGTCCTCGGCGTTCTAGCTCAACACGACTGGCGCGTTAGCTAACTACGCCACCGAGGCGGGTCTTGATTCTTTAAAAACCTATCCTACGTCCCAGTATTTTACTAATCAAGGGAGTTTAGATGGAAGAGATCGGTGAGAAAGCAAGCACTAATTTATCAATATGGAAAAACACCTTTGAAAAACAAATGTATATAGAAAGAACTTGGATTGACGTAAGAGAACTTGGTCGCAATGGGGGAAATTGGATTTAATTGGCCCAAAATATTTCACACTACATTGATTTTTTTTAAAAGCCTAATATTATGAACTTTGGAAACATTTAGAAGAGTGGTCACGCGAATAGAATTTCAGACATCTAATATTTATGCATATTCATACATAAAACTCGCACCAGTGATAACATGGACAAACGTTTCAATCTCATATTGTATGATTTTTATGTGAAGGGAAGGTCGGGCAAGATGTACTGAGAGGGATTTCCCTAAATTGTTTCCAATTCTCCCTCAATTTAAATTCTGGTACACTTCATTTAAATGTTACCCTTCGTTTTACTACCACATTAGTTAAAAAATATGTCCCACTTAGGTGGCCACATGGTCTACTCTCGCAGAAGACTAGAATTACGATGACGGGGAGATGAGTTTCGAATCTTGGTCAGGTGTATTGAGGGTGGTTTTTCCAAAATGGTTTTCCACTTTCTCTCCACTCAAATGCGGGCATACTTTCTCTAAGCATAGCCCTCCCTAATCCTTTAAAACCATTAGCGTAATTAGTACATAAGCGTTTAACCCAAATGGGTAGTAAGATGCGGTGCTAAAAAAAAGTTTAAATGGGAGAGTTTGAATAGAGACGCGAATATAAAAGGATCTCCAATATTTGTCATTAATAATAAGCGTATGGTATTAGACTTTGTACAATGTACACTAATGAATGCTGAATTCACGCCAAACATAAATTTTAAAACAACTTGCCAAATGGTACTTAATTATAAATGATTATAAATCCGCTTATCTAACCTAGAAAACAAATGGTTTTCTTTCAAATAAGTTATCAAGCTGCAAACCAATAATATCCAAAGTATATGAATTGTACATTACCATTGTAGGTTCAGGGTTTTTTTCTCTCACACAATGAGCACACGTTAAAACGGAAAAACAACAGCAATAAAAAAAAACACGCAGCACAGATTTAAATCAAGATATTCAAATGATGGCGTCTTTGTTCCTGTTGTGTCTCCAGTGTGGTGAGTAGCGACAAGGCCCAATACTTGTCGCCAGCCAGCAGGTACAATACCCCCCGCTTCCCCCCCTAATGTTTGTTGTTAGCTAACCTTGCACACATCCCCTCCCCCACAAACAATCTCATGAGGGAACATTATTGCGAGGGGCATCTCTCCATGGAACAACTGAACTACTCAACGAGCTGTTTCGATTACAAGTCTTGAACAACACGGTTCTACCACAGGTCTTAGAGTTTCTGATTCCACCATAGGTCCTGGAGACTCTGATTCTATTGTACACCCAAAATACCCTGATTATATAGTAGATTCTGAAGACCCTGATTTAATCGTAGACCCTGATTACATAGTAGATTCTGGAGACCCTGATTTAATCGTAGACCCTGATTATATAGTTGATTCTGGATACCCTGATTTAATCGAGATCCTAGATACCCCATTATATCGTAGACTCTAGAGACCCTGATTCTATCATAGACCTTGGAGACTGATTATTTCGTAGATCAACATAACCTAATTATATAGTAAACTCTGGAGACTCTGATTTAATCGTAGATCCTGGAGACTCTGATTGAATCGTAGATCCTGGAGACCCTGATTCTATAGTAGACCCGAATACTCTGATTCTATAATAAATTCTGGAGACCCTGATTCTATCGTAGATACTGGATACCCTATTTCGATAATAGGTCCTAGAGACTCTCGTTTCATCAAAGGGCCTGGATATTTTGATTGGACCACCGATTTTGGAGTCCCTGATTCGATCACAATTCTTGAAGCCTTGCTTTAAACACAGGTCTTGTAGTCCCAGATTCAACCATCAGTCTTGGAAGGTCTTGTAGTCCCAGATTCGACCATCAGTCTTGGAAGGTCTTGTAGTTCCAAATTTGACCATCAGTCTTGGAAGGTCTTGTAGTTCCAGATTTTACCATCAGTATTGGAAAGTCTTGTAGTTCCAAATTTGACCATAAGTCTTGGAACGTCTTGTAGTTCCAGATTCGACCATCAGTATTGGAAGGTCTTGTAGTCCCAAACTCAACCATCATTCTTGGAAGGCCTTGTAGTTCCAGATTAAACCATCAATGTTGGAAGGTCTTGTAGTCCCAGACTCAACCATCAGTCTTGGAAGGTCTTCTAGTCCCAGACTCAACCATCAGTCTTGGAAGGTCTTGTAGTCCCAGACTCAACCATCAGTCTTGGAAGGTCTTGTAGTCCCAGACTCAACCGTCAGTCTTGGGAGGTCTTGTAGTCCCAGATTCAAACATCAGTCTTGAAGTCCGTGATTCGATCACAGTTCTTGGAGACCTTGATTTAAAACAGGTTCTGTAGTCCCAAACTAGAACACAGGTCTTCGTGTTCCTAATTCAATCACCAGTCTTGGATATCCTGATTCGATTACTTATATTGGAAAGCCTGGGTTTATCTCCACATTCCTATCCATTAGTTTGGCTATGCAATGAACCCGGATGTGATATTAATCAATAAATATTGTGAGTGGACGAAAAAATACGCTAGAAAGTGTACGTTAAGTACTCCAATACGAATTAAAACGTGTAAAGTTGCAATTAAAAAATAAACAGAAGAAGGATTGTTATAATTCTTGTTTTCTCAGACCTACTTTATGTTTCCAGGTGGTAGAATTAAATAACCTTATTCACAAACGCCACTGATTCTAATGATGACTAGTTGAGCTAGCTGAATATAACGATTTTAACAACTCTCTTAAACTAAAAAAAATATGCTGTAAGAAAGTGTAACTACCCCTTTCTGAAAGACAAAATAATAGAAAAACTGGGTTGAAATCATGGATTGATTAATTAATTAATGTAGTACATAACCCCTTAAACACAATGGTAATGAAGCTAACATAACTCATAAGTAAAATTTTAAACAATATTTATATGGACAAAGAAGTACATTTAGAGGTTTGAAGAATCACATTGGCGTTGTAAGGGGAGGTAATGCTCTAGCCATATCAATTGATTTTGTTTATTACCAGAATTTACCCATTTAGGTGGTAGCATGGTCTAAGGCATAACTCTCACAATAGACTAGACTAACGAAGACGAGAAAATCGGGGTTCAATCCCGGTTGGATGTGCTGTATTATTATTATTAACACCGCGTCTTACTACCCGTTCGGGCTATGCGCACTTACGCTAATATGTAATAGTAGGGTGATTGTGAGATGAAATGGAGGACCTACAGTTTAACGTGGAATCCGAACCACGGTGGAGGCCTGGCATTCCTCACATTCACAAGTTGTGATTAATACACGTCTTGTCAGAGATGATAGAAGAGTTCGGCAATCAGATAAATCTGTGCCGGGACCGAGGATTGAACCTTGTATCCCATCACTGAAGTTTGTCACCTTACCCCTAGACCACCAGGTCACCCTGGATGTACTGAGGGTAGTTTTCCTTAAATGGTTTTCTACTCTTCCTCTTCACAAATGCGGGTACACTTCCTCTAAATTTAGACTTCCTATTCTCTAATACATTAGAGTAATTAATATACATATGTACAATCCGAACGGGTAGTAAAACGTGGTGCTAAAATGTATAACTATTATTTTTAATGTGCACTTTTTGAAAAAATAAAATATTAACCATCACATGACTTAAAAACTATCTTATCTACAGCAAAAAAACCAGTGCGCACTTTGACACTTGACAGGTGACAGTCTAGTATTGTCTGGTTTACTGGTAACGAGAATTCTGGGTTCAAATCCTGGCCTAGTATATCAAGCAGTTTAAAAAATAATAATTTCACACTCTACCCTCAAGCACATTCGGGAACACTTTCTTTATATTAGGCCTATTTCTATTTCATTATTACTCCATTAGTGTAAATATGTTGACAGCACAAACGGGTTGCTATGTGAAGCACGGAAAATACAAGTTTGGTGAGTACTGAAAGTTATAACGTTCCCTGTCAATATACCATGGCTGAGTGGATGGTAAGACCGTGCACAGTTCTAGGAGTTCCTGGCTCGATACTCATCTCACAAACTTCCGCAAATACAATAAGTATTGATAATAGTGGTTGCATGTTAAATGGTAAGCCTTAAGATTAAGTTGGTTTGTAGTTCGAGTGTTAATATATTGGTTTAAAAAACCTGGTATAGAAAGTTTTTGTTTAATACTCAAGAAAGAAGCAGACCCAACCAGATGATTTTATTTTTTGTCACTGCTTCATACTAAACATTAAAGCTATCAATTTTTAATTATGATAATTAGATATAAATAATTAACGTAGAATTTAGATCCAAATTAATATACCTGATTAGAATGATAAACCATATAGAAAAAAAATACCCTCGTTACACCTGGCAGGTAATTGAGTACCAACCTCCTTGTTACAAGACAAACCAGATTAGATGATCATGACGTTTGGTCTGTGTGCCCATCGATGTGGGTGAACCCACTTTTTTCTTGTAGAGAGGAGCTGTGAAGTCCTTCACTCGTTCCTCCATGACTTCGCTGCACTCCATCCTGTGATCTCGACGCCCCTTGCTCCGTAAATAAGGAAGTGAGCTGCCGGCACATTTTGCCACCGGGCCCCCTCCCCCTCTTCCCAGATATCCCCTCAATCCCCATACACTCCCATAGGCTCATGACGGCTAGGGCAGACAGTAGATTTTATTTTTACTGGACGGTCGATTTTTATACCCACGCCTTTTCTATCAATTAAGGTTTTTGTTTGGTTTTTAACACCATATTTTACTACCTCTTCAGGTTGTACGAATATATACTAATTACGCTAATTAGTTAGGAACGAGGAAAGTTGAGTTTATAGGAAGTGTACCCGCATTTACGTGGAGGAAGAGTGGGAAAACCATTTTGGAAAAACCTCCCGTACACGCGTATGGGATTAGAACCCTAACGCCCCCGTCACCGGATGCTTAGTCCAACATTAGAGTGACGCCTTAGATCATGCGGCCACCGAAGCAGGTCACTTAAAGTTAATCTAATTTTAAGCAAGTGCCGGTAGAAATTCCATTTTATTTTTATTCAAACACACAAACAACCGACAAACAACTAAACGCCCTTGCACAAATGAAAAACTGAAACAAAAGTTTTCACTTGAGTTTATGACTATTTGAATTCGAAGAAGGGATGACATTGTAGTCGGATACAATCATAGACTGTGTCCCAAAGTCGTTAAGTTTTTATTTGACAGATTCAAATTTTGAGAGTGTGTGTGTGTGTGTGTATATATATATATATATATAATAATAATAAAAGAAAGTGCTAGTGTGTGTGTTTGTGTGTGATGCCCAGCCAAATCTACGGCACGCAGAGATCTGAAATTCTTATCATAGGTGGATGGAGGGGGGCCCCGAATGCACCTCGAAGCCGGATTTTTAAATTTTTAGCCAGCTTTTTAATTAGGCTATTTTTAACCAATTTTTGAAGGGGTCACGGGCAAAGTCGTGCGGGATTGCTAGTGTGTGTGTGTATATAATTCTTCTGTACGTGTGTATGTCACTGAACTCCTCCTAAACGGCTGGACCGATTTTGATGAAATTTTGTGTGTGTGTTTGAGTGGGTCCGTGGATGGTGTAGATTCACAATTGGACCTGGTAGGTGGCGCTGCAATCGGGTTCTAGGATTTATTTTTATTTTTTAGGGATTTTTTTCATATTAGAAAATGTAACCTCAAAAATTTCACCCCCCCAACCACCACCCCCCAATATTTATAATAATGAATATAATATTAATAATTGACCGTTAAAAAAATCATAAGTTCATCAATAATTGACCGTTAAAACCTTCTGAAAAGTTCATGAATAATTGAGATTCTGAGAATAATTCATAGTTATGTTTGTTTTTCGATACAGCTGATATTTGTGGAGTTGTGGGCGAAATGCCAAAAATGAAAAGATGTTTTATTTTGTATGTTGTCTTGACAAACACTGAATTTGTAATATTTGTGTAACTCACTAATTAGAGTTCATTGTGAATTTGTAATTGTGATGATAGTATTTCTTTTACTATCGAAATTAATTATGCCACCCAAACAAAAAGCCAACGTTCGGGCAGGACAACGTCTGTCGGGTCCACTAGTATACATATACATTTTATTGGACGATCAGGAAGAGGTATTTTTGCTGCTGTTAATTAATTTTAATTTGAACCACACTTTATGTATATAATCCTGTTTTATAATTTAATTAAAAATATATTATACAGTGCAACCTAGATCGACCATCCAAGGCGTACTAATTCAAATAGCCTGAATGGTTCAGTGCACCGCACAGACTTTGTCCCGCTTTTATCTTAAAATGGACATTTACTAAAAACTCTTAAGATTTGCGAAAAAGGAAATAATAGTTCTATAGGACCTACATTTTTATAGAAACATTACTCCAAAGATCTTAAATGAAATAATATGTACTGTTACTCTATGGCATTAGAAACTAGGAACAATGTTATAGAAAAATTGAGAAAAAAGAAACATCTTTGTCCACCAAAGATAATAATAATAATAATAATAATATTTAGCCCCGCGTCTTACTACCCGTTCGGGTTATACGCTTAAGTACTAATTACTCTAATGGATTAGGAATTGGGAGGGTTGAATTTAGAGGAAGTGAACCCGCATTTGCGTGGAGGGAGAGTATAAAACCATTTAGGAAAAGCCACCCTCAGTTCACCCGACTGAGATTCGAACCTCAATCTCCCCATCCTCGGCGGCCGAGCTCAACACGACTAGCGCGTTAGCCAACTACGCCACCGAGGTGGGTTCCACCAAAGAGCATAAGATTCAAATTCATTTTCAAAGACTTGAATTAAAAAGTATATATATTTGCTTATAGCTTAGAAATTACTGATTTTATAAAAATATATTTCAAATAAAAGATTTTTATCATTAATAGTACTACAAATTTACAATGATTATTTAGTATCGCAAATTGTTGCGGATAAATGATAAAAATTACCCTTATGTAAATTACTCTCAAAGTCATTTTCATGAGAAATTGATCGAAATCTTTCTCCGAGGTGGCGAGAAAATTAAAAACAATAATAATAATAATAATAATAATAATAATAATCAGATTTTTTATTTCAAAAAGTTAGCAGTAAGCTATGCTTGTTAAAATTTTCACACTTCTATAATAGGATTAATGAATGCTAAGGATGAACGTTAAGAAAATAAAAACTTTTTTTTTCTGTTAAAGTTGAGAGCATTTTAATTTATTATTAGTATTATTTTATATGTATTGATACTATTCAACAAAAAATTGTGGATCACTGCAGACTTGACGTATAAATACATTAAATAATGTTTTAGTAACTTTTTTAGCTGTAAAAAATGTTCATTCATATATAATTTGGATTGTACTAGAAGTATTGACGTTTAAAAATCCATATTTATAAGTTCAGCGATTAACAAAAATAAACCCATGTTATGTTAAAATGGTTTAATCCGTAAGTTCGTTATTTTCCACTTAAGTGTGATGTGTCTTCGATAAAGTTACGATACCAAACCTTCCCACATTCACACACACGTAAGACAGCGTAATTACAAATACCAGGCCTTCAAAGTGCGATGCTAAGGAATTTATATGGCTGAAAGAAGGATGGTTTGAAGACGTGGCCTATTTTTTTTATAAGAACATAACCAGACGCCATTCGAATCAGGGCATCATACGTATTAAAACTTCTTTAATGCGCGTAGGACCCGCTTTGGTGGCCGCATGGTCTAAGGAGTCACTATGTCAATAGACTAGACTCCCACTGACGGAGAGATCAGTGTTAGATTCCGGCCGGGTGTTCTGAGGTATTTTTCCTAAAAATAGTTCCACTCTCATTCCCCGTAAATGCTGGTACACTTCATATAAAATCAGCCTTATTCATCCTTAGCTAATTAGCATAATTAGTACTTAGGCGTATAGTCCGAATGGGTAGTAAGACGCGGTGCCAAATACTAAATAAATAAATAAATAATAACACACCTAGGGTAACACATTGACTAAGGCGTCTGGTTTCTTGGCGACGAGGGAGATAGAGGTTTAAATCCCGGCCGTTTGTACTGAGGATGGGTTTGACTAAATGGCTTAGCACCCTTTCCTAAACGCAAATACATGTACATTTTATCTAAATTATATCTTTATAATTCCTACTATCGTTGGTGTCATTAAAATTCGTATGGTCCATGTGGGCAGTGAGACATGGTAGAAAAAAACTTGGTAGAAGAGGAAACTACGAGAGTGAGATTCAAATACATTGATGCATTTTAAAGGTTTCTACGCACCTGGAAAACCAGGAAAACTGGGAAAATCCAGGGAAAATATTTAGTGTCTAGATAAAACAGGGAATTTTGAACAAAATAAATAGTAGAATGATTTTTTTAAAATCACCATGTCTTACAACCCATTCAGGTTACACGCTTATGTACTAATTACGCTAATGGTTTTAAGAACTAGGAAAGCTATATTTAGAGGAATTGTACCCGCATCTGCGTGGAGGGATAGTGGGAAGCCTTTTTGAAAAAAAAACACCCTCAGTACACCCGACTGAGATTCGAAACTAGATCTACCCGTCATCAGCAGTCAAGTCTACTGCGAAAATAGCTCATTAGACTATGTGGCCACCGAAATAGGTTATTGGAATATTCAAGGATAAGGGACTTAAACTACAAGATTTAAATAGTGGGACATTTCATATAAGAAAAAGCGAAATGAAAAACTAAACAAGCTGATTCGAATAAATAAGTTATCCTCTGGCCTTATAATACCTGAAACATTGGGTTGCATACATCTCCCCGTCAAGCTCAAATCATATTTTTTTTAAACAGCAGTGACAAAACTTCATACTAAACAATTTGTATTTAAAAACATTAATTACTTTATACTTTACAAAGGATCCGTAAATATGGATTTCTTAAAAATCTAGAAATTACAGGGAATTTTTTTAATCAAGAAATTAGAAAAAAACTTATATTTGTTGACATTTTTAACATCTTTATTTATTATTTACGTAATTTATAAAATATAGGTTTAATCTTCTCTTTATGTACTGTACGGTACATACACCCCTGAATATAATTATGTTAAGTTATATTCCGTCGCGCACAAATCTTATTTATAAACCATAATATTTAATCAGCCATTTTTAAAGCAAGCACAACAATCCTCTCATGACTTACAAACTAACTCAATCTTAACCAGCCTAACACTAAACGCCACACTCTAGCTCAAGTCACTGTAATACCCACGTAATGAGACAAATTACCTCTAGTATTGTCGATAATTTTGAGGGATTCAGATTAAGGCGTGAAAAAAAACCACTAATAAGAAGCTCTGGATCGATTCCCATTTAAAAATATTCTAGTAACATGAAATAGGGTAAGGTGCGAGTGAGATAGAGGGTAGTCTCAGGTGCTGATAACGCTTTAATTATGTTTAGGGCCTGCGAAACAACATTAGCAGTATCAATGCTGGCACTAGGAGCAACCAATATACAAACACTAAATACATATAGGAAACCCCGAGAGGTCAGCCAAAGGTCCCATAATTTCTCCCTTTCTCGAAGGAAGGAAGGGAATCGGAAACGAAAAACGGTGTTCCTGCAAAGTCAATAATATTATTCTGGGGTGATGGCGCACAAAAACCGTTCAGACTCCCTACACCCGTATTGTAATGGCGTGAGATTCCCCCGAGGGGAAAACTAGGGTAACTTTCTAAAAAAAAACCTTAAAAAAAACGCCCAGAAAGGGAACTGGGAGTTTAGATTCTGCTCTGAGTTGTAGTTTCAACGCAAGTTGAAAGAAATGAGGAGTTATGATGATAGGGATCCCCCAACAGTCGTTCTATTCCCGAAACACAGCATCCTCGCTGAATCGACGTTCCTCTTTTCTTCTTTTCTAGTTTCAGAAACAAAAAACGTAGGCGTACCAAACGTAGAAATAATACTGGCTTGAATTGCTTTCTTGTTGCCTGTTTATGGTATGTCTCTCTCTAGATCAGCGGTTCCTAATCCGGGAGCGTGCTACCCTGGCGGAGAAAGGGGGGAGTGGGGCTAAGCACAAATAACATTAAGAATCAGTTAATAATTGAAGACAGACTTTTTCCAAAGTAAGATATATTTTATTGTGGTGTTGGCAAAACTACGTACCAGTTGTAGTTCATATAACTTATTAGTTGACTAGCTAAAAGACGTTCGTGCGCATGCACATGTTTATTTTCAAGCCTCGAATTCGCCCCCCAATTTCTCCTATTTGCCCTTCCCCTAGGCTACCATTGTGCCCACGTGTTACACCACCGAATTTTCAACTCTGGCTCTCATAAAAACTAAACAGCTTTGCCAACTTGTAGTGGAAAACGATTTGCGGTGTGCACTGTCAAATACAAAACCCAATATTCAAAAACTGATGTAAATAAACGGGGCTAAACATCACACTCATTTTTAGTAATTTTATTTGGTACCATTTTGCTGTCAGTGCTAGGTTGATTTTTGTGTAGAATAAAGAAATGACTATGAAACAGTTTTTTTTAAATGATTTCTTAGTATCTATCACAAACAATATTGGAGGGGGGAGTTCAGCTGATTTGGGAGTATTATAGAGCCTCCCTAGACTTTTAGTATTATAAAGCCAGGGTCTCCCTAGATGTAAGAGATGCCCAGCGTATTCTTAGATATATAGTCGGATAAAGCCTGATTATTTATATACCTTTATTATGAGAGGCATAGGGAGCAGTCAGACTTGTAGTCTAATAAAATCACATCTCAGTTTCACAAAGCCTGGGCCTCCCTATAATTTTAGTATGATAGACCAAGGGTTTCTCTATATCTGCAATCTGATTAAACCAGCTCTACAGTTTGATAAAGCTATATCTTAAGTCTGATAAACCCATAATATTCCGAGATCTGCAGTCTGATAGACCAAGAGTCTTCCTAGATTTGCAGTCTGATAGACTCAGAATCCTCCTAGAACTGTTGTCTGAAAAATCCAGGGTCTACCTAGATATAAAGTCTAGTAATCCTACAGCAGCGGATACTCCAACTTGGATTTGTGATAAGGATGTTTTTAAACAGACGAGATTAATTTTATACAAGTAGTTGGATTCAAAATTAATTTTAGACAATTTCTATAAGCTAGCTAAGTACATTAGAATAAAATAATATTGTTTATAAAATTACGTTCAAATATATCACTCTAGTCTTAAAAATAACATTTCATTTTCCTTTATTTAAGCGTTAGCCAACAGTCGATAACTCTAACAAGCTACCACTGAAGTTACAGAATAACATATGGTTTGTAAATTAAAAAAATAATAAATACATCATGTTTGTATAAAGGTGATTAAAATTAACAAACTAGTGTATAATTAAAACGTATTAAGGAAGTAAGCAAGAAAAAAATATGATTCAGTAAAAATTAATTAATTGTAGGAAACAGTTCACAATAAACAAACAGTTGTTAGTGATACGAGTGTTGATTAAATTACTCTAATTTTGGTTTTAGTATTTTATGGTAAAAATTAAACTCTGGATATCTAGAGTTAAGGCTGCTTTTAAAACGGTGGAGAGGGCTGATTTTGTAAGAGTTAATGATAGAAAATATTTTAGGATTTCTAAAAATGCGACAGGCCACAATAATACCCAAATTTCGAAGGCAGATTGGCAAGAATTGTTAGTATTAAAAATATTAAAAACAACAAGGGTATCCTAATAGAGGTTTCGAACTCTATCATAATCAATGTAAAAATTGTTAACAAAGAATTTATCATGGCAAGCAGCGTAAAATTTGAGTTAAACACTTTCCAATATGAGAGAGTGAGTTAAGGTGATGGAATTCCACGTCACAATAGCGTATTCTAGTTTGGATCTGACCAAAGCAAAATACAAACTTAGAGAATGAGGAAGTGATATAATTGACTAGACCGAGTAATTTAAGAGAGTGATCAACAAGTGAGACTAGAGTTTATGGTCTAATATAACATCTAGGTTATTATTATAAAGATAGCGTTCAATAGTATTAATATCAAGTTTATATAAAAAAAATTGGGGTGGTTTTCATGGTGAGAGCTATAAACTTAGTTTTGGATTTATTGATTGATATTCTATTTTCGGTAGACCATCGTAATATATTATTTATTTATATTTGCAAATCTAAACAATCAGTAAGTGAATTGATGTTTTTGAATACTTTGAGATCATCAGCAAACAGTAAATAGTTTGAAGATTGAATATACCGACTAAAGTCATCAATAAGCACGTTAAAAGAAAAGCTAAATTTGACCCTTTAGGTATACCACAAGGTGCTGAAAAGAGTTGGAGGTGCTATAATCAATTTTGATGGTTAAAAATCTATTTTGCAAGTAGCTCCTAAACTAATTTACATATCAAGCTGATAGGCCAACATTTCTAAGTTTTGAGAGAATAATACTGAGTTGACAAAGATTTAAAGCTTTACTTTGATCAAACTTAATGGCATCAATCTGACCTTGAGTAGAGACTTGAGGGGCAACATGACCCAGACATTCTACTAAGTTCGTTACAGTAGATTTATTGTTTACAAACCCATGTTGATTTCTAGAAAGTTGGTTATTCAAGGTGGGTAAACATAATATGTTCATGTATTATCTTCTCCAATACTTTACTGAAAGTATTAAGTAGATAAATAAGCCCATTTACAACAGTTTGTTTTAGCACCTTTTTATGTATGAGAGCGAATATATCATTTTTCCATGCTTCATGGAACGTTTCACTTAACAAACTTAGGTTGAAAGTATTTGAATATTTGCTAACAATGAATTGGAGATACTAACACAATCCTCAACAATTAAACTTGGGATTCCTCCTATCCATCTCAGCACAACTGGATGAGCTCAATTTTTAATATCAAGAGATACAACCGAGGAAGTAGTTTGGTTAGGATACAAAGACACATTGATTTGAATAATAGAGCATGGCACTGACTGGTAAAGAGGAGCTATACATTAAACTGAAATATTTTCCAAATTCATTTGCTATTAAAAGAGGATTATTAATAATGTCCATTAATTTCTAGATTGGATGGGGAGGCTATTTGTAACATATTTCTAAAAATCCTTGGGTTTGCTCTTGATGCTAGTTTCTCTAAGTTCATTAGGATGGCACTATCAATAAGTAATTTTCTTTAACTAACTTAAGCAAGTGTGAAAAAGATTAAGATAATTTTTACTTTTTTTTACTTTTGGAAAAATGTTTTCTTTCTTATATAATATTTAAGTGTGGATTAAAATTATTTGGGAAATTTAGAGGAATTTTTAAAATTAATTTTGGGAACATTAATGTTGATTTGGAAGTAATACAAGCTCAATCGGTGGTTGCCAGAGCGTTGTGTAAAGAAATCGCCACGAGAGAAATCTAAATAAGTTGTGGAAATATTAATTTTTATTTATGATAGGGGGTACATACATTTCTATAAGTAAAGGGGGATGAGATAAATCGATATTTACCAGAAATTGGTAGTTATGCTTTATTAAAGGATGGTGGGAATTAGTAAAGACAAGGTCTAAAAGATGTGCGTTGTTGTATTCAGTACTGTTAAATTGTTTAAACCAATTATACAGGATGAGACGAGATCCTAACTTAATCCTAATTAACAGAACCCTGGTGACCATAGGGGTAATTCCCCTTTCAGGAAAAATACCTAAGTTACAAGCCGGGAATCGAACCCGGGACCCCTAGGCTCGTAGCCAGGTGCGCTGACCACTACATCACAGGTCCAGATTTTATTAACTATAATAATACTGTACTTTCAATTTAATTAAAAATATTACTTGTAAATAGACACAATGCATATAACAGGCCAGCATTGAGAAATTACACAAAATAGCATACATTTCAATGAAATAAATACAAAAGGAAATTATATTATAATTAATTAATTAATAAATTTAAAATAGTAAAAAGAGATTAAACATCGTGACAGCTGGAACCTTTTCGATTCCTGTGTTATCCAAAAGAACATATAAATCATCAATATAAAGGAATAATACTATAAGATCATAGTACTATCATGGTATGAATCGTCAATATAAAGTAATAGTACTATAATATCATAGTACTAGCATGGTATAATTTATTGCTGAAGCAAATATAGGTTTCTTTTAGTGTAGGCATATATATGTGGATTTATTTGTATTAACAATAATACCATTTTAAATAAAGTATTGTAATATTCCATTTATGTAATTTTGCAAGTCCCTCACCTCAGAAAGTGAATCAATGTTTCTGAATAAATACCCACTTCGGTGGCCGTCTGGTCTAAGGCGCTACTCTCGCAGTAGACTAGACTGCCGATGACGGGGAGATCGAGGCTCGAATCTTGATTGGATATAATGAGGGTGATATTTACAAAACGAGTTTCCACTCTCCCTCCACGCAAATACAATTCCTATAAATATAGCCTCCCTAATCTCTAAATCCATAAGCGTAGTTAGTAATAATATATAATATTTAGCACCGCGTCTTACTACCCGTTCGGGTTATACGCTTAAGTACTAATTACGATAATGGATTAGGAAATGGGAGGGTTGAAGTTAGAGGAAGTGAACCCGCATTTGCGTGGAGGGAAAGTGGAAAACCATTTAGGAAAAACCTCTTCCAGTTCACCCGACCGAGATTCGAACCTCGATCTCCCCGTCCTCGGCGGTCGAGCTCAACACGACTAGCACGTTAGCCAACTACGCCACCGAGGCGGGTCGTAGTTAGTATATAAGTGTATAACCCAACCGGGTAGTTAGACGCAGTGTAAAAAAAAAATTCTGAGTACAGTAGCTTAGAGATCACCAGTAATTTCAATTTCATTTTTTCAAAATAATAATAATAATAATAATAACTCAATAAGGATAGAGTGTAATGAGGTGAAAGGAGAGTAGTAGCCCACCATAGTGATAGATGGCCTACTTTTTTTAAAGTGGATTAGTTAACTTTTGAGTTCATAATGCCAGTAATCAAAACAAGAAATAATGATATTAATATAGACCAAATATTTACTTGGAGACCCTATTTCACGTTTATTTTTTAAATATAATCTTTTGTTTGTTTTATATGTATTTTACTTTTAGGTAACAACATCTCCAACATTTTTACATAGTAAATTTTCTTATTTTATTTTGAATAACAGGCTATCTAATAAACCATTTAAAATGCTGCGTTCGTGGGGGAAAAAACCTGTCTCGTAAGAACCATCTTTTGACCCAGATATTTGAGATTCATGGTTCTTGGTTTGTGTGTGTGAGCTTTTATGTCAATGTTCTAGGTTGAGTTCATTTGCAAGTCGTAACTTGAAATAGACCCTTGTTTTGGAAATCTCGTTAAAATATTCCCAAATAGTAAAAAAAAAAATAAGAGCCTTAGGAAAACCCAATCTTGGATCATTTTGGGTCGTTGTGATGTGTTTTATTCAAGCAAGTCATGCGTTCACCATAGCCACGTTTAGACTTGTAAAGTGGAAGGACGGAGAAATACAAGCCGATGAAGGTTCAGCCGGCTAAAGCTGAAAATAGGGGGCTTAGAGAAAATATGGTCGAACCTTTTAACGACACACACACACAAAAAAAAAAAAGGGGAAAAAAATAGATATTTTTATTTTGTAAAAATACACACATTGGTGGAAAACGCAAAATAAACGCCAATATCGTCTTGTCTGGTTTGCCGGTGACGGTAAGGGTGGGCGGGACTCGAAACTCTGACAGGTGTAAACAACTAAAGTATTTTTTCTAAATAAGTTTTTCCACTTACTTTCTACACAAACGTGGGTGCATTCTAAATCTATTTAACTTCGTAATCTCTACCCCCTGTGTGTAATTAAATGCATGTGGATAGCCCGGATCGGTAGTAAAACAAGAAGAAAAAATAATAATTGTTTTCTGTATCCTATAAGTTTATATTCGCCTTTTCACATTAATAGGCTAGGGTTGAGGAAGGTAGAATTTAGAGGAAATATATCCTCATTGGTGTGGAAAGAAAGGGGAAAACCTTCCAGGAAAATGCCTCATTAGCATACACCCAGCTGGGATTCCAACCCCAACCTTGATGTCAATGCCAAACAATACTAGATGAGGGTAGCGTCTTTAACCACGTATCCACCGGTACAGATAATAGTAATAGTACAAGTTATTCAAAAAAATTTTTTTGTCACCACGTCCTACCGTATAGGAAAAGCCATGCTCAGTAGACCCGAATGAGACTCAAACCCTGATCCCCCCATCATAAACAAGCCAGTCTAACATTAGAGTGACGCCTTAGACCATTCGACCACTGAAGTGGGTAACAATTCAAATAAAAAGGTAATTTGGATACCGATCTCTATAATAGGAAGCCTTAGAAAAGACCCTTCGAAAGGCTTAAACCATAGTTATAAAGTAGCTAAATATTGACGAGAAATCACTGTGTTTATATTCTAAAAATTTTCAAAATATACACCATAATAAGTCAAAATTTACATTTGTATGATACATGAAAGTTAATCTAAATTTTAGTGGTTCTTAGAATTGTCTGATAAATGTCAATAAATAGTAGCCTAGCAGTATTTTTTATGTGTTGAGATTGATAAAACGATAAAAAAACACTATTATCCATGGGGTTGCGTCCTTTGAGTTTTTATCCTATCGCGTAACACACTACCCGTTGGATCTATACGGATTCTAATTACTCTAATGGGATAGGGGTAATAAGGGTTAAATATATAGTAAATGTACCCGTATTCATGTGGAATAATATTGGGAAACCACTTAGGAAAAAACCATTCCAACTGGAGCTAGAACCTCTAAATCCCCGTTACCAGAAAGCCAGACTAGATGAGCCTGACATTTAGTTCGCGTGTCCACCAATGCAGTTCCCTCTTTTGTAGTTTTCATCTTAATAAATTATGACTTATTAGAATAAAACGAGCTCTATTTAGCACTTGGACAAATGCAACAATCTCGTCCCGTCTGGTTTGTTGGTGATTCATAGATAGGAGTTAAAATACAGGGTTAGTGTACCGAAGTGGTTTTTCCTAGATGTTGGTCCATTTGTATACTTGCAAATGCGGATACATTTCCTCTGCCTCATTATTGTAAATATTAGGCTGGCCCGGACGTAGAGTACACGCCTCAAAAAGTCAAATCCGTATCAAATTTACTTTTCCCTTGTGAGGCAATATAATATCAACAAGTTGCTGGCGAGCAAGTATTTCTTTGATTAGACACAATGACCCTTAAAAAACACACATCCTTCCTTTATTGAGAAAACAAACACAGGCCACAAAAACAACAAGACACCAATTGGGGCAATTAACTGACTCTGTAACACCACCCTACAAAGCGGAAGAATTCTCATATTTTTTTTCGTGTCGTTTTATTTTGTCAGTGGCTTTTTTTTTTAAAAAAGTTTTGTTATTGTTGTTTGATTCTATCATCCCCATCAAGCCTAAAGAGTGCGTGCGTACATCTGCCGGTCGGATTGTGTCTAGACCGAAACACATATACATATATATATATATTCACGCATGAGTACACGCACAAAAAACACACAATTAGGTGTAAGGGGAAGGCGAGTGGCTGGTGGGGGGGTGGGGGGGGTGGAACACTCCCCAGACACTGGCTCATGAAGCTCGCGTTGAGTTGAATTGGGACGGACGGCGTGAAGGGAAGTTATCATGGCACAAAGATTATATTGTGGGGCTCACTGTCAAAAAAGCTACAAGTCCAAAAATAGTTTCTGTTTTTAACACCACGTTTTTATCAACCAGTTCAGGTTATACACATATATGATAATTACTCTAATGGAACAAGGATGAGAAATGACGTATTTTAGAGGTTCTACCTGCGTTTGCATGGAAGGAGAGTAGGGAACCATTTAAGGTAAACTAACCTCAGACCCAACCTCGATTTGAACCCCGATCTCTCCATCATCAGGAGGTCAATCCAACATGAGAATGACACCTTAGGTCATTCGACCACTGAGCGTGTAGTACAGTCCTGACTGATAAAAGGGTTATTTAGGGGTGGGGGGGGGAGGTTGGGGTAAGACTAGGGATCAATCCCGTTTGTGTTCATTGGTAGTTCCCTAACAGTTGTGCCACGGGACCCCTTGTCCTAAAAGTTCATAGCTTAGTTGGGCCACGATCATTGGATCAGGAGGATGATATTAATCATTATTATTAGACCTGAGAGTGGATATGAATTCGGCCCCACCACCTCATTTAGACTGATTTTTCAGTGATGGGGAGGTTGGGGTTAGAACCCCAACTGGATATAATAAGGATGTTTCTCCTCCACAAAAATATGTGTATATTTCCTATAAATTATATTTTACTCATATCTACTGCATTGACGTAATTAATATTATTGTGTTTAACCTGAATTGGTAGTTAGACGTGGTGAAGGTGTCTAATTGTATATTGCGGATAATTTAAACGTTAAGAACGGATCAAGGACTTGAAATACTTCATGCACAGATATTGAATGTGTAAATATATTTAAAGACTATCGGCATCATCTGGGATCTAACCATGCTTCTTTAGTAATTAAATGGACCTCCTTAATCACTTGACTAAAATAATGAATATAAGAATTTAATGGCCGCGTGTAAGACGAATTACGTTAAAAGATTCCGATGCAATAACGAGATATTTTTGTAATTTTTGTTCAGGAGATAAAAAAATCTTTTAAAAAACTAGTGGGAATGGACTTATAAAAAAATATTTTTGCAACATACAAATTACTTTTTTTTTATTAAGTTCATTCACACGATTTATTTTTATAAATTTTTTTTGTATCTCCTGAAACCAAAATGGTACGGTGCACCGAACAGACTTTATCTTTCTTTGATATAAAAATAAAGATATTTACTAAAAAAATTGTCAAACAAAATAATACACACCGTTGCAGAAACACTTCCACAAATCATTAGGAAAAGAATAGCATCTCTAGCCACCAAAGAGCACAACAATCCATTTTATATTTCTTAGTACTCTGTACTTATCACAAGACATTGTTAGGACATTCGTATATTACGGTGTGCAGGAGATGCAGTATGAATGGGAGAATCTATAGCCGTGTTCAAGGTACTGACAGGTAAACCCAATAGGAAAACCTAGACACAGACGGGAGGATAGCATTAGGATGGACCTGAAAGTTAAGGTGTAGGGAGATGGACTGGATATAACTAGCTCAAGGTAGGAATAGGGTATAAAGAGGTGGACTGGATAGTACAAGCCCAAGGTAAGGAGAGATGGCGTACTTTAGTAAGTGCGACAGTGAACTTTCAAGTTCCTAATGCCATAGAGTATGTAGGTAAGTAGAACTTATACCAGTGGAACCGTTCTTTTTTTAATATTAAAAATATATATCTCATTTGAAATATCAATATTTTAAAGGAAAACTACTAGAGCAGATATGGATTTCGTTGGTCTGTGAATAATGCAAAAAACCGCACTTTGACACGTTTTCTGGTTCGAACGTAATCGTGTATCAAATGTCCTGGGTAAATCGGCCATCAGATCAGCTCTTAAGTACGTATTAAATAAAGTTAGTTACAATATTATTTCAAAGTCAGAGAGTCTTCTTCCCCTCGTAAACAATTTTATCTTTTGACCTTTGTGCTGTCTGTGTTCTTTCCCATTAAGTAAATGTTAATAGGGGCCAATTCACTCTAAGGCCTGGTCAGGGTTAAATGCCAGGTCCACACGAGGAAAACAATTTATTTTGATGTATACTAACGATTTAACTTCGGTGGCCAAGTGGTCAAACGCGCTACTCTCGCAGTAGATTAGACTGCCGATGACGGGGAGATTGAGGTATGAATCTCGGTTGGGTGTACTTAAAGAGGTTTTTCCAAAATGTGTTCTTTCCTCTTTTCAACGCAAATTCAGGTGCACTTCCTTTAAAATAATCTCTTCTCATTTCTGAAACCATTAGCATAATTAGTACATAAGCATATAATCCGAACGGGTAGTAGAACGCGATGCTAAAATAATTATAATCTAATTTAAGACTAGGACAGGTACTAACATCCAGTCCTGGCCGATAATTTATCAATGTGAAAGGAAAACCCATATTTTCTTCAGTTAAGAAATCTCGAACATGCCGGGAATCGAACCTGGGATTCTTAGCTAAGTAGGAAGACACGCTACCGACTGATCTAAGGTGTCGGTCCTCCACTGATGTACTAAACTGCTCTAATCCCACAGCGAAACCCAAACGGTTCAAACATGATGAGTTATCGCGGTCTATTGTTTCAAAACTCTATAAAATATATTTCTTAAATATTTATAGAGAATGAATTAGGTTGACGACTTTTGTTTTCAGTGACCAGACTGGGCGATGATGGAGGAAACTACTTTGGGGGAAAAAAGAAGTAGAGGACTATAGGTTTGTATTATTTTATTTCTATTCAACTATATACACTAGTGATAATTCGTTTTAAAATCTGTTACGACAGGTTGATTATAACAATAACACCACAAAAAAACCTTTTAATTAGTAGACGCACGGAAGTTCCCTTCTTTGAAGTGTCACGGAGGAACCAGGCTATTGCACACAAACTACTTATAATTCCTTCCTTGAGGTGTCGTGGAGAAACCAGGCTATTGCACTCAGACTACTTATAATTCCTTCCTTGAGGGCTCGTGGAGAAACCAGGCTATTGCACTCAGACTACTTATAATTCCTTCCTTGAGGGCTCGTGGAGAAACCAGGCTATTGCACTCAGACTACTTATAATTCCTTCCTTGAGGGCTCGTGGAGAAACCAGGCTATTGCACTCAGACTACTTATAATTCCTTCCTTGAGGGCTCGTGGAGAAACCAGGCTATTGCACTCAGACTACTTATAATTCCTTCCTTGAGGGCTCGTGGAGAAACCAGGCTATTGCACTCAGACTACTTATAATTCCTTCCTTGAGGGCTCGTGGAGAAACCAGGCTATTGCACTCAGACTACTTATAATTCCTTCCTTGAGGGCTCGTGGAGAAACCAGGCTATTGCACTCAGACTACTTATAATTCCTTCCTTGAGGGCTCGTGGAGAAACCAGGCTATTGCACTCAGACTACTTATAATTCCTTCCTTGAGGGCTCGTGGAGAAACCAGGCTATTGCACTCAGACTACTTATAATTCCTTCCTTGAGGGCTCGTGGAGAAACCAGGCTATTGCACTCAGACTACTTATAATTCCTTCCTTGAGGGCTCGTGGAGGAACCAGGCTATTGCACTCAGACTACTTATAATTCCTTCCTTGAGGGCTCGTGGAGAAACCAGGCTATTGCACTCAGACTAATTATAATTCCTTCCTTGGTTGTTCACATTCAACTACACAAATTGGGGAGGATGATAAGGAAGGTAGAATTTAGAGGAAATTTGAAAACATTTACGTGATGGGAGAGTGAGAAGCCAAAATGCGGACGACTTCCTCAGAATTCTACCTCTCTTATTCCAACTTCATTTTATGGATAGTAAGATGAGAGCAAAAAAATATGTGACCACTTTAATACTTAATTCCAAAATTATTTTAAAACCAACATTTTTGGTGACCTACCACAATATTTACATTGTTATATTAAAATAATATACAAGGGCGTATTTAATAAAGTTTTGGAACAAAAACTTTCTATGAAACTCTAAGCTGCTATTTCAGAAATCACTAGTGTTTTAAAAAATACAAATACAAGTTTTTAATAGGTTTTAATAAACTTACAATTCTTGCATAGCTTAATTTAATTCTAGAACATACCCAACACAAAATCCCTCTCTCATTGATTCACTACTGTGGGAGTTCCTCATAATTTTTTCGACCATGCCGGGTATTGGACACATTACTTTTGGATCATTACACCAACCTGATACCGTCTGAGCAAAGGTTTTGTAGACTCAATAATAATGCAAAAATTAATTCAAAAGTGACCAGCATCGATGGTCGTATGGTCTAACGTGTCACTCTCGTGTTAGATTAGATTCCTGGTGAAGGAGAACTAAGGGTTCAAGTCCCGGATGGGGCCTTGTGATGGGTGATATTTTCTAAATGGTTCCCCACTTTACCTCCACGTAAATGCTGTTACATTTACTCATGGACTCTACAATTATCATCTATACTATTTATTTTATTTATTTCTGAGCCTACTGATTATATCAGCACACGAGAATTTCTATGCGCGAAAGCAAAAGAGCCTACTAATTTTGCCGGGAATGGTATTTTCACACACATTTCAGGGTTCTTTTACAGGCCACAATCGACACGGGATCGATGGCTTTACTTCTCCTCCAAAATAAATTATGCCACTATCACAATTAGATGCCAATAAACAAAATAGAAAGAGCCGGAAGAAAATGAGAACTTCGCCATAAAAGGGCTATTGTCGATGTGCGGATAACCCTTTCCCTCTCCTTCTGACGAGTCTAAACATTCGCTTTAATATTAGTGCCTTGAAAACATTGACTAGCTTTTTAATTTCACCTTTTCTTTGTTTCCTATTATAAATAGGTATTTGCTCTCACGGACTTTTTACTCTACTTCCTGGCAGGAAAATTCCTGCATACCATTTTCGTGACCAAGACAAATAGCCAAGTTGTAGAGGATTTATAAAAAATACATTTACAAAAAACTACTTAAAGATAAAAATAATAATTTGGTGACACTGTAGGACTATTTTTAGAATTATTTAAAAATCAATGTTTTTTGTTTCAACGTTTTATCTTTAAAACTCGTTGAGTAAAACGTAAATTCATTAACATGGGAAATTCTATCTTGACCGGCCGTGACGTCACAGGTAGACAACGTTCCAAAGCCCTTTGTTTCGGTCGCATTTACTTTTACACTTTTAAAACCATCTATATTTTATTTGAACAGCATGAACTGTGTCAACCAAATCAAAAAAACATAATCAAGTAAAATACTTTTCATATTAACTTCCCACCCTCCCCCCAATAATTCATATTTTACATAATAAATATTATTTCCTCTGTTCCTCTGTTTATATTGATATAAATACGTTTTCATTCTAACTTTATGATTTGGTAAATTGCACCTCAAAATAAAATTGAAAACGTGGGAGTCCTGAAAATTATTTTTCTCCGCGCTATTTCCTGCCAAAATCGGACCGCTCGCCGTGAAATTGGGACGTATCCAGTGGTGGTGTGAAGTCGCAACTCACAAGGAGTACATAAGGGATAAAGTTAAAACGGGGTCCTGGGTGTGTGTGTACTATTTATATATATATATATATATATATATATA
>CABFWO010000008.1:0-39669 GCA_902155825.1 Timema genevievae | reverse complement strand
TTGTGAGATGAAATGGAGGACCTACAGTTTAACGTGGAATCCGAACCACGGTGGAGGCCTGGCATTCCTCACATTCACAAGTTGTGATTAATACACATCTTGTCAGAGGTGAAGGAAGGGTTTGGCAATCAAATAAATCTGTGCCGGGACTGAGGATTGAGCCCCGGAACCCCAGCACAGAAGTCTAACACCTTACCCCTAGACCACCAGGTCACCAAAAGTGATAAATAAAGATCACATGGTTTAAAGTACTAATAGGTGAAAATAGTTCTAGTGTCTTTTCTAGCTGTCAAATATATCCATTTGTAGGAAAATTGGGGTATAGCTAACAGGGGAAATGCTCCCGTACGAGCTTGGAGAGAGTATGAAGATACCACAGTGAAAATCATGTATAGAAAATACCCCTCAGAGCACCTGGTATGGAATTCGAATCCTGATCTCCAAGTCTTCGACAGCCAAATGTATTGTGAGTCTCATTTATCCAAATTAATTCTCAGTCACCACTGCTGGTGCATCAAAATAAAACATTTGTAATGCAATAGGTTGGTTGGAGTAATTTACAGGACGACAAATACCCACAGCGGTGACAAAGTTGTATCTACGTTAGGCTCTCATTACACCTGTTTTGTCATTACTGGAGAGGTCAAGGCTTGGATATTGGTCGGATGTACTTACAACATTTTTGACAGGTGTAATTTATACCTTGTGGTTTCCCCATAAGCTTTCCTGGCAAATGTGGTTGCATTTCTTCTAAACTATCCCTCTCACCACTAACTCTTTGATTAAGCCTTTAATTAACCTTCTGTTAAATGCAATACTTAATAAAAATACAGTCAAACCCTTGACACAGTACAGTTTTCAAAATAGATACTTACAAGACAATTGGTGACCTGGTGGTCAGGGGTAAGGTGTCAGACTTCTGTGCTGGGGGTCCGGGTTTCAATCCTCGGTCCCGGCACAGATTTATCTGATTGCCAAACCCTTCCTTCACCTCTGACAAGACGTGTATTAATCACAGCTTGTGAATGTGAGAAATGCCAGGCCTCCACCGTGGTTCGGATTCCACGTTAAACTGTAGGTCCTCCAATTCATCTCACAATCACCCTACCTTTACACATTAGCGTAAGTGCGTATAACCCGAACGGGTAGTAAGATGCGGTGCTAATAATAATAATAATAATAATAATAATAATAATAATAATAATAATAATAATAATAAAAACAATTATAAAAGTTACTAGATCTCACGTATTCAAACGTCAAGTCATGTGATCTGTAATTGTCACTTTTGATATTTTTTTATCACTGTGTTTTACTACCTGTTCAGGTTATACTTATATATTATAACTACTATAATGGGATAGGAATGAGGAAGGAAGCATTTTAGAGGTAATCTACCCGCATTTGCGTGGAAGGAGAGTGGGAAAGCGTTTATGATAAAAACACCCTCAATATACCCAACCGGAATTCGAACTCTAATAATCCCATCATCATCAGGCCGGACTAACACGAGAGTGACGTCTTAGATCATTCGGCCTCTGAAGCGGATTTGATAAATATTTTTAATACATAAAAATAATACTAAATATAGTAAAATGCTATACATAATGACGGAAAAACATTTTAAAAGGCCCTACCTATAAAAATTAGACTGTATCTAGGTCTGCCTACTTATCTATGTCAATAGTATCCGATATATTGACACTAAATAGTACATAACCTTTAACCCAGATAATTTGCTTTATTTAGTGACAGACCTCAGCTATGGTCAAGCCTGTTTTTAGGCGTTATTCTTTTGATAAAAATCAGTCGTCTTAGATTTTGGTTGGAGTCCCCTTGAATAAATGTTTTGTTTTATCACCGCGTCTCACTACACATTCGGGTTACACACTTATATACTAATTACGCTAATCATTACAGGAAGGTTATATTTATAGGAAGTTACACGCATTTGAGTGGAGGGAGAGTAGAGAACATTTTTTTAAACCACCCTCAACACACCCGACCGAGATTCGAACCTTGATCTCCCCGTCATTGGCAGTCTAGTCTACTGTGAGAGTAGTACCTTAGACCATGCGGCCACCGAAGTGGGTAGTATATACTATTGTTTTTATTCATCGCGCCTCACTGTTTGTTTAGATATACGCATGTGTATCAATTACGCAAGGTAGAATCTAGATGAACTGTACTCGCATTTGTGTTGATAGAGAGTAATTAAATAATTTAGGAAATATCACTTCAAGTACACCTAACCGATATTCAAACACCATACCTACGCATCAGCGTCAAACCAGAATTGACAAACTTGACGTTTGGTCCACATGTCCACCTGTGCGGATGATTTTAAGTGGACTATGGTCGCCGTCCCAGGAGCTAGTGATACAAATCCAGACAACATTCAGTCGTGGTAGCTGTTCGTCTAAAGTCTGATTTTTATAGGAAGCTCACTTTCAGCCACCAATATATTAAATGGAAGTCACTAAAATTTGGCATTCTAGAAATATGTTTTATTTGATTTATTATTTATAAATTTCATCTAAAATGTTATCAAAAGCTTTCAATAACTCTTCCTTATAGATTACTGTATAATTATTTTTTACATTATTAATTAAATTGACTAAGAATGTAAATACAATTGTAATTATTTTATTTTTTACTTTTGTAACAGCATGATTTTCTATTTTTCAAATAATGGTCTTCCTACAAAAATCAGACTTTAGTTAATGTTACCGGTTTATATATATATATATATATATATATATAAAAAGGTGGTTGAGCGTTGGTCCTAACAGTGGAGCATATGGCGGATAGCTTGTAATAATAAAACCGAGGGGTTGAAATAATAAAGGGTGCCTTGTATTTTTTAAACAACTTGGACGTATTTTCTCTTCGTTTTGGGAGTTATGTAGTTCAAATGTAGTCCATCAACTAGTTTGTTTTCTTTGTATGAGCTTGTTTGGACCTTATGTTTTATTTGTATAGTGTAGGGGATGAAAATGGGAAGGGGTGAATGGATATGAAAGAAGCTTTAACAAATAATGTATTTGAATGATCTTGATGCCACACGTCTTATTGCCCTTACGCGGCTGTACGCCATCTATACGAACGGCTCTAAGAACACAGATTGAAGAGAGTGGATATTTAAATAAATAGACATAAACTTGATTCTTAAGACGATGTAAATAAAAATAACCCCTGCACATACGGTTGGAATTGAACCCAGGCCTATTCAAATCACATTCAGGAGTGCTCAGGTGGTCAAATGTGCTGGGAATGGGTTGAAATCTTTCGCATCTGTGATTTACAACTTAAAATGAAATAGGAACAAGTTAACTGCTGGCAGAATTGGCTTCACAGATAATGAATGCACCTAAACCCGGAAAATGCTCAAAATCTCCACCTTCCGAGTGCGGTATTCCACGACACCATGACTACCGGATTGTATTCAGGCTGAAGGTGACCATTTTGAGTGCTTTCTAAAATGTTAAACAGATCCACATTACTGGAGTACAAACATGGCTATAACTCGGAAACAAGGTAAAATAGGGCATATGTTTATATTAAATATTTTCATTGTTTTTATATCTCCTGTTCACCGCTGGAGTTAGAACTACATGCTATGGTACACGCTGTATATAAAAGTGAGAGTTAAATTATTATTATTATTATTAGCACCGCGTCTTACTACCCGTTCGGGTTATGCGCACTTACGTTAATGTGTGATGGTAGGGTGATCGTGAAATGAAATGGAGGACCTACAGTTTAACGTGGGATCCGAACCACGGTGGAGGCCTGGCATTTCTCACATTCACAAGTTGTGATTAATACACGTCTTGTCAGAGGTGAAGGAAGGGTTTGGCAATCAGATAAATCTGTGCTGGTACCGAGGATTGAACCCCGGACGCCCAGCACAGAAGTCTGATACCTTACGCCTAGACCACCAGGTCACCTCAATGAGAATTAAAGATCACATAATTTGATGTATTAATAGATATATAAATCAGATTGATAGATTATTGTAAACCAAATATGTAGGTTTCCTAACTGTCAAAATGGTTCTTCTTGTGAAAATTAGTTTGTACTACTTCCCTAATAGCTTGATTTCTATTTGAGATAAAAGAGTGAAAGAAAAGAGAAGAAGTAAACATATAGAATTAGTGAGCCACGTGCGTGGCGCAGCTCTCGTTGTTTACAAGGAACAAGACAGATTGGAACGCTGACAAGCTATGTCCGGGGCCATCTTGAACAACTCAATTACGTCCCTACAAAGGTTTTCAGGTCACTTCACGAGCAAGTTTTTTTCCTAGAAATTATTACTTTCAACACAACCACTACTAAAGGCTTAATATAAGGGGTATACATATATATATACCCCTTTTATTAAGCGCATATATATATATATATATATATGCGTGTCTGGACTACATCACTCGTAGCCCAGTTTGTGGAAAGATTAGACAGTACTAATGTACCGTTGTCCAGGGGACGCCCGAATGTACTAATTTTACATCCTTTCCATGGAGACTCTTTCCATGTCCCGATGAGAGGAGATGATGCTGAAAGTGAGTATGAGGGTGTTAAACCAGTGAAAACACTTAAACCTATCTTAAGCCTAACTAACCAAACCCTGGAGACCTTAAGGATGATTACCCTTTCAGAAAAATACCCATGGTACCAGCTGGGAATCGAGCCCAGGACCTCTAGGTTGGTGGCCAGGTTAGCTGACCACTATACTATGGGGAACAGCTTGGGGTAGGAATGAGGACGTGCTACCAATTTTGCTTGAGAATAGGTTGAGATAAATTACTCGTGGGAAACTATCCCACCCACACTAGCGTGGAAAGAGGATGGGAGTATAACAGTAATGAGCCACATGGGGATAATGATCTCTGACGCACCCAATCGAGATTCAAACCTCGATCTCTTCATCATTGGCAATCTAGTTGAGTGATGGTGGGGTCTTGATTATTCTAAAATATAAACTAGTGGGGTAGGAAAGACAAAGTTGGAGTGTTAGAGGAAATGTGACCACATTTGCATGATGGGAAAGGGATGTACTATCAATTAAAATTCACTTTAATACTTGCCACCGCGATTCAAAGACCAATGTCCCCGCCACAGGTATACCGGACAAGAGGAGACTGACAACTTTGTCAGCATACGAACTAGTGTGGGTCACAGTGATAGTGAGACGCGGTGCCATACGAAATAAAACAAATAAAAGCTACACTCCCTTTCTCCTTGTTTGGATGAACGTTTGCTTTGATTGGCGGTGACGGGGTTATCGGGTTATGAATCCCAGCTGCGTGAGCTGAACTGTTTTTCCTTAAATGTTTACTTGCCTTTCCTTCGTGCAAAGACTGGTAAATTATTCCTAAACTATACCTTCCTCATCCAGTCTTAGTGTAAATATGCGGATAGCCATGACAGATAGAAACACAGAACGACGCCTGAGTGGCTATGCAACACAAAGTATTTGTATGTACTCTATATTGCCTATCCAATATTTATAAGGGGTCGCCCACAAACTGGCCTCAGACAGTACCAACTCTATTTTCCTAGTCTGGAACTAGATCCCTCCACTGCTGTGACGTCACAACAGTTGGGTGGCTCATGTATTGAACTGCACAGTGGACACCATTTCCTACAGTTGATGACTTGAATAATTGTGCACGTATCACGTGATTATTTAATAAAATGCTTTTTCAGGGTTGTCACTGTTTATTTCATTAGAAATTCAGTGGGTATTTTTCGAGTGTTTAAGAAAAAATTCTCTTTTTAAAATACTCTCTGGAGTAGGGTTTCTCAAATTGTGAGGCGCGAGGAAAATTCTGATGAGGCGCCAGGTGGAAGTAAATCAATGTTAACAAAATGAAGAATTTGTTTGTCTGTCATGAGAATTGCGCGATATTTATCGGACGCAAAAATCTGAAAGCTTAATAATTAGTAGCCCCTGTGCAAGAACATATGCACCTTGAAGCAGGAATTTCAAAATTGATTAAAAACCGGGTTGAAAGCAAAAAGTCCACAGGCAACGCAGGGCTTAAAGGCATTAACTTTAAAGTTACTTTCCACGTGCAGTACATCCATTAAACTAAAAACATTTCCCCCAGGCAATACCGGGTCAACATTCAATGAGATATTGGGTGCTTTTTTATTTTATTCTTTCGATTTTAACGTAAAAGTGTTTTTTTTTCAAGAAAGTGAATTTAAATATTACTTTTAATATTCAAGTGAGGCTTGAGTGCAAAAGGTTTTAATGAACCCTATTCTAGAATGTAATATAGAGGAACTAGATTTCATTTGTCATAAAATGTATTATTGTCAAGTCATGTCATGTCAATGTTCAGAACAAAATGATTTGATCTTAATGGGGATATGTCTGCATTTTCTACGCAATTAAATGCATTAATTATTTAAAAAATGTATGGCGGACATATGACGTGTATTTGAATAAATATGCGTGCTTTTTTCTTCAGTTCGCTTTCCTTTTTATCCCAGCGCTTACTATTTAAAGCTTTGAAGTTTAATGTCCCAAATTCACAAATACTCCACTAGCCCATTTTTTTAGTTCTTTTTGTGACATTTTCTGTGTTTTCCCGGTTTTTTTCGGTTAGAGAGGTGCATTGCAGCCCAGCTTCTAATGTTCAGAGCTGCCATGCTCTTGGAAAACTGGAAACACGCCGGAAATCTGTCGTGCCTGAAAAAAACAAGAAAAATTAAGAAGTTACAAAAAAACAAAACAAGAAAAAACAGGAATATTTGGGAATTTGGGACATTTAACAGCTAGAATTAAATAGTAGACATATGCATGGAAGAAAAAGTGAATAGCAAAAATTAAGTCACTCTGATTTGAACAAATATTTCATCTCCCACCCTTTTTTCACCCATTAATATTGGATAATGTAATAAACAATTATATACATTTATCCATCATACTTATCCTTCAAGGTTAAATTATCATATTATAATCGCTCCTAATCACTTCTAATGAATCCATACTAATCAATTAACCAGCCCCGCGGTATAATGGTCAAAGCACCTGGCTACGAAACTAGGGATCCCGGATTTGATTCTCTGCTTGCACAATGGGTATTTTCTTGAAAGAGGAATCATCCCTACGTTCCACAGGGTCTGGTTTGATAGGCTTAAGTTATATTAAGAGTTTATAATGATTCAACAATCTCATATTCACTATCAACATCATCCCACCTCATCGGGACATGGAAAGAGCCTCCACGGGAAGGATGTACGAATAGTACATTCGGGCGTCCCCTGAGCAACGGTACACTAGTACTAGCTAATATTCCCACCAGATCAACTAGAGTGATTAAGCACAGACATGCATATATAATATATATACTAATTTATTTGATGAAAAATGAAATTTCATTCCTCTAAGCTACTTTATAAATTCTCTGGTAAAATGGAAATTCATTCGGAAAAACCTGTAAAATATAGGGAGTATTGTATTTAAAAAAATAATGTGAACCTTGGTTTTGTAAAATTAATTATAGTGACAAAGAAGGTGTGTCACCATTCACGCCTAGTAAATATGATTCTATGTAGAATAACACATTTGAAAACACTTGTGCTGATTTGTAAATATTTATAACGGTAAATTTCATACATATGACCTCGAAGCTTGGTTAGGAAAATATCACCAACTAAATGGTGACATACTGTTTTGCAGTTACAAGCTAAGGAGCAAAACTACCGTTGGTCGTTAAAATTTGCAAAATAAAATTACAAACACTGTTTAACACACAATAACTACCCGTCCCCCCACAGCTATACACTTGCTTTACAATATAATCATTGCACAGTTTACACTAAGTTTCATTACTGAACCTCATAAATTCTTGTTTTCATTCTTATATTAATTTTTCAAAATTAATATGACCATATAGAATAAAATATTGAATGCCATAAACATATTAGAAATTAGATTTGCATAGTGGTGAATAACTATTAGTGTGCTAGATCGTAATCTACCAATAAGCCCAAATGGTAGAGGATTGCCTGTACAGGGTCTGTACAAGCTAACACTTTCTCACTAAATTGAATCGATCAAGAAGCAATCTAAATTACTCATTCATATAATCGGCGATATTTGAGATTTTGGTACCCTACACATTAATGCAGTCTACCTAACTGAATAATGAATATTCCTCATTTGATTTTCACTTATTATAAAAATACATACTCTTATAATAAAGGCTGTGAACTTTTCCATATCCATATTTTATTTCTACCCATAGTTTAATTTCAGTCATATTGAAAACAGTGATTGAAATTGGTTGACTAAGACATTGGTCTTGTGTTCACTACGTTTTTAAAAACTGTATACACCTATTCATGCTTTTTGAATATTTCTATAGAATATTAACACAAAATTTTCAAAATCTTAAATCTTTTCAAAGCTATTTATTTTATTAAAAATAAAATGTGAGCATTTTAAACCTTGAGACTTTTCATGGTCATTTGTCTTCTTGGTTTTTTTTATTTCATGTTTGCGTGGCTACAGAACTTCGGGTATTGAGATATTTTTAATATTTGTTTATAAAAGGAATTAAAAAAAAATACAATTCTAAAATAGTAATACGTACTTAGCCTACTGTTGCCCCCAAGTGGTTTTCCAAGTTGGGCGAGGGCGTCCTGAACAAACACCTGCATGCTAACGCAACTGCTCGCTCTCCCATGCACTACATAATGCATACATTCTCTTAGTAAGGGGGTCGTTTGGTTGTCTGTTTTACTCTCTGGACCGTTTGGAAAATGTACACACGCGTTCTTACGGGTCTTTATTTACCTTACGTGGGACTGGGCACACAAGGCCACCCGCATTACAAACATTAACTTAGATGCTACCATACACTCAGCAAGTAACGAGTTCCTTTTTCTTTTAAAATTTGTATTACATGAAAAAAAACTGTAGGCGTGAATATACGAAAAAGCTAGATGATGAATGAGTAGCGTTTACTCTACGACACACAACAACCCCATATGTTACTAAAAACAGATAAAATATAAATGTATTTTATTCGAGCAATACTGATATTTTTAATGCCAGGTTTCAGAATAATTATTATGGTTCTTTTTTTACATATTTAAATTAATTTTAACCTAATTACTGTTTCAATTTTGTATCCAATCATGTTCACAAATTTGGGTTTGGTAAAAAAAATAATCTTAACAGTAATTGAAGGCTTAATTTGTGAAATCTATAATGACCCTTTAATTAAAATTAATTAATTTTAAATGTTTGATTTCTACATCACCTCAAATTACAACTGGAGTATTTAGATATTAAATACAGTCCTCAATGATTTCACCAAATAAGCCATTTCTTCTCATAATGTGACGTATACATTTGGCCTTTCTTATTAGAATTACCTTCAGAATGGCTTTCTTTTAATTAACTCTTATTAGAACACCTTCATTAGTCCCCCGATCTGTCCACTTTATATTCTACGTTATTCTCCAGCACCACATCTCAAATATTTCCAAATATCTATTATCATTTTCTTTCATAGTTCATGTCTCTCAGCTATATAAAGTCTTTAGAAATTAGGGCCCGCCTTGGTGGCGTAGTTAGCTAACGCGCTAGTCGAGATAAGTTAGACTGCCGAGGACGGGGAGATCGAGGTCCGACTATCGGTCGGTTGAATTGATTTTTTTAATAAATGGTTTTCCACTCTCCCTCCATGCAAATACGAGTTTAAGTCCTCTAAATTCAACCATCCCAATTCCTAATCCATTAGCGTAGTTAATACTTAAGTGTATAACCCTAACGGGTAGTAAGACGTGGTGCTAAATAAATAACAAATAAAATAATTTTAGCCTTAAGTCTTTACGCTAATCAACTGTTCCAAATAAAGATAGGAAATCCTAAATTTTACAACATAATCTCAAGTTATGTCTATCAGCGACTCAATTCGTTATTTAATTTGACATACGAGCTACCTCATTATTATTCATGGTAAGGAAAGAGATCATTGTGTAAGACAAGAGATAAATGTGTAAAACAAGCTTAGTTTGAAAGTGAATGAGCTGTACGCTGGCTTCATACAGACTTCATACAAGCTAAAGATATCCCTGGGGGAAACTACTGCGCAATGCAGTGCTTCCGCCTGTCTCAACGATGTTTTTGTGTCTTTTTTTTTACTATTGTACTTATGTTTCAGTGACAGTACTGGCTATCAACGACTTTAACTATCTGACCTAAGAGAATAAAGTGGAAAAGGTGGATTCAAAAAAGGCACAAGTATCGGCCGATATACCTGAGAGTGATCTAGTCTCGTTTTTTCGGGTCACATTCAAACGTGATAAATTCTCATCTCACCATGCAGAGTTTGTGAGGGTATCGCGTCGTATTACCCGTTCGTGCTATCCGCATACTTACACACTTATGGAGTAGAAATGATGAAGGTAAAATTAAGATTAAATGTACCCCGATTTGCGGGGTGGTAGAATCGCTGGTACAACCATTTGTGATTCCAGCCCTGATCTGACCATCACCGACAATCCCGTCTGAGATTTTCCTCTTAGATTAGGGATTTATAACTGGCAGCCCACGGACCACATGCAGTCTGCGATGCTTTTTTTTTTTGCGGCCTCCACATTTTCTTAGAAAAGTGGTCCACTGTAGTAGAATTTATGGTTTTAGCTGAGAAACGGAAAGTTTTGACTTGGCTGGGAGTAATCCATGAAATCTACAACTACTGATCCTCATGGATTATATTGAAATATCAAAGATAGTATATTTTAGTCGGAAAATTCGTTTGATTTGCAACTAAACATGTTTAGAATACCGTTTCTTATTCCATTCACAATTAAATACCTGTTCTCTTGACTCGTGGATTCAATTGTGACCTTCAGGCACTTTCAAAATGGAAACTCCTGCTTTAGACCATATGACCACTAAAGTGGGATAGTTTAATTTGAGAAGGAATGAGTTGATTATGTTAATAAAATGAAATGTATCAGGACTCACCTGAATGGAGTATTAAACTCATTACATATATATAATTATATACACTGGGGAGTGAAGGAGGTTTCATAATTATGAGTTATACACCCTGTACCCATCACAATACATTGTTTGGATAGTCAAGTCTCGTAGATTAGGGAGAGCAGGACATGCAGCGTGAATGCGAGAATATAGAACCGTGTTCAAGGTACTGGCTGGCAAACCCAATGGGAAGAAACCGTTGGAAATACCTAGATGCAGAAGGGAGGATAACATTGGAATGGACCTGAAAGAGATAAGGTGTAATGAGGTGGACTGGATAGAGCTAGCTCAATATAGGAACAAAATGGGTGGCGTAAGTGCAGCAATGAACTTTTTGAGTTCATATTTCCATAGAATAGAGAAGTGATTAATTTACATAAACCGCCCCACCCAAAACGTCTTACTGGAAATGAAATGAACCCATAGTCAACTGGACATGGTCATACACACCATCCATTTGAATAATTTTGATGGAATTTAAAAATATATATATTTTTTTAGGGTTAACACATCCAATTTTTATACTCGTACTTGCAAAGGTTATATGAAAACCTCTCTTTTATTTTTCCACCATATCTTTCCTGGATGTACATATATATACATCAATTGAGCAGGGATGAGGAAGGTATAATTTAGAGAAAACATACAAAAACTTATTTGGAGAAATAGTGGGATACCATTTAGGAAAAAAAACACCCTCAATTCACCTTACCGGGATTCTAACCCTGATCTCCCCGTCACCGGGAATCCAGTCAATATGAGAGTGACGCGTTAGGCCCATACCTACATAATACATTCGGAACATATTTATTAAAATAAATTGTTAAAATATTTATTGAAAAATTGTTGACATATCTAGGAGTTTGATTATTAAATTTATGATAAGAACCAAATACAATATATAATTCAATTTGAACATATTTTCCTCTAACACGCACAAGGGATTATGAAAGGCACTTTAATATTCACAGTTTGGTCCAAGCATCGTAATAAAACCGTCATAACTATAGTATGATTCTGGTAAGAAGAATCTTCCACAAGATGAAAAAATAATTTCTGTCAATATTGCTAACATTTTACTATATTATTAATATTATTTGATAGATATTGATATCATCCGAGCAAAAGTTACAAATTTATATCACATGAATTGATATATGACTGTTAGAACATTGTGTAAAAAACTTTTGTAAATGTTCAAAAAGTTGTACTACCATCATACATATGATGGGATAAATAAAGAGCCACGTAATTACTTTGTAGCACAACAGTTACTACAAATCTACATAGATTTTTTATTAGAGTAGAGTGGAATAGAACACAAGAAAAGGTAAGTGTTTTTATAGGTTTATTTATTTTATAAAAAAACTTTTTTTGTCACAATAAATTAAACCATTCTACAGTACAAGCAAGTTTAATTTCCTTGACTGGTGATATAAACAGTTCTTGAATATTTTTCAAGGGTTTCCTGGAATTTAATGACAACTTTTTCTCTTAGTTTAAGTTTCTCATCTAATGCCTCTATGCTCATGACACATATTCAAGAACGGTTGATATCACCATTTAATGAAAATTAAACTCTATGTATCTACTTGAACAATATTTTATTATTTTAGCCAAATACAGTTTAGTTATAATTTTTTTAGCACACTTGTTTATTTTTTACCTCTCCCTCCATCCCAGATTAACGAGTGATTTCTGAACCCACTGATTATATCAGCAAACGACTAACAAGTTAACTTCATTATAAAAAAAGAAATACAACACACAACATTCGTTAATTATTCACGGTGAAAGGGGGAACCTCAAATTCCATTAATTTTACATTTTTAGGCCATGCAGCCGCTTTGATAAAGATGTAAATGCCACGAGAATGTCAAGCTTAAAACAAATTTTATAATAAATATATATATAAAAAAAGTCCTTTATGCCACAAATTTCTCTAAAGAATATATTTTAAACTGTAATCTAAAAAGTAAGAACGAGGGGAGTAGCACATATGAAATCCATCAACATTAGTGAATAAAGAGTGGGCTGGAGGGTATGTGAAGGGGGAACCTGTGAAAATAACCTGTTCTCGATTGTTCTCAGCCTTGATTAGAATCTCGACCTTCACATGAATGGAGAACAAGTTTAAATCCTTAGACCAGGGGTTCCCAAACTGTGTGTCGTGGTGCCCTGGGGATTCGCTGGTCTTGGTCACAGACGTCGCGGCTACAAGGAAAAATTAAAAAACTCATAATGTACGAGTAAAGTCTTATTTTAAAATGTTAGTGAAAAAGTGAAACTGAAATCACAAAATACAGGATGAGATGTTTCGCCATCATGAACAAACGGTACGCATGAGATCGTTTACTGTACAACAAAAATATGTCTACTTCAATTCCTTCTTAATCAGTTCTGTAATTTTGTACTAATTTCATATTTTTAAATTTAAAAGAAAAGCTAGTAATGTAAACTACAATTTTTTTTAAATGCCAACAAATCGAATTTGGGCAATTTTTTTTAAATATTGGGTACAGGGGTGTAACACGGAAAATCTGACATGTGAATGGCGGTGCGGTCCCAACAAGTTTGAGAACCCCTGCCTTGGACCGTTCAGCCATCGTTATGAGAATCTATTTAAAATGTTGTAAGGTAGTGTTTCTCAAACTTTCGACAGTCACGTACCTCTTTTAGGGCCAAAGCTTAACCAACGTACTCCTTCCAGTTCCTAAAACAAACAAAAAAGTAACCAAATACTTGCAATGTTGTAAAGTAGGAACGGTCGTTTCAAACTTGTAAAAAGCTAGAGTGGTAAACTAAACAAAGTCGTGACGGAGTGAAAGAATGACTTATAAAAAGCCATGACGTCCCGTCATAATCTGTGATAGTTTGTTTATCAGGCCTACTGTTATAAACATATTTTATAATTGATAAAAACTAGGGATACGTCGCGTAGAGGAGACTGGAGTTATTTGTTACAGTTTTCGATATTTTTTAACTATCTTAATATTATCAATATTTTTAATTACCGAATATTAATGGGTATTTAATCTACAAATATCAGTTGTTAAAATAACAATAGCTTTGTTAGATATTGGATAGTTAAATCAAATGTTTATCAATTCATTTTGTAAAAATGTACCCCTTCATGGGAAGGGATAAATCATTACATTGGTTTATGCTGTGTATTTCAAGGGATAATATGTAACTTTTTAAGTTAGATATAATAAATAAACCAATCTAGTGGTATAGCGCACTTACAGGATCATACTATGGAGGTTTTTTTAATTACAGTATAAGTTAGGCTTAGTATGTTTTGAATTAATTATATTATACTCTAAAAATTATTTAAATTACATTAAGTAGTTTTTAAAATTTGTAGTTTTATCAAATTAAACAAAGCATTATGAATGAATAAACGATATAATCAGTATTATTAATTAAAACATATGTTCGTTAAAATGCTATGGTAATTATGTCCGTGAATAAGGTATAATATAACTTTTCATAACTATACAGTGTGAAAATAGTTGGGAATCCAAAACCTAATCACCCATATCAGTGTCACTATATATGCACATGTAAATACCCTTTACGTCAGTGCATGATTCATGTGCCCACATTTTACATTCAACGCATAGTACCCACTTCTCTTTTGGCTTCGATGCTTGGTAAGGACCCACGCACACAAGACAGAAACAATAATCATCTGAATCCTCCTCTTCATTTTTGTGTGAGATATTCGATTTGCATTTTTTTTAAAGACCGTTTATATCTAACGAATATTGTACCCATTTTCTTTTCAGTGACTTTGGCTTCTTCGATAACTAAACATTCTTTGTACATCGTGTCAGTTAGAATTGAGGAATGGTACATTTTGTGTACTCAAGTTTTTTTTTCTTGGTCCTGCCTTGGGGAAAAGGACGTATATTTCTTGGACTTATCCCATTGAAAAAGCGACAGGGGCTTTGGATTGATTTCGTTCACAGGCATATTTGCGTATGGCCAACTAAAAATATTATAACCCGCTTTGGTATATTTATAGGATTGTTTTGAGTTGCCAAAGCAAAAATAAAATAATAAGAGTATCATTTAAAAGTAGTAGTGTCTATATCCAACAAAACTTCACATTTCTCCTTCTAAAACCACACTTTAAAAATGTTAACAGTGGGGGAAAGTTGTTACACTGTAAAAACGTGCCCCAACACATACTTAACAATCTGTCCAATGGCGCCATTTTGTTTGTTTTATTTTTTATTTGGAATGGCTTGAATACAAAATCAATAAAGGCTACGTGGTATTGTAGTGTATTGTGTGGAATGAACTTGAGCATGGTGATGGTAATGACAAGGAAGAGGATAATACCTAGTAAAGCTATAGAATTGGATGGAGTAGAGATGAGAAAAGTACAGATCGTAAAATACCTTGGGAGCGTGATTGAGGCGGAAGGTGGAAGTAGAGAGGATCTAATGAGAAGAGGACAGCAGGGAGAGTTGTTCTATAGGTGTGTAAGAGACCTACTATGGAGTAGGAAAGCGCCCCTGAAGTGTAAGGAAGTGTTGTAACACATGCTGAAGAAACATGGAAATTGAATGTAAGATAAACTAGGAAAGTGGAGGCCATGAGAATGAACTTTGTAAGGAACATGTTAGCTATCACGAGGATAAACACAATTAGGAATAAAGTTATTCTTAAGAGATTGGGGGTACAGGTAGTACATGAAATAGTAGTGGAAGTAAGACCGAAATGCTAACAGAAAGTGTGCAAGTGAGAGAAGGAAAACGAAAGCTATTAAAGGAGGAAGAGTGGTGAAAGGACAGATTAAGATGGAGGCATTTTACTTAACTGACGCGGCCTCAGGCTGGAAACAGTTCTTTATTATGATGATATTGACGTTATCGTACCCGAAATAATATTTCATATAGAGTACAATTTTAAACAAACAATTCACGCTACTTTATATCACTATACCAAAAAAAATGAAAGAAAGGCGGTTTACTTCTGATGGCTAAAATAAATCTTACCTGAACAGCAGGGTATTCGTGCGATCCGGCTAAACTCTCGCTGACAAATGGCGGCTGAAATTCCTTCAATATAAATCGTGAGAGGTTGCGACCAACAGATCACTCACAAAACCAAATGTATCAACTTGACCCTGTAACAACGAGACCCAGTCTCCCCTAGGCCCTGAAATCCTTTGCTTACCCCTGGGCTCACGCGTGTTACAGTTTTGAAAACCACTGTTGTTTGGGGAATGCCATAAATAACGAAAATATATAGTGGATGAATAATACTCTTCGATAAACATAAAATAAAAATCATCTGTAATACTTTTTTTTTTTAGCTTTTGTACGACTGAAAAATTGTTATATGAAGAGCCAACTGTTAAAAAGATTGATATAACTTGCAGTGACTTTATCTTCCCTTAAAAACTCTGCATGAAAATAACAATAATAACATTTCCTTTCGTGTCTCTGCCAATCTTGTTTTAACAAAGACATGAAACGAGGCGGTCCCGCAGCAAAACCTCGCACGCCTATAGCAATAAAAAACAATCATTTCCAGATCTTTTCGTATTAAGCGAGACAGGTTTAAAGAGATTACAGCGGCAAAGTCTGATATAAAAGATAAATCAAGGAGGAATCCTCTAGCCCATGCGAGTAATAAGAAGCCGAAATAAAATACATGGGAAAAGTAGAGTTTTGAAAAGACAGTTAATCTTTCTGTAACTCAATAAACGTCTCGCGATTTTTTTTTCTCGTATTGCTTCGCCCCTTCGCGATATCCTGTGCTCATCGGATCAGCCAGAGGTACGTGATTCAAGAAGTTGATTTCTATTGGATTATATTGCACGGTCACGGGCTTTGGTTAGGGCATATTATAAGGGATGAAAACTTACGCATCGGGAGATATGTAAACTAATGTTCTTACTCATCAGGAAGAATGCAAGCTATATTATTTAACATTATGATGGATAACATTTTAGAAAACATTCTAAAGTAGTTTAAAGTAAGGAGTGGTAATAATTAAAGTTAAGACATAGATAGATGTTCTTGTGAACACATTAACGCATTTACCTAAAAACATTAAAATCCTGTAACCTCATTTTTCCTGCTCTACTTTCCAGCGTAGATAATGATTCGTTCGAGCCGGAGTCAAGAAGATTATTTCCTTATTCTTCTTTTTTATATTCCTTTCCATAATTCGAGTTATCCTTGCTTTCATAAATCATTCATCATTCATCATTCAACTGGTTTCAATAGTAATTTCTTAACCTAACAATTTACACCGTGGTCATGATAACTTTACCTTGCATAGCTCGTTTTTCATTAGTCTTTGGGTTTTTTTTGTTGCCACAAATCGTTTCTCTCCAACCACACCCTAGTTAGTTAACATCTCGTCGTCGTAACAAAACCTATTTTTTCTCACAACGACTTGGTAAGTTTGTTTATTAATTTTCTTTCACAAGTTTATATAATATAACGGTAAATATCAAGACTTTTGCTTGGACATAACTTTCAATTTTTCTTCATGCTCTTTAATTTATTTTTGCAGTTTCCATGATTAAGGTATTTGCAATACCGAAACATGTTGGAAGAATAAAATCCAGCACCTTTCTATTGCTGATTATCACAAGGAGTAATGGGACATAAAAATCAGATAAGGCTTAGATTTTATACATCACTTTAAAATTTCACAAATTAATTTAACATATTTGGAATTCAAACCTTGTTTGTATCCACTCTATATTATATTTTTCAAATCTTTGTAACAAGAACACTTAATCACTTTATTTAAAGTTCACATGGCAGATGTTAACCTATTAATTCAAATTTTATAATTTTCATTTTTAGCATATCTGAGCTTTAAATATTTTTTATCCTTACTTTATTGTATCGATGTTTTGTTACACATTTTTAACATGTATTACTTGCATTTTAGAATTGTCGTCAACTTATGTTTTAGTTCAGTTGATGATACTATATTAATTCAATGTTAAATTTTCACATTTGACAATTTATTGTTCATTAGAAGCAAATTATAATCATACTTTTGGAATTTTAATGTCACTTAATACATCTACAAACTTCGAAACTGTCTATTCCTTAAATAATAATTTTTATATTTTGTTATAGTTATTTCCAGAGCATTCTATCTAAGTCTTAACTTTAATTATGAGGGATAAAAACTAATTCTCTTACAAATCATGAGGCACGTAAACTAATGTTCTTATTTATCAGGAGGGATATATTATTTAACATTATGAGGGATGTATACTAATGCTCTTACACATCATAAGAGACGTAAACTAATGTTCTTACTCATCAGGAGGAATATAAACTAATGCTCCCACACTTCATGAGGAATGTAAATTAGGTCTTAAACATCATGAGGAACTTTATACTAAATACGATCATCACAGACTCTGCCCTAAAACATGAGTGAAGAATGACCTTGGGCACAGGATGACTCCTGGATATCTCAGTGGTAAGAATTTTGACGTACTAAGCCAAACACCCTGGGTTCGATGTTAGTGTTCAGGTTCATTTTTCAATTTAAACAATAGGGTATATGATATTTAAAGCTGGCTATTACCTTACCTTACTATAATTTATGAATAGTAAGTCTCAGCCCAGTTAATTCAAATACACACTAAAATTAGGCCCTGTTGTAACCAACTGGCAGTAAAAACATCAACGGATTATATATATATATATATATTAATATATATTAATGTTCTGGCTGTATCTTGCCTGATAGGTATATCTGCCACAAGCTAGAAAACATGATTAAAATCAGTTTGTGGTGTTAAATTAAAAAAAACAAATTTGTTTTGATAATATGATTAGTTGTCATTTAATAGCTACTTAAATTAAATTTATATCAACATGACTGTGTTCAGGTGGATAGGCAGGTGGGGTCGTAAGACGCGGTGCACGGAAAAAATATGAGGGATGTAAACGAGGACTAAATAATCAAGCTCATTTATTCTTCCCGTCGGGGATGGGGAGGTCTATGTTTGAATACCGTCCAGGTGTTCTGTAAGTATATTTTATTAAATGGTTTCTCATTCTACCTACGTGCAAATGTGGGTACATTAGATCTATAGTACCTATACTTTCCTCATCATTTCCTCTTTAGTAAAGATATGTGGATAACCCAGAAAAGTAGTAAGATAGGGTGAACGTAATAAAATATATATATGAACTGGTATTTAAATCATGATCTACCTATCATCAGCAAACCAGACAAGACAAGACTGACCCCTTTTGCCTTGTATTCACCAGTGATGGTCTCTTCATGTTAATGGTAACGTTAAGTCCTTCAATATTCACCCTTTATCACAAATTCACTAGAATTGAATGGTTTATGTTATGTTTTAATTCAGTAAACTAAAGTGCAATGATTTTACTTTTGAACTTTTTATTAATCCTTTATAAATATGAGATCTTGTTATATAACTATAGCTAATGACTGCATTTATATTAAATATATTGGAAACTGGTAATTATGGCTGAGGGCTTTTTAATTTATTATTGATTATTTTTACTAGCTTAGTTTTATATTAAAACTATGGGGGCGTGCAATTTAATATTTTAAAAAAACCTATAGGTATCTTTATTTGACGGTGAGAATGAATAAATGGCGGAGTGAAATGAAATAAGCGCGAGGATGTCAAAAGACAAAACGAAATAAAATGTTTCAATTTCCGTCAAGCAAAAATAACGTGAGGGTTGAGAAGGGTGGTAGTGGAAATGAAATCATCTAAACGAAATGAATGTAATAAAAATAACGATAAAGCAGACGATGAGAGACGTGCGTTAAGGGGGACCTGAGAAAGTACGTGAGTGGGATGAGAAACGGTTTGAATGATATCAGGGGTAGTATGCTATACATGTTTCATATCATGCGCGAAACTTTATCTGGCTTTAAAAGGGGTGGGCCAAATGTATAGGAGATATTGGTTAGTTTCCACGTAGGGGATGTTGACGAATATATTTATTATTATTTGTTTGCTCTAGCAGGGATTCGAAATCCGACCTCTCAGTCATGATGCATTAGTTCTCTTTACCACCGATGTGAAGTGTATTAGTACAGATACAGGATGTCTGGAAACTCTTAGCCCAAACTGAACATATAGCTTGTTTGAACCAAAAATAATACAAAATCCCTGTACACTTACATTGGGAAAACAATGCTAATACCATTAAATTATTTTCAAAGTTTTGGTGTACAACACCGGGAGAGCAAAGCTGTCAAGCATGCGGTACAACAATTTGCATATGAGTTAGGAGCGTGGCACTGCACACCTAACTCCAATTAAACCTGTTCTACACGCATGCTTTAACAGCTTTGCTCTCCCAGTGCTGTACGCCTAAACTTTGAACACAATATAATGGTATTAGCATAGGTTTTGGGATGTAAGAGTATATAATTTTGTATTACTTTTGATTCAAACAAGCTATATTTGCGGTTTGGGCTATGAATTCCCGAACACCGTGTATAGACCCTTAATATTGGTTTGTAGCAGTTTTTCCCAAACTATGGCTTGCGTACCCCCTGAAATATGCAAAGGATTTTAGGCAGTAGTGACGTACATCTCTGAGTTTTATTAGTCACCAAAATTCTTTTATTATATTAAGTCTTATAAACAAATTAATACAGTTTTTGACGTGATATCATGCACGTTCATAAACCTTAATTTTGTCTGTCACAAATTTGTTTGGCATACCACTAGATCAAGGACGTACAAATATATTTTTTCTAGGGGTTCCCACTAGAAAATTTAGCCAATACCAGTTTTCATACGTATATAGTTGCTCGGGAACTTGATTATATATTCATTATAATATACAAGTACTTTAATTACTGGCGTAGAAGATGATTAGAGCTAAGTATAGGGCATACCTTACCTAAATTAAATTATTTTACGTGTTGCGGCTTAACTTAAGTTTGAAAACTCTCCCTATTGTTACGAAAGTTAAAATAAACGCTCATAATTTTTGGATTGCAGCTTTTAAACATTATTCTACAGTCTCGTTCAAGTTTCATTTACGTACACAATACCTAACTCTTTCTCCATTTATTATATGTTATAATTTACTTTCACTCAATTAATTTTAAACGGTAAAATTTCAACCTTTTGTTGTACAGCAAAACACTCTCATATAAAATACTCTTGTAATTAACTTTGTGTTTCCTCTAACAAATACTCTAAATGTGAAGAATTATACGGAACATATTGTAGAACAAACAGGAGCAACAAATTATTCAACACAAGCTCTGGGGGGGTGGGGGGGAGGGGGAAGGCGGGGGTCCCATAACTTTTAAATTATAAAACTTTTTTACTTTTTAGTCTCGTACACATGTGCTGGAAGTGAGGTTCCCATGAAGGCTAAGAGTTAATTATTTTAGTTGACATCCGCCTTTTACGAACAAATACAACGGGACAATGGAAGTAAATTTGTTGAGGTCGCGACAGGCCAATTGTATTCAATACATTACCTGACCTTCGCTGGTAATAATTTTGTTGGGAAATTTCGAACTCACTGGAAAGCGACTTCCAATGTTTAGTATGTTTTCGTTTAATTAAATCCACAACATATTTTAAAACCTGATGAAAATACATTTTGTTTTTATGTTCAAGTTTAAGGTGGGATTGTAAGGTACGTGAGTTAAGGACAGTATTTTTTCTTAATTTTTTTTATAACAAAACTCTTTTTTATCAAAAAAATTAAATATTTCTCCAGTAGAAATATAGAGTTTAATTTTCTCCCCATGGTGATATCAACAGTTATTGAATATCTGTCAAGGATGTCCTGGAATTTAAAGAGAACCTTTCACCTTCATTTAAAAAGTTTTTCATCAAATGCTAGTATACTCATAATAGATATTCAACAACTGTTGATATCACCATGCCAAAAAAATTAAAACTTATGTTTTACTGGAGCAATTTTATTATTTTTAGTAAGTTTCGGTATAAATTGCACAAATACTTCCTTAATTCGCGTTCCCTACACTCCCAAATTAATTAAATCTCTATTCGCTCCAATCTAATTATCTTATAACTCTGGGATTTTTTAAATATAACTTTTAACAATACTGTTATTAATGGCTTAATCTAAACGTTAGGTTGCTTAGAGGAAATACACCGGCATTAGCTTGGAGAGGGAATGGTAAAAACAACCACCTGGTTCACCTATCTGAGAATAGAATATCAACCTCATCGTCACCGTTGACGTAGTCTATGGCTCTATGCTTTAGACCATGTGACCACCAATCCGGGTACAAGTTAAATTGATAACGAATATAAACAGATTATATATTTAATTTCTACAATTTCATTTTTTCCCTTCCTTTTCATTTATTTTTTGCTTTGTGACATGTCATTTGATTGGTAGGTCGTGACGCAAAGATAAACTTTTTATTTTAAACCACTCTCGACACTCGCGATATTTACCCCAACATGTAGATGAATCTGTACAAAAGATGAGTATGAGCTCTCATAAAAAAACTCTTCAAAGTGCCTCTCTAACTAACTAAGATATTTAAAACTCACTATCATTAAACTATTCCCTTAGATCAGATACATTAATCCGCTCATATATACTATTTACATAATTGCATTATAGAGTTCACAAATTAAAATAAACGGTAAAATACAATTATTTATTATCTTACATAATTTCTCACATAGTTCCACTAGCTTCGCGCAGGAATCGTATCTTTTGTCAATTATTGAGTCAGAGAGAGATTTCTTTTCTTGTCATACGGGTGTATTGGTAGACATTATGTTATAGTTATGGAATGGACACCGCGTGGAAGTGACCATACATCGTCTCTCTGTCGTGTTCGGGCCGTGGAATTTTGGTTTGCAGGCCCCCTTTCTTACTGCCCTATGTTTGGGGAATTTTAACTGGAAGGCCCTCTTTCTTACTGCCCTATGTTCGGAGAATTTTGGCTGGAAGGCTCCCCATTATTACTGCTCTATGTTCGGGGAATTTTTGCTGGCAGGCCCCCTTTCTTAATGCCATGCCTGTACCACATATCAGTAGACTAATCTATAATATTCTTTCCACAGAAAAACAAACATATATATATAAATATATTAAATACTCTTAAGGTAAAATGTTTAACTAAATTGTTATAACCATTTTTTAAGGACTTACACATGTTCAAGGATAATTCATCTGACCTCAAAAATTTATTTTTTTTATTTTAGAAGAACAAACATTCTTATTTATCGTGTAAGATAATTCACAGATACCCATTTTGGACAATGCTTTGGCCATTTTCGAAAAAATTCAAATGTTTATAAATCATAATTTAAAAAATTCCCTAAGGTAATATATCAATCTATTGCGGATGTAGACCCAGGGACAAGCAACTATAAGACTGATTATTTTTGGTTCAGTAGCAAATAACACGTCAACATTCATCATAACATCCATAATAGGTTTTTTTTACAATTACAATAATATCTCTAAATGATAAAAACATATTTTCTATAATTGTTTTTAGAAGGACACGTTTAAATTAAAGCATTTAGGAAATATATTTTTCAATTTTTAATTTAGCACCGAGGTTTCTTACTACCCGTTCGTGCACTAGTTACGCTAATGGTTTAGGTATTATGAAGATTATATTTAGAGGAAATGTACCCAAATTTGAATGGAAGTAAAGTGAAAAAAAATGGGGAAAAAAGCCCTTCAGAACACCCGACCATGATTTGAACCTCGAGCCTCCCACCATCGGTGGTTTATTAGTCTACTACGATAGTAGAGCCTTAAACCATACGGCCACCGTAGTGGGTTAGGCTATAAAGATATCATCAAAAGTAAGCTTTAAATTAAAAAGAAAACCAGCGGGTTGTCCGAAGGAGGAAAAAACCCTCATTTTAAAACGGATGTGTGCAGAGTATTTTTGTATTTTTCCTCGCAGTTTCTGACTAGCACTTATAATAAAGTCTTTATAATATCTGAGTATTTATTGTTCAAAGTGAATGGTACTGAAAGCGAATGTGTACTTTGCTTCTTTAAATCCTTTTAACGTATAAACTTCAGCGTATTCCCTCTCCGAAACAAAGAGAGTACTGATTTATTTGTTTACCGTGAAGTTATGGTAAACTTGTCGTCTGAGTTCCTATTCCTTCAGACGACATATCAAAACCATGAAACATTCCCTCCCCTTTTTTTTACTACATTCGTTCATCCGTGGCCGCAATAGCTCGCCCAACCGGAGAAATGTTATGTACTGTGGTCGGTTCGTTGTAAAAAGAACCTTATACTCATACTTATACTCAAAAAATATGAAAAAATATAGTTTAATTTATTCGCAATTTAATTATTCGTTTGTTCTAAAGTTGCAAATTTGTTTATAAGTGAGGTATATTTGGACATTTTTAAGATGAATATCAATGATGGCTAGTCACATATATCTTGTATAGCTTCTAAGAGATTATGCTTTGGTAATCTGACTATACTTTCCTCAATAATGGGGTTTGAGGTGGGGGTGTAGAGTACTCGAGAAAAGGTAAATTTTTTTTGCAGTTTTTGTATCAAACAATTTTTTGGTCAAAATAAACCAAATAATTCTCAAATCGAAACATAACTAGTGACGAATGTCTTGTGGAGATCATAGTGGTGTGACTTGAATAACTGGCACCCATTCCAAATGAACCTATTTACTCACGTACAAGCTAATTTATTTTATTCTTATTTTTTCCAATTTTTTATGTTAAGAAATTAAAGAGGGTTTATATATGAGCATGTATTAAAAAAATTAGTACAGAATCAAAGAATCAAATATCCGATAAACACTAAAAAAATACTTGGAAATATCTCAATTTAAAAGAATAGGTTATTTAAAACTATATACATGTTTTCCGTGACATACATCTTCCGTCTCATTTTTAAGTCACCAGCCAGCGTTAAACCTTCAGGGTTTGCAGGTATAAGGTATTCAGCTTTAAAAGCTTCTAAAAGCTTAAACAGAAAAATATGGTATTTCCTCAGTCCTTTTCATTTGGCGTTGTAAAATATAACGGTGATATTTCTTATAAAAGGGGAGTTGTCTCCAATATGTGAAGCAACATTTATTTATTTATTTTTGTTCTTTATCATTTAGGGAAGTTATTTTATGCATTGGGATCTCATTTATGATTAAATATTGTAAAGTTTCTTTAAATGGTGTACATCCTGAAAATAAATTATCTAAATCCCTAAAATGATTACAAAAATTGTATTTTACACTCAATAGACAAAAAGATACGTATATTAATCTATATATTGGTTTGTAATACATATTTAATCATAGTATAAATTTTTAATTTTTCAAAATGTTTATTGGTTTATTTTGTTAACATATTTCTCAAAAACTTTGAATATTACAGCTAAAGTTTTGAACCAATTTAGACAAAATTTGGTAATACTGAAAGGGATACCACACTCAATATTTTATGCTAGAAAAAATTATAAATTTGGTAGCAAGGTTGGTCAGTGTGTAATATTCTTCACCACGTTTAATGTTATATACGGATTAATCTAGGTGTCCAGGGTTCTATTCGTGGCTGGTACCATGGGTATTTTTCCCGAAAGGGGAGCTGTCCAATGGTCACCAGGGTGTGGTTAGTTAGACTTAAGTTATAGTATGATTTTGGTAGGAAGAACAGTAGACGTTAGTTACTAAAGTTATTAAAACCATTTTAATATATTCATACATAAAGTCATGTTATCTGCAGCTGTCACTTTTGATAGATATTATTAATACCTATAAAATAACACAAGTAGTATAAATAAACGTCGTCAATGTCGGCCGCTAATAAATATGTTTGAATTTTCTCTACTGTTCTTCCAACCAAACTCAGGGTATAGCTTAAGAATTCCCACTGGTTCCACACCCCCCTATTTACTATCGTCCTCCTCATCTCATCGGGACACTCTTACTAAGTAGAAGATTCTATATATATAATTAATATAAAGCTAATAAAAAATTCAAGGATATCAAACTTGATTCCTCGATACGTAGATATCCTCGATTCTTACTAATATCGAAGGAATCAAGCATCGATCTTAATATTACGACTCACGATATTTCGAGTCTTAGCTCCCAGTTAAATCACTGGCAACCAAGCAAAATGGCAACATTCAGAGTGAGTAATAATCTATTATCTATATACTAGTTTATTTGGCGCTATTTGCTATATATTTTACTTCAGTTAATGACCCTATTTGGTGAATTTAAAATACTTGTGTTTTCAACTAACTGTTCAATATACATTTTTTAAATTATTTTCAAATGTTCGACACGGTTAGGCTTTATTTGTGGGTACAAATACATGTTTACTAATATTCCTCGCCGTTTTATTAACTATGTGTGATATGCTTTAATACTTGGTAAAATTAATATTTGTCTTTGTTAAAATTAAACATTTGGATGCTTGGAAAAATAATGAAATAGGATATATTCAAGAATCGAAAAATCAAGGTTGATCTTAAGAATCTGAATCGAGAAAACCACAGTTATCGTGACATCTCTATAAAACAAAAATCTCTCACAGTGACATTTGTGAACACTCAGCCTTTGGGGCAATAAAGATAGGTTTTAATAATTTTAGGTATTTATTGTGTGCTTTCTGAACCAATACAGAAATTACAGGCTGCCTTAATTATTTTCCAGACACAACACTCAGTTCCTCAGCTATTAACTCATCAGTATTAAATGGGAGGTTCCAATTTCACGAGTTAAATTATTTTCGGCTACATCCCAGTATCCATAGGCAGATGCTACTACAGTATCCCCATGGCTTCTTTGGTGCTGACTGATAGTTCACAACTGACTTCTGACAGTCAACATTTAGGTATATACCTAAATTTTGACTGTCAGAAGTGACAGCTGCTAAACACGTTTTTTGCAGATCATATGGTTCGGCGTAGGGATACATAATTTGGTCCGGTAGCTTTTCAAAGCCGTCAGCTGTCAGTAAGCACCAAAGTAGCCATGGGGCTACTGTAGCTGTACTAAGGTATTAGACTAAGCAATTTTTGCAGGCTAACAAACCCACCACTGTAGAGAGTAATTAATGAAGAACCAAACGAAGCAGGGCAAAATCCATATCATCGTACTAGACTAGAGGTGGGCAATACATTTCCCAATGTATCCACAATTGAGAAATTATGTTTCTCATTCTATCATTTAAAACATCACACACAGTTTGAACAAGTTTATTCAAAATATGTATTGTACACTTTGACTACTCAGCTACGAACAATGTAAAATGAATCAAAGTTAGCGCCAGATGTAGAAAGACATTTGATTGGCTGAGAGTGTGAGGTCACTAAATACACAAGCCAGCGCGTTACATACGCAAACCTTTTGTAAGTCAAACTAGATTGTTAAAAATCAGGTAACGTTTTGGAACCTTAAATAATAAATGAACCTTTAAAATCCACACCAATATTCAATTATCGTAATTACTATACTTATTTAAAATATATGTATGTGTGGTTATTTTAATATTAAAATATAACTGCTGCATACTGGGTGACGTAAGCAATGACAAAATTAAATTATTCCAAGTGGTTTTACCTTTATATTCTCTTTACATTGGTTACAACTGCCTCAGACGCAAATGATAGAAACTGTTCAAATTTAAAATTAAATACAATTAAATGCGAAATTTGACAATCAATGTGTTTGAAGACTAATATGAAACTAAGTGTTGGAAAAGGGAGTGGATTGGAGTATTTAATAGCAGTGTAGCGTTAATGACTGATTAAGAAAGCGAAATGCTTCCAATCATATACAGGAAATATCAAGATACAACCAGCACAAGCCGTCAAGACTTTTTTTTATTTTACTGCGAGAACTAGAATACTCAAACTCACCACACTTTGATGGCCCCCACCCTGGTACTTTCTTCTTAGCTTATGGCATCTTTAACCGAGACAGATATTTATCTAGTTTGGTCACCTGTGTGTATTGATTTTTTTTTTGCCGCTCTGATAGCACAGCGTTGCCCAGGTATACATTTTTAGCCTCTCTGGTAGCACAGCGTTGCCCAGGTATATATTTTTAGCCTCTCTGGTAGCACAGCGTTGCCCAGGTATACATTTTTAGCCTCTCTGGTAGCACAGCGTTGCCCAGGTATACATTTTTAGCCTCTCTGGTAGCACAGCGTTGCCCAGGTATATATTTTTAGCCTCTCTGGTAGCACAGCGTTGCCCAGGTATATATTTTTAGCCGCTCTGGTAGCACAGCGTTGCCCAGGTATATATTTTTAGCCGCTCTGGTAGCACAGCGCTGCCCAGGATATACCTCAGAGGCTCTCTACATGTCATGTCTGCAATGGGACGATGTGATGATAGTGATTATGATGGTGTGGAGCTAGCTGTGATCTTAAACCTAACTAACCAAACGCTGTAGACCATTGGGATAATCCCCCTTTTGGGAAAAATAACCATGGTCCCAGCCGGGAATCTAGCCCAGAACCCCTAGAGTTGTAGCTGGTGCACTAAACACTATACTATGGGGTCGGATATTATCGTTCTTAATATGCTTTCTTTCGTGGAAAGCAGAATAAAGATCGAGGTACTTAATGCCTTTCATAGTTAGGGGTAGCACTGTCTGCTCTGTAGGGCTGGTTATAGACGTTCCCTCGTGGTGATCGCATCAACCGGGGTACTATCTCGGTGGGAGAGTGTAGGAAATACGAGTCCGCCCACCTCAGAACTATTTGACCAAAATCACTACAGGATGCCTTTATGTTGGTAGCCCCCGGGCAACGCCCTTCCTTACTCGGCTGGGTGGTGGTTGTTGGAGGTTGGCTGGCTGAATCCTTGTAGCGTCATCTGTGTGAGGGTGGGGGAAGGGGATGTCCCACCACACATTAAGTGGTTGGTAGTGCGTAAAGTCTGTTCAGCATAGGAATTGTTTTCTGAAAGGCCTTTTTTACTACCAGAAATCTATTATATAGTGGGATATTGGTAGGAAAAAAGACCTTTCAGAGAGTAATTCCTACCATGAATGGAGTATACCCGGTTTCGTCCGGGGATGACTGGTCAAGACACCTTCACGAGGCTGCAACTGGGCAACTTAGGGCTAATGCTTAGGGAACTTTTATAACCAAGGCTGAGCTACTGAGCTCCTCTCGTGACGCTGGCGTCGCAGTAAAAGAGGGGACAACTCCTCCCACCAAGGGCTAGGGAACGGTGGGGGTGGGTCTAACCGGGCTACTCAGTGATGATGGGATTGGTGGTCCCAACTTCTCGCTCCGTGTGCTAGCACGCGTGGCTTCGCTCAAAGGGTACGGCCACAAGCGGGGCTGTAGTACACCTTGTGACGGAGTGTTTGATCCCTCCGTGGTCGCCAGCCGTTCCGCCTTTCGGTTCGCGGAACGGAACTTGGGAGGAGCGAGGTGAAAAGTTGCTAGATAGTTGCTTGTGCACAGACAAGGATATAAGGCTATACCAGATCCTCAGCCCTACGGAAGTTTCGTTCCATTCCTTGAAAGAGGTTTGAGTACATCATTACTGAAATTCACTAGTGCCAATGCTCAGTGATAAAAGCACATACAAATGTACAGTTGTTAAACGATTCACTTTTAACATGCTCGTCATAAAGGGACCATTATAATCGTAATGGGCAGTCTGCGTAAGCTCTTTGTGAGGTAGGACTGGATGTGAAGAGGAGGTTGGGTAGCTACCTGAACCTAGCTTTGTGGAAGCCGACCTATTGACTTGAGAATGATATTTGTGTCCTCTATCTAGAGAAACCATATTTAAAATGATCTTTTTTTAAATGCCCCTTGATGAAACCTAGCGATAGCCGTGTTGAAGGACTCAAGAACTCCCATATAAAACAGCCATTTTAACCTGGAGGCTGTGGACTTGGTGTTTACCTTGTCTGTGCTCTTGTGGGATGGAATCGGCGTTACAATCATCTTAGAGTGTCCTTTATGTATTTTATAATTATTGCATCCAAATACAGCACATATATTTCCAGACATACCTAATATATGATCATTTCGTAGTATATCTTTAACTGGCACTAGCATACATTTTAATATGTATTAAGGTGGGATGGAAGGAGACGCGAGGAAAGGCCAGTATTTTTGCAGTTTTTATGACAAAACCTTTTTGGGGCTAAACAAATAAAGTATTGTTCCAATATAAATATAGGGTTTAATTTTCTTCAGATTGTGATATCATCAGTTGTTGAATATCTATTACGAGCATAGCGGCGTTAGATCCCAAACTTTTTAAACTAAGAGGAAAAGCTATAGTTAAATTCCAGGACATCCTTGACATATATTAAGGAACTGTTGATATTACAATTTGAAGAAAATTAAACTTTCTATTCCTAACAGAGAAATATTTTATTTATTTTGGTCAAAACGAAGTTTTGCCATAAAAACTGCAAAAATACTGCCCTTAACTCACGTTCTTTACACTCCCACCTTAAGATGATAGGCTCAGGAGGGTAGGTTTTGTAAGTAGTTATACCAAAATTAGCACAGTGAAGCTATGAATATGTTATGCCTACTAGGCCTAGGCTCTCAATTACATCATGAACGCTATCGGACACCGAGTCAAGCTGATATTTTGAATTCTTAACGGGCACATTCAAAAAATAACTTACAAACTTTCTAAGCTAATAATGATAAAACTATTAACACTAAACACTCAAAATAAGGCAATAAACTCGAGTGCGTGAAAAATAGGACAAGCACATATATCGTATAATTTTCATAGAAAGAGACTTATCTGATATTTATAAAGGTCACTAAATTTATTTTCACGTATTATTACGTCAGGTAATGTGATCTTAAGCTATTACTTTGATAGATGTTTTCAATACTCACAATATAATACTGATAAATAGTAACATTTCAATTTTGGCTGTAAAAAATGTAGCTTTATTTTATATTTGGCCCTTTCTATAAAAATTGGTCTGTAACTAGCTCAGCGCTAGTATACTATTTATTGGCCCTGCTGTCAGGTTTTAGAACAGTTCTTTCATCAGAAGGAGAGGAAATACATGCCAATAATTTGTCAAAAATAGTACGTATGTGGAAGCTGTTTGGAATTTAAGATATGGTGTGATAAACATAAAAACCATAGTTATTAATTCAAAATGAAATTAATGTCACGAATTCTAGAATATCTCACCTAAACGAGGGCAATATATAAGGTCCTCTTGACAATATTCTTGTATAAACCACCTGACCTGAAAATTGTTTCAAAGATTTCACTTCATCTGCCTTTTTTTTCCCTATATATTCTTTTAAATTACAATGGTTCTTCTTTTCTTCAACGACTTCTTTGCCTTCCCACAGTGAATACGTCTACCTTTTCTCATGGAAACGACGCTATTGGAATAGCTTGACGTCTCCTTGACGAAAGGGAGGAGACCTCGTTGTGGTGATGTTACACAGAGAAGTCGCGCGTTCTCATCCGGAAAACTTCCGGCAGAGAGCGTTTATAACAGTAGCGTCCCTGATCTTTAAATAGGACAAACCTTAGCGGCTCCTGTTTGATAGCTGGAATCGAAAAAAAGGTAGTATTTTTCTACGGTTTTTAAATCTTTTTTTCTGAACGAATATCGGTAGAGAGTACTCGCAGTGAGTTAAACCTTAACTAGGGATAGGACTATCAAATCCTTGAGCTTTTGAATCATTAAGGATATTTAAGATTCTAGAATTTAATAAAATATCGGATTGGAGAGTAAAAAAAAATGTTAAAAGAAGTTTTCTCAAACTTTAAATTGGAATTTACTTTAGAGCTCTAATACTGCATAGTGATGGTTCAGATCCAACATAATTATAGTACAAATTTAACAACCAGAGCCCGGACCATTAATTTAACACTTAGATACCTGTTCATATTACACACATAATATGTACTAATTACGCTAATGTGTTGGGGATGAGGAAGGATGAATGTGTAGGAAGTGTAAGCTCATATGTGTGGAGGGAGAGTAGGAAGGCATTTGGGAAAAACCCTCCTCAGTACACCTGGCAAGGATTCGAACCCCGACCTCCCAATCATTGTCAGGCCAGTCCTTTACGAGAGTGACGCCTTAGATCATGTGGTCATCGAAGCAGTTTTTTTAAGAATCGATTTTAACAAAAAAATTTTAACATATAATTATTATTTTCTAATATTATATTATATTTCGTGTTTCCTCCTATGTTCATAGTTTTTTTTCCAAAATTCATATTCAAATATAATATTCGAGATTCGTAGGTAAAATGAATATTATATAACTTACAATGGTGGGTACGCGGACAAAGGCGTTAGTTTTGTCTAATATGTTTGCTGGTGACGAGGAAATTTGGACTCTAATCCTTGCTGGGTATATTGAGATGCTTTTTATCTTGAATTTTTTTCTAATTTCTTTTCACGCCAATGAGACTACACTTCCTCTAAATTCTACCTGCTTCATCTCTACTTCTTTTGTAGGAACATAGGAATATCCAAGAGGGGTAGTAATATGTGATCCGCTTCGGTGATCGAATAATTGAAGGCGGCATTCTCACAATAGACTATACTGCCAATGACGGGGGGATTGGGGTTCGAACCCCTGTCAGATGTACTGAAGATGGATTTTTTTTTTAGATGTTATTTCAACTCTCCCTTCACGCAAATTTTAGTACACTTCTTAAAAATTCAAGCTTTCCCTTCATTCGTAATACACTATCGTAATTATTACATATTCGTCTGACCCAAACGCGGTAAAAAAAAAGTAATATGTGGTCCACAAAAAAGGTTAAATATGACTAACTTTATAAAAAATGTGTCAAAATAAATCAAACATTGCTTCAGTACAACCATAGAGTCTAATTTTCTTCTCATGGTGACCTTAACAATAGTTTAATATTGATCAATGGTGTCCTGGAATTTAATGATAATTTTTATCTTAATTTAAAAAGTATATCATCTAATGACGCTATTATTCTCATGACAGATATTCAACAACTGTTGATATCACCGTGTTAAAACAATTTGACTATGTTTCTATTGAAGCCATATTATATTTATTTTGACAAAAAAAAATAGTTTTTCTATAAAAAAATTGCAAAAACACTTGTCTTTTCTCGCGTCCCCTACATCCTCGCCTTAAGGGTTCTCTTAGTATGGATCCGAATATAATATCCAGCTTTAGTTGAAAGAGGTGGTGAATTACAGCTCTGTCTTTAAATACACTCAAGTAATGTGTTTCTTAAATCAACAAACTTCAACACCAGGGTTAGTATTTGCTTATTTTAAGAGGTAGAGATGAGAAAGTTTTTTTAGAGAAAGTGCACCTATATTAGCATGGCTACAGAAATCACAAACCCTACCCTAATGCACCCGGCGAGATTCGATTATTGACCTCCACCTTATCGGTTATCCAGTCTATTGTGGGCTTCACGCCTTGTACCGCGTTACCACTGGTACGAGTACAAATTAAGTTAAGTGGAATAGTTGTAAGAAAATCTTCAGGGGCCGAAAGGTATAAGGCGTCACTTTCGTGTTAGACTGGCCTGCTGATGACGGGCAGATTGGGGTTCAAATCCCAGTTGGGTCTACGGAGGGTGGTTTTATCAAAATGTTTTCTCACTTTCCTTCCATGAAAATGCGGGTGTATTACTTCTAAAATGCTTCCTTCCTCATCCCTAGCCCATTAGAGTAATTATCATATATTCCTATAAATTTAACAGGTAGTAAGACGCGATGATAAGAAAAAAATCTCAAATAAATATTATCTACTATTTATAATTTTTTGTGAAAAACAACTCTTAACTACGATTCAAAGAGAAACGTTTTATTTTATTTTAAAACCACTCTCAACCTACGTGATATTTACTACAACATTTCGTAAGAGTTTGTGCAGCAAATAGTTAATACTTGCTCTTGTAAAATAAAACTCTTTAAACTGGCACTTTGGCTACATTTCTTGTGGTCCAAACGGGATGAGTTGTAATCTTAGCGTTTTAACGTTTGAAAATAAGGTTAAGTAGACACGGAATGAAATAGTGATACTTTTAAAACTACCTCTTAGATTTATTCTTTACGAAAACTACGGTGCAGTAAAGAGAAAATGCGATCACGAAGTTGACTGTGTGATAAAGTGTTCTGTGGATGCGACTATGAGCTCAAAATAGGGTTGTGTTACTGCACCACAGTTTAAAGAGAAAACAACCCTCCTAGATTTATAAACGACAGAAATGTGAGTTGAAATCTCAAACCTTGGGAAGTGAGTTTCCATGTTAATTGAGGATGAGTCTTTCCTTAAGTTGGGATTGTTTATTGCTTTAAGGTGGGGATGTAAGAAACGCGAGTCCAGGGTTGTGTTATTGCAGTCTTTAACGCAAAACATTTGTATTTGTCCAACCAAATCAAATATTGCTTCAGTAGAAACATATAGTTTAATTTTCTTCAAATGGTGACCTAAACCATTCTTGAATATCTGTCAAGGATCTCCTGGAATTTAATGACAACCTTTTCTCTTCATTTAAAAAATTTCTATTATAATGTCTCCATGCTCATGACAGATATTCAACAAGTGTTGATATCACCATGTGAAGAAAATTAAACTCTGTATTTGTACTGAAGCAATATTTTTTTATTTTGGCCAACCAGTTGTTTTGCTATAAAAATTGTAAACACATTGGCATTACATTCCCACCTTAATTCATCCCTGTCTGGTTTAAAAAAAGTGTAGACGCTCTATTTTGACAATAATTTATGCAGCTACCATAGATAAATATTAAATTGTAAAATCAGGGTTGATAAATTTGATTTATTTACCTACGTGTCATTTTAATACTACTAAAACAATTTTAATTATATTTTATCATACAAAGATAAATTAGTGGCTTCAAGATGAAGATAGATTTTTATGCGCCCCCGAACTCTAAAAATAGGGATTTGCAACTCTGTCCCCATGTCTACCTGTCTATCAGTTTCTGGTGCTACAGTCATGGCTTTTATCGATTTTGATATAAGCTATGTCTCTACCTCAAGGTGAAATCACAATAATTGTATTATAGCTCCAAAATTAAGTTTCATTTACTGGATTACTGAATTTTTTTTAAAATTTGAAGCTTTTCTAAAATTACTCTAGAAATATTGTTCAAATTAAATATTTGGAGATTTTTTCACTATTTTTTAGAGAAAAACTATTTACGGGAGTTAACTGAAAGCTATTTTTTGAAAATGTGAAGGTGTTAAAAAAATTGGTTAAACAATTCTGTTAAAAATTATATCTAGGAAAAGTTTATTTGAATAGTAAGAGTTATTGTTCGATTTTTGTATACAAAATCATTAATTGTGTTTGAAAATTTAGCATTTAAAAAAATATTTAAATAATTCTTTTTAAAATTTGTATCTGAAGAATATTTATTATGAGTAACATACATTTATGATAGTTTTTCTACTTATTTAAGTCTAATTTTTGAGAGTTTGTTGTAAACTATAATATTCTGTTTGAGAAAGTATGTACGATTGTGTCGTAAATTTATTTATCTTTTTTTTCCCACCATTACCCACATTGCCGTGCACGTTAACGTCAATTTCGTGTAGGCGGGTTTATCGGGGACGGAGAGATCCAAATTCGAATCCCAGGCAGACGTATTAAGGATGTATTTTTTAAACATATATTGTCATTCTCTCTCTATTTAAATGAGGGTACATTTAATTTAAATTATATCCTACTCATCCCTACCCTAATAATACTATTGAATGTGGTTAACCCGAGTGGATAGTAAGTAATGCACAGTTCCAAATATTTATTTTTGCACCAAATATCACTTAGCCAAGTTTATGTAATAATTTAAAATAGCTTAAGTTTAATTTATGTCATTAAATTAAACTATAAGTGGTAAAGTTATAATTGAATTCTCTTTTGGTTAATATTGTAAGAAAATTATTTGTTAAAAATGGTTGATTTATTTAATAAGCTTATCATTTTTTTTGCAAATAGTAATAAAAATTATTATATTTCTATCCAGTTTGATATTTAGAGCCATGATATAAAACTGTATCATGGATACTAAATAATTTTTGAAAAAATCTGATAAGGATGAAACATATTCAGCCTATTAATATGTTACAATACAATCTAAAATATTTATTACACTTTAATACGTAGAGCTATGCTGAAAATAATCTCCATTTTTTATCCTCTATATTTTCTCATTAAATTTAGTTTTTTCATATAAAGCGTTCACTATATATATGCTTCAATAGCAACATTTTAATAAGTTTTGCTCCCTTTACCCCTCCTGCAGTATCGACCTATCAAAATGTATCCCCATCTACCCACATGCCTTAGAAATAAAAACAAACGACCCGTAAAATAAAGTTAAAACGGTTTATTGTTAGCTTGCTTTTCAGCTAAAACTGTAATATTGGCTCGTTACAGAAACAAATTGAGTTTCGACCAGATTATATTAACAGGGGTCCATTATAGAGTTAAATGAGCCTACACAAAGGCTTTGTTACAACAAGCGCACTATACGCTCTACGTTCTAGAATGTGTCCCCAAGTAATTAGGGTTGTTTGGTATGACCATATGTCGCACTTGTTAAAAAAAAAAAGTTCGGCACTGTAATGTACTATACGATATGCGTTTTAACGGCACCGGTGGAAACGTGGACAGTGGTATAAAACTCGTCTTGTCTGGCTTATCGGGGATGGAGAGGCTCAGGTTCGAACCTCAGCTGAATGTACTGAAATTGTGTCTTCCCCTTAATGGCTTCCCACTATCCCTCCACTTGAATACGGGCGCATTTCCTATACATCTTACCTTTCTCATCTCCCCCACATTACTATAAATATGCGCATTAATCAGATGGGTAGTATTTTTATCAATCACCGCGTCTTACTACCTGTTCAGGTTATGTATGATAGTAACTACTCTAATGGGTTAGGAATGAGGAAGGAATCATTTTAGAGCTAGTATACCAGCATTTGCATGGAAGAAGAGTGGGAAAATATTTAGGAATAAACACCCTAAGTAGACCCGACTGGGATTCGAACTCCAATATTCTTATCAGCATCACTCACGAGAGTGACAACTTAGACTGTTCGGCCACTGAAGCAGGTGATAGGTAGTAAAACTTAAAGAACGAACTTGTATTTATATTGTATGAGAACATAAGATGTTAGTGAAATTCAAACAAAATATTACATTTTATATTGTATGAGAATATAAGATGTTAGTGAAATTCAAACAAAATATTACATTCATATTGTATGAGAATATAAGATGTTAGTGAAATTCAAACAAAATATTACATTTATATTGTATGAGAATATAAGATGTTAGTGAAATTCAAACAAAATATTACATTTATATTGTATGAGAATATAAGATGTTAGTGAAATTCAAACAAAATATTACATTTATATTGTATGAGAATATAAGATGTTAGTGAAATTCAAACAAAATATTACATTTTTTCTTCCACCGTATCTTATTAGTAGCAGTACAAGCTATACACATAAATTAGTTACACAAATAGGATCTGGATGGTATAATTTTTGAAGAAACGTACCTGAATTTGCGTGGATGGTGAGTTAAAATCATTTAGAATCAACTAACATCAGTCCACCCGGTTGGATTTCTGAATTCAGTTTTCCCATCACTGGCAAATAACACAAAATGAGTTTGACAGCTAGGCCACACTCCAATCAGTGGAGATAGTCCAATTTTTTTTATCACCACGTCTTACTACACATTCGGGTTATACACGTCTGTACTAATTACGCTAATGGTTTTAGGGATTAGTGAGGTTATATTTATAGGAAGTGTACCCGCATCTGCATCCCTGCATCTGGAGAGAGGGAAACAATTTTAGAAAAAATCACCCTCAGTACACTCGAACTAGATTCGAACCTCGATCTCCCTGTAATTGGAAGTCTAGTCCACTGTGAGAGTAACCCGCTTCGTTGGCTACGTGGTCTAACGCGCTACTATCGTGTTAGACTAGACTGTCAAATACAGGGAGATCGGGGTTTGATTTCGTTCTGGTGAACTGAAGGTGGTTTTCCTAAATTGTTTTCCACTCTCCTTTAACGCAAATGAGGGTGCACTTCCTCTAAATTAAACCTTAATAATTCTTAAACCCCTAGTGTATTTAGTTCATAGGCGTATAACCCGAACGAATAGTAATACGCGGTGCTAAAAAAAAGCTACTGTGAGAGTAGTGCTAGACCATGCGGCCATCGAAGTGTCTGGTAGTGCTATTTAATTAGCCAATTAGTCTGCGATACTGAATAACCCTTGTTTGGGCCTATTTAATACTTGTATATTTAAGTGCTTACAATTACGCCTTCACTGTCCGACACCTTAGCTCAGTCGGTAACGTATCTGTATACCGATTCAAGAGTCTCGGGCTCGATTCCCGCCATGGCTGAAAAATTCATCATCTGTGAAATGTGTGTTTCCTTTTCACAATGATGAATTAACGGCCGAGAGCTGGATGTTGTGTCTGTTCTAGATTTAAGTTAATTTATATAAGTCATGTGCTGATATAGTCAGTTGTCTCAGAAAGTGCACGTTAAATACTTCAAATAAATGAAAAAAGTAAAAAAAATCCCCCTTCAATTATTTAGCCAATATAAGAAACTGGCTGCTAAAGCATCACTGTAAAACTGGGATTCTTAATTTCACCAATGATACAATTATTATAGGCCATGACAAATTGAAACTATTATTATTATTATTATTATTATTATTATTAGCACCGCGTCTTACTACCCGTTCGGGTTATACGCACTTACGCTAATGTGTAATGGTAGGGTAATTGTGAGATGAAATGGAGGATCTACAGTTTAACGTGGGATCCGAACCACGGTGGAAGCCTGGCATACCCCACATTCACAAGTTGTGATTAATACGCGTCTTGTGTAAGGGGAAGGGTTTGGCAATAAGATAAATCTGTGCTGGGACCGAGGATTGGAGCCTGGACCCCTAGCACAGAAGTCTGACACCTTACCCCTAGACCGCCTGATCACATAATTGAAACTAAGATGCTTACTCAGTAGGCAGACTTAATGCTGATCGAATAGAGATGTAGGCTATAACAAGTGTCCAATCTGTCCAGCTTAGAAACAAAACATGGTTCAATGATCAAATGTTTCTTTATGAGTAATTATTAAAACAGGATTGAAAAAAACCACTTTCTAGTCAGTATCCAAGCTCTTATCTCCCAATATATTTTACTCGACTCTACTTCTTGAAAATCAAACTTTCCCTGAATTTTCCTCACTTTCAGCACATTTTATTTTGGAACGGAATCAATTTTTTTTAAAACAAATATTCAAGGGTGGGCTTGATTTATTAAGCGGTTTTGAATGTGGACTTGTACCGAAATGATTTATAGTTGGCAACACTTTGCGAGGGTCGCGGGACGTGCGACGGTGGTGCCAACTTGACGACCTACCATTACGCTGATTGGACAAGATTAGCGGGCTGCATCAAGCGAGAGTAGTTTTGCGTATCCGCTAATTACTCAAGGCCTTTTCAAACGTACCGAGGGCACCTGTAAACCTCGATTACTGTCACAGCTCCTTCTAACAAATCAGAAGCTAGGGATATGTACACTCCGTCGAGATTGTAAGGTAGCAACTTACTGGCTCACGCCCGCGCGGTATGCTATACCTCCACACATGACTGCAGAA
>CABFWO010000007.1:872351-902775 GCA_902155825.1 Timema genevievae | reverse complement strand
ACCCGCCTCGGTGGCGTAGTTGGCTAACGCGCCACTCGTGTTGAGTCAGACCACCGAGGACCGGGAGATCGAGGTTCGAATCTCGGTCGGGTGAACTGGGGGTGTTTTTTCCTAAACGGTTTTCCACTCTCCCTCCACGCAAATGCGGGTTCACTTCCTCTAAATTCAACCTTCCCATTTTCCAATCCATTAGTGTAATTAGTACTTAAGCGTATAATCCGAACGGGTAGTAAGACGCGGTGCTAAGTATTATTATTATATTACTTGGCCTTCTGATGAATTCTGGTCGGATATACCGAGGACGGATTTCCTGAAATTGTTTCCTACTCTACTTCCATGCAAATGTGGGTATATTATCTCTAAAATACTTCCTTCTCCCTACTCTATCAGAGTAATTTTCACAAATGCGTATAACCTGAACATGTAGTAAGACGCGGCGATAAAAAAAAAATCAGTTTGTTTAACTCAGTAGTTAGTATTCGTACATTTGTATTGTGACTGTGACCAAGGGGTGAATAGGTTTGGGTGTTCTACCCTTTATCCCCGGAAGCTACCAATAAAATAATACAGAGATAATACTAGTATTTTCATAACATTGCGTGTCTGGGCTACATCAATCGTAGCTCAGTAGTTGAAAGATTGGCCAGTACTAACGTACCGTTGCACAGGGGACGACAGAATGTACGATGACCGAATGTACCGATGGTACATTCTTTCCGTGGAGGCTTTTTCCATGTCCCTATGAGATGAGGGTGATAGTGAGTCTGAGGGTGTGGAACTAGTGGAAACTCTTAAACCTAACTTAAACCAAATTAACCAAACCCTGGTGACTATCGGGGTGATTCCCCTTTGGGGGAAAATGCCCAAGTTACCAGCCGGGAATAGAACTACACCACGGGGCCAGCTGATAATACTAATAATATGTATATTTAAATTTAAATTAATATCGCTTTACTACTGATGTGATGATAACTTTTATATAAGTAAATTTGGCAATAATGATATTTTTAAAGAGTGTAATAAAATTGTGCTGTAAATTGAGATTTGTTATTATTTGACCTGTTTGTACTCTTTAGAAAACTTCTAATTTAATTTTTTCCCCTCTAAACGTAAGAAATAAAATAATAGCATAACAACTTTTGTTTGTATGAAATGATATCTTATTATAATTTTTACTAAACATGTAGACAACAGTATTAATAATCTTCAAAACCGCGTCGGTGGAGACATTGTATACGTTCTCACACTCGCTATATGTTAGTTACGGGTAGTTTGGGGTTATAATCCCTGTAGGGTGTACTGAAGATGTTATTTCATTAATTGTTTCTCAATCTCCTTATACCTTGTTCCTATTAGTATTAATATAGCCCCAATAGGTGNTAGAAAAAGTTTCCTGGATGAGGTAATAAGATACGTAGCTACACTATTTCTCTATCTACAAAATGATCGGTAAGACTGATAGAGTTGAACATAAAGGAGGGTAGATGTAAGGAATATATTATATACATTGAAATTCTTACTGTGCAGCTGAATAAAAACCTTACACAATAAAAGACCTAACAACACACCATGATAAAGTAATTAATTCTGTTTTAAAATTCCCACATGTTGCCAACTTCAACCAAATTAACATGTCTTACCCAAGGAATATAAATAGTCGGCTAGACTCACTCACTACAGTAAATACAGTAAAACAGTTGTAATAGTAATAATAAACAAGTACAGTTTTTAAATCGAACGTTTCATAATATAAACAACATTTTATTGAAGGAACTAAATGATATTCAGCTATTTCAAAGTATAGAGTAAATATATTTTAACACAAAAATCAATATTTATTTGCAATCAAATGTGAGAAATACAGTAAACATATGTCGGTGAGTTTATCATTTAGTCATTGTTTTTATAAAGTACGTATATTTACATTTACTATCAAGAAAACTTTGCGAGAATTGAATAATTAAATTTGTTTGATCTTAAATAGATAATAATTCATTTTATGTGTGCATACATCTAAATTAAGATAACATTAAAATATTTTTTGATAACTATATTTAATACAATTATTAAAACCATAGGTGTGACTCCAGGAAAAACATCAATTTTAAACAAATTCAACGCATTCTTTCAAACATTCATATTTTTATTTAGAAACTTGATACTTTGCAAGAACAACAATCTATCTATTCAAATCAATAATACCTCTACATGGAATTTTAATTTTAAAATAAGGGTAAATTTAAAGTCCACACCACATAGGGTCTTGGACATTAATCTACAATTTCTTAGAGATAACTTATATACCCTTTTAGATATCAATGCTTAGCATGTCTAAACCTGATAATCTAATACTTTTCATTTACTAAATTTTATTCCATAGCTTCTATTTGACGATAAAGCATTTCGCACAAATTTTAAACAAAACAAATAAACATTAACCTACACAATATTATAACGTCGTTTAACAACACTACTTCTAAAAAAATATCTTCTTATTTTGAAGAAAGAACTCTTTAAATACCGAAATTTTTGAAAGGATGAGTCAAAATTTTAACTTTTATTTTTCAAAACACATCGAAGGCAACACAAAAGCTCGGGTGAGGGTTATGCATTATTATTAATTTTATCTTATTTTAATAATCTTTAGTAGCCTACTTAACGTTTTTTCAAACATGACTGTGTTCTGTATTCCTTGTATTTTAAATTTTGAATTAAAGCACATAATCTTTATTATTATTTCCTAGTTCAACAACATATATCTTGACGTTGGCAATTTCAGCCGAGGTTTGACAGAGATATAAAAGGGTGTGTGTGTGTAAACAATCCAGGAAACAAGAATTAACTTTCTTTGCTAACATATAAGTAACTTTGTAGGAGAGAGTTGAACAACAACGGGAAGACATTATTTATTTGACAACGACAACATAACACTGTCAACAAAAGAGTTGTCTTTTGACGGTTGTTCTGAACCCGATTAATATGGATACATATAATGTTTTCCCTTAATTAACCGTATTCATTCTTTAAGACAGATATATAGGTCGGGTTTGAAATAAATTTAAATCCATACTATTTTCAACTAATATAAACAATAATATGTTTTTAAAACTCTTTTCTTTAATTGAAATTCTTTACTATTCTCACAATTTAAAATAAAATAAAGTCTCTTTAGAGTTTCGATATTTGTCTCAGTTTTACAATCAAATCTTAGATGATATCTAATTTAATCGACCAAAAAACCACAGATTGTTAAATTTTGGGGAGATTAATCAAAACTAATAATAAGAGCAAATACATCTCATGTGAAAAATTCAATCTAAAACAGTTCTGTATTTCATATAGTTTAAAGCCAAATACCTTAATACGTTATAGATATTATAAATAAATGTGTATGCACTTAAATTAGTAGCTGTATTCTTTAATAAAGTTTCTTGTTCAAAGAATAAGATATTAATGATAACATACTTCAAACGGATGACATAATATGTCTTATTAAAGAAAAGTTGGTTAGTGTCACAAATGTATTATGAATACGGCTAAATAAGATCTAATTTTAATCAATACTTTACAAACTGATAATTTTGGAAATTTGCCTTATATTTTATTTTGAATTAATCAACATTTTTTAGTTAGTACCACAAGTTGGTCTTGTTTCAGTCAATGATTGTGTTTGGGCGTCACTTTTTTTTAACAATACACTCACAAATGTATAAATGTTTTCAGGGAAGTCCCGATAAAGATATAAAGCTGAAATTTGGCACCGTGATCATTTCATCTATCCCGATAACAGGACAGATGAACATTCTTCCTCGTACTTGATTATAAGTGTTGTATATAGTTATTATTATTATTTCGCTTTATTTTTGTCGTATGGAAGCTTTTGACACATAGGGTATTCCTCAGAGGAACTAAGTATAGGTTCAATGATTGTTTAGGATACTTCTGAGAAACAATCAAAAACACTTTTTGACCACTGCATTTTAGTAATAAGGTCCTGAATCAACTTATCGTCAGTTTGACTTGAATATTATTTAAATTTTCTATGATTACATTTTATTATAAATTGAGATAACTATACCAAATTAATGGTAATAAACACATTAAACATGTTAACTATCTCTAGTGTATTTAAAAAAAATCAAAGCCATCGTTTGGAAAAATTAAACTTAAAACTAATGTCAGAATCTCAGGAGGCCGGGTAAGATTGAATAGCAACCAATAAGGTATCTTTAGAAAACACGTTTTAAATCATCGTTGCGTCGATCAAACAAATAATGTAACATATTAACGAAGACTTGTCTTGTTCATGTCTGGTAGTTTGGGTTGTCATGTCCCATTGAGCTTTCCTCCTTAATCCTGACGTCTAGGGGATGAACCTCTCCGCCATCTTTGTTCCCTCTGTTGGCCGCCATGTTGGACGCTCGCACAGGGGGTGGCAGAGGGATCAGAACGCTGCCTGGCCTGCAACTGAAGATATGTAATTTGCTGGGGCTACTGATCCTTGTATGTCTAGAGTTATTGGCAGCTTCCATCTCAGCGTACCCCATCATCATGTTTCCCCCCACGTCAAGGTCAGTAAGGAGGTGGGGCTTCATAGCTCGGTTGATACCTATCACGTGACCGGGCACAGGCTTCTTCCCCTCGGAAGGTTTCATGTCGTCTGCCCACGACGTCTTCCCCACACACGCCTTGGCGGCGAACGTTCCTGAGTAGATAACCTTAGGAGGTGGAGGTGGGGGTGGGAAGTCCTCTCCTATGCGGTGATGCTTCATTCTGAGATTGGGGGGGCTCCATGAGGCTATAATGCACTTAGGTCGCTTCCAAGGCCATGGGATGCCCAACGTCTTGATATGACGTGTCACTGTCAGGAATATCATAGCAGCAATCACGAATATGCATGCGCCTCCGACCGTTGTGTAGATTACTAGCTCTATATCATCATGGCGGCGGTTCACCACAGGTGAGCTCGGGTCGTCTACATCAATATCATCTCCGTCATTGACGTCATCTTCCTCGTCTTCCTCCACTTCCTTAGTATTGCTATCTTTTCCTGGAGGACCTGAACGAAGTGACAGTAGTCGTACAACGTGGTACTCTTCCCCAGACAGCTCCAACAAAGTCGCGTTAGTGTCAGCCAGCATGTGAAGCGGAGCTTCTTCTTTCTCGTCAACTGAGGTTTCCCCTATTTCCTCTAAAGGCTCAGCGTCAGAGGGCGTTACCACACTGACGTTTACTAGAAGCCTCGGTGGGGCTAGGACGACTCTGTTCACGCGGACGTCATCGTATTCAAGAGAGAGTCTAGCGGCAAGATTTAACTTGAGGTACTTTGCAAAGTCCCTTTGTCGCAGTTGAACAATGGTAGAGTTTCCCGCGAGTAAAAGGAGGTAGGAACGCCCTGTTGGAGACGGGGTACCTGGCGTAGTAGTGTCTTCGGATTTATTTTCAACAAATAGTTTTTTAGTTTCCTCTTGAGCCTGATCATTTTGTAATCTTTGCTGGAGTTCCATTTCTTTCTCCTGCTCTTCGCTGTCGATGTCCCAGTGAGAATATGGGTTACTGGTATCTTCTGATATTTTATGGACTCTTTCATCTTCTGGAGTTGAAAATACTCTAATCTCCAATTGATCCTCAAAATTAACATCTTTTACAGTTTGTGAGTTCCCGTCTGAGAAGTTTGTGTCCCTGTATACATAAGCATTGTTTACAATCTCCACCGTCGGCAGTGTTGTCTTTGTATCGTTGTGCTCTGTGGTCACAGCCACCCCCCCACGCGATGATCTATTATTGGTTGAACTCACGGATGCATTCCTGGCAACAGATTTATTAGTTAAGGACGATGACGTCATAATTTGTTGTAGGATTGAGGAAATCTCCACGGGCCCTAGAGAAACTTTGTCAAGGAATTTACTGCGGATGGGGAATGATTTAGCCTTAAGATAGTAGGGTAAGGGTGTGTCATGGAAGAGCTTTGTTGGTGGCAGTGGGGTGTCGTGGGTGGTAGTTGCTTGTACGGCGACCAGAACTATGGGAGTTTCATCAGCAGTTGACCTGGAAGTTGGGAAGGCACTCGTCGTTGGGTCGTCAGAGGCGTCCGGTGACTGATCGACGGTATCGGCGCCATCTGACGTGACTGAGTGTACCTCGTCCAGGGATACCGTGAGGTTTTCATAGAACAATGTGGTCAGAAACCCAGAGCTGGAGAACGTGGGTTCAACACCTATAACAAAGGAATACGAAACATTTTGTTTACTAATTTTAAATAATCATAATAACATTTGTATATCCTTAAAGTCATAATTTAATAATCTGATTTATTCTAAGTTCTCACTAAGAGTAATAGGTTAATAAAAATTATTTAATAATAAACATACATATATCATTCAAACCGTTATTTAACTCTATAAAAAAATAATAACGCTTTACATAGCACGTCTATAATATTTTTTATTACACTAAACAAAGCAAAGAAATATTGCGAGACTAACAAAATACCACTTTGAATGTAATTTTTAAAATATGTGAATTTTAGTAGCCCAATAAATAACATCAAGTTGATAGTTGAGAAATAAAACGTTAAAAAATCACATGCACAATATGTCTGCAATATTGTTTGTATTTATCAACGTGCTTTTTATATAAAATTTTTGCAAAGTATCTCTTTTCGTGTCATTTGAATAATGGCCACGATAATAATTTCAAGGGCATAATACCACCATCACCTCATAAATCACTTTTTTATCGCGCGAGAAGCAGAAAGAAGAAGGGTAATTTCGATCGTTTACTTTCCAAGCATAAATGGACGACCCTTTTCGCCTCCCTGCGTATCATAGGAGAATAGGCGCGAAGATCGTAAAAGGGTGAGAGCGATGTGTCATTCAGATGAACCTCATTTTACATGACGAGGGACGTAAAGATAACATTATATAATAGTATGGTACGTCACATTGGAATAGCTAATGTTATATTAGTTTATACTTATACTTTATGTTATTTGGAATAGAGCACTAGGCTGAATCATGATTTAAATTAAGAGGGATAGCCAGCACACTTGCCTTAGTTAAAATGGAGTAGAAACTGTTCTGATAAAACGGTAAAAACATACATAAACACATTCTTAAGGACATGCTTTCACTGTCACAGACAGATTCTTCAGATTTTCTTGGTTGGACTGCAAGTTTGACTGCCAACAGCTGATCAGATTAGTATACTCTGTTAACCTTAAGAAGCTGTCGTTGATAATGAAAGCTTCTCCTTAAAATTGTGTTTGTGTTTTTTATGTAAACAAGTTCTATTCCAATTTCACTATGGTAATTGTGCTGGATATCCCTTATCATTTAAACCACACTTATTTTCTTACGCTATGGTATCCTCCCATCTGCGTCTAGATCTTTCCATTGGGTTTGCTATTCAATACACTGAACATGGTTTTAGATTCTCCCATTCGCGCTGCATGTTCTGCCCACCATAATCTACGAGACTTGATTATCCTAACAATGTGTTGTAATGAGTACAATCTATGTAACTCATCATTATGTACCATCCTACACTTCCCAGTAGTCTCATCATTTTTTCGACCAAATTACTTCTTAAGCGTCTTGTATCGAACACCCTAATTTTTTTTTCGTCGTGTAAGGTAAAAGATCACGTTTCACACCCATAGTGAACTTTAAATTTTATTTTTTTTAAACTAGCGGGACTAAATGAGAAACTATGGAGATTAAAAAAATACTTAATCAGTGTCCCACATCGGGGGTAAAACTCATTTCGTCTGTTTTGTAGGGGACTGGGAGATTACGGTTTGAATCCTATCCGAGTATAGTAGAAGTGGTTTTTTCCTAAATGGTTTTCCACTAAACATCAAAAGTATTAAATTCAATCTTTCTTATACTTACTTTTATAAGCGTGATTAATAATATGTATGTGTTAATAAAACCCCAACGGATAATAGGACAAGATGAAATAAGAAAACACTTTAATCAGTTCAGAAATATTAGTATTATGAGAACGAATAGTAAAACGCGATGCTTAGAAAAAAAAGTATCTACAGAAAAAGATTTTATATAAAATAAAATAAAATATTGAATAATATATTAAGTTTAAATTTTAATCTCAACTGTTATGAGATTCGAATCGATGGTCACGTGGGCTAAAACGTAAATTCGTTTAGTTCTAGTTTTCCGGTGATGGGTTGGTTGTTTGATTCCTGGCTGGCTGTACCGAGTACGATATTCCCTAAATGGTTTTCCTCTCTCTTTCTATCCATGAGCATGAGCGTATAGTTACTATATATAATCGCTAAACGTATAATTAATCATTAATAAGTGTTGATACAATGTGTAGTAGCTTTTATAAGAATTATTATATATTCAAATATGAAATTTAAAATGAGATATTTCAAATTTGTTCATAATAATATTGAAGTTGTATTTTTACTTCAAAATGATTAAAAAATTCGTAGATTATTGTCGGTGTCAAAAGTCAAAGAAAAGACTATTTGACTTTAGAATTAGAAATTCTGGGGCTTCACACACCCCTAATGATAGCAAAGCGTCTTACTACCCGTTTTGGTTGTACGCATATGTACTAATTACAATGATGTATTTGAGACGAGTAAGGTTGAATTTTAAAGGAAGTGCACTCGTATGCATGAAGGGAAAGTAGAAAATCATTTGGGGATAACCATCAGTATACCCAACCAGGATTTGAAACCCGATCTCTTTGTCATCGATAGTCCCAGTCTATTGCAAGAGTGATACTTTACACCATGTGACCACCGAAGCGGGTTTAAATAAGAATAACCAAAATTAATAATTTATTTGATTTTTTTTAACGATATCCCATCATTTTATTTACCACAAATCAGTATCTTTATTGGTTAGCCCTTTGAGCATTTGACTGAAACATTCATAACCATTGCAATATATATCACTTTAATGCCACCTCTGTACTCCTATCGATAGGACAGAAATCATAAATAGCAGGGTTGTGACGTTGTGGCAACGTTTTCCCCTCTGGCCGGACTAAAAGAAGAAGGCTCGTGTTTATCTGGCTCAGCACCGACCCCAGTCAGGAAGATTAGTTTGGCCTCATCCCGTGCGCTATCTCTGGACCACAAATTCCCATGCTGCCACGTCACCCCTGACGTCATTCCCTTTTATGCTCAACACAGCAACCGGCTATGTCACACAAACATTGACTTGAAAAGATCAATGCTGTTGATGTAAACTTTAGAACAGTGGGTTTTTTCAGCCCTTTGAAAAGTTTGACCACAATTTTTTTTTCTTTGAGACATTATTAATTTCACCGAAACTAATTACCTACCCGAGATATCAATATTTACTAACACTTGAGTAGGTATAATTTATATGAAAGGTACCTTTGTTTGCGTGGAGAAAGAGATGGGATAAACCGTGTATGAAACCATTCCCCCCTCCTTCCGCCACCCAGTATGACCAGTCTTAATTGAATCCGGACCTCGTCACTGGTAATCCAAACGCGCTTGACGTTAAGCCCACGTGCTTGAGTTAATTATTATAATTTACTTATATAATTATTATACAAATGCGACTAAGATGTATCAAAAGGGAATCAATGAGTTCAGTGGATATTTTGGAAGATATGTTCGCAGCGCCCCTCGCCTTAACATGAGACCGTTACAGTAAACTACGTAAGACAGCTGCTACAGTAAACTACGTAAGAAAGCTACTACAGTAAACTACGTAAGACAACCGCTACAGTAAACTACGTAAGACAGCTGCTACAGTAAACTACGTAAGACAGTTGCTACAGTAAACTACGCAAGACAGCTGCTAGAGTAAACTACGTAAGACAGCTGCTACAGTAAACTACGTAAGACAGCTACTACAGTAAACTACGTAAGACAGCTACTACAGTAAACTACGTAAGACAGCTTCTACAGTAAACTACGTAAGACAGCCGCTACAGTAAACTAAGTGAGCAAACAACTGTAAGAGTTGAGTGACCAAAAGGAATCTAAATTGTAACTTAACAGTGTTAACGGAGGCACTATAATAAGTTATATGTATGAATTTAGTTATAGAACTAAATTTTAACAACAAATTAAAATGAAAAGTTACATCACCAACACACCCTAATTTAATTTACTAATCCTTACACCCTTTTTTTATTTTTAATAGTGTGTTGTAAAAATATAAATTATCATTATTAACTTAAATCATTTCTATAAACATATTATATTTTATTTAATAATTTATAATATCTATTAAAATTTAATGATAATGATTCGATATTTAAAGCGTAATGTTTATAAAATTATTTGGACCTTTTCCCTTTCTATTGAAATTAATAACTAAGAAACAAACTTAAAAACAAAAGAAAAATGCCTACTAAAAACATAAACAAAATCACGAGTTAAATAATGACTCCAATAGCAGGTTTAATTTAAAATGAGGTGGTTGTTTGTGATTTATTTTATTTTCACTGAAGGCAAAAACGGATTTAATTCCTCGAAACGTAGTTATTTTTATTACATTTTTTGTAAAAGTTGTAAGATTTTTTTATTCCTATTTTTTTCCGCACGAATATTGGCTTGTTTTGAATGGTTGACTTTTGGTTATATTATATAAGTAAAAAAGCTCACAACCTCATTTATTATTTTTGACGTAGATGGGGAGATCCCAGTTCGGGTCCCGGTTGGATGTAATTAGGGAGATTTTTACTAGATAGTTTCCTTTTTTCCTTTCACGTAAATGTCAGAACACTTAATCTAAAATCATACCTTCCCAATTCTTAACTCATTAGCCTAATTAATATATAATAGCAAATCCGTGCACAAATTGCGTAATACTTAGCTAAAAATAGAAAAAACTTACTGTAATAAAGACTTTCTCAACTAAATAAAATAAATATTTTCCTCAAATTTATAAAACCCTACATGAATAACAAAACAATAAAGAAACTAATTTTCCAAAAGGATTTTAAGACCTCCTCTATTTTTGTTAAGACCCCCAAATACAGCACTCACCCCGTAAATAAAAAACTTTCGATAAAGATACCAACACCATTGATATAATTGTTAAACTGCATATTTAAATCAAGAATACAACTAAAGGAAGGTGTCGTCACGTTGGTGGCTTTGTTAATGATTATTAGGTCACGATAATAAATATCTTATAACAAATTCTTACACAGGAATACCTTTTATTTTTCCGTAAGATATTTATGAGATAAACAAAAATTGCATTTATTAATAGGTAGCCTCCAACCGAAGATGCGTCTCCAAGACCCAGCCATTCCGGGATGCGTCTGGGTGGGGGGTTCTGGAAAGGGGTGGAAGAATTTTTTCATAGATTCGTTTGTGGTGTTGGGGGGGGAGGGGTAATTTTCAAATAAGGTCTAAAGGATTACGCCCCACCTGAAGATGGTTCCCGGTTCTGGAAATGTGTCGGAGGCGGGGGATTGGAGGTGGAGAGGATGACCTTTACGGTTTCTGGTAAAAATTTGTAATTTTAATAGCGGTTGAACATCTTCATTTCAACACATCTATATTTAAGTCCTCATTTGTAAATTTAGACCCATACTATAGGTATATATTTGGTCTGATAAGAATATATACTTTCGTATTACGGAGATAGATGTGTAATTGCGTTTAACCCAAACGGGTAGTGAGACACGATGAAAACATTAATTTAAAAAATGTTTTATTATATTAATCCTTTGACGTTTGTTATAGATTTATTTTACAATATGTAAGAAAGTTTAAATTTAGTATTACAGATAAGATGAAATGCTTCTTTCATATAAAATTTTCATTAATACATTGTAGCGAGTAATATATACCATAAAGGATAAAATAGTAGGGCTATATAAATATTGAATACATAACCAAACAAACAAACAAACAAAGAACAAATAATGCTAATTGTGGTAATAAATAAAGGCACCAATGCAGCTATGTTTTACCACATAGCTAGCTCTTTGTTTTATTTGTCGTGAATAAATAAAACTCTAATAATTAATGCACTTAGTAATGTAACTAGTTGTCCATTGTGTTAAATTAAGTGCACTAAAGGCCCAACAAATGTTTGTAAACACGTAAAACAAAGCCTACCTTTATAAAATGCTATAAGTTTTTTTCCCACTCCTGTGTTGTATTTTTAATGAACGACCTTGTATTGTTTTTCCACCAAAGCTATTTCGATACAGCCAATCAGGAGATGTTTCCCGTTCAATTGTTTGGTTACTGATCACAGGACAATTCTCGATGGATTGTCAGAGAGTTAGGTGGGTGGGAAGGCAAGGTGGGGGGTGGACTGAGGGTTAAAACAATTAATTGCTATCGGTAATTGAACGGTTTGGTCAGGTGGGGTTCGGACTGTGAAATACTGTTTCTGGGAGCTCCTAGAGGTCGCCCGGGACAAAGATCGGTCGCCCAAACATCATCGGAGACCGGGAACAATGGGAACCAAACGCTTGTATTGATTCTTTTGTTTCTGTCACGGCCGATACCGGTATTGTTATAAGGTTATAGTCATTATAAGTTCAAGGCGCTTTTTTATTAATAAAAAACCCGTATCAGTGTTCGCATAGTCTAAAGCAGGGGTTCCTACACTTTTTTTTTTTATTAAAGGAGCCCTTTCACCAGAAAAAAACATGTTTGAGCCCCTATGGGTACACTAATATATTTAATAAGGACAGATAAATTTTACAAGCATAAAATTATAAAATAAACAGAAAACATAACATTTTCTGACTACGCTTTTGGCAAATGTCCTTTAGTCAGATTTGATAAAAATTAGCAATTATAATTACTGATGCTATTTTATAGTAGGAAAAACAAATAAATTACCTACTAAATATTTTTTTCTCACGAAGCTCGAGTTAACTATGGCGGGGTCATCCGACACCCAAGGTCAGTCGGTAGCGTGTCTGTCTACTGAGCTAAATGTCCTGGCTTTGATTACTTGCATTTCTAGAGCATTTATAATTGATGAAAATTGGGTTTCTCCCTTCACAATGTTAAATTAACGGACGTAGGCTGAATGTTGTGTCTCTTATAGATTTAAGTTAGTTTGTAAGCCATGTGCTGATATAATCATTCGGTTCACAGAGTGAATGTTAAATACCTCGAATAAATGAAAATGAAACTATGGAGCGAAGCAAAGTATGAAATACGCTGGTCTACCACGTCACTTTCACTATGAACTGAACGGACGGTGATCGGAAGTTTGTGGCTCGAATCTTGACTTGGTGCAGTAGGTATTGGCTTCAAAAATGCCATTTACTGCCTTGGGTTTCTCATACCCTTTCCTTAAGAGTGTGGTTCCTCTTAATATGGTATCAACCCGACCATATCTAGAAGATAAATAAAGTCGTCAACTATTTTCCTTCCCTCATCAAACTATATTTTCTTTTTTTTTTCACCTCTATTATTTGAAGCAACTTCTCTTTTGCCCTCACTAACTTAAATAGTAATTAATTTCCTACTCTCTATAACTAAAGGAACTCCTTTCCTCTCCTAACAAATTGAAATTATTACTCTCCTTCCTTCACTAATTGAAGGAACTCCTTTACTCACCTCACTAACTGAAACAAATATTTTCCTCACCTCACAAATTAAATACATTATTTTCCCCTCCTCACTGATTACAATTATTATTTTCCTCCTCTCACTAAATGAAGAAACTCTTTTCATCCACTCACCAAATTAAATTATTATTTTCCTCCTCTTACTAATTTAGATAACTCTTTTTCTACCTTCACTAACTGAAATTATTATTTTAATCCTCTCACTACTCGAGATAACTCTTTTCCTCCCTTCGCTGAGCTAATTATTTTACTCCCTTCAATAATTATTGAAGGAACTCTTTTCCTCTCCTCACTAACCAATATTTTTATTTTCTCTCCTACTAAATGAAGGAACCAGGGCGAGAAGCTCCCTGGTAGTTGGTTGAAGTTGAAGAAAATCCTTGCTACTATAAGGTGACGGTTTCACTGTCGTCATTACAGACCATTGTTCAGCTTATTGCGGAGGGAGCTGGCAGATATCGCAGGGCTGGCAGCTATCACAGGGCTGGCAAACTAAGCCCCCGGGACCACCAAACATATAGTAAACATTGAACCAACAGTAAAGTAAGACAACCAGTCAATAGCAAGCCTAGAGAGACATTTAATATTTCATTTAAAAAAATACAGATGGTTTTGTTAAATGTAAGATAAACTCCTTATGTATTATTTAAAATAATTGTATAAAATTAGCAATTTAAGACAGTCAAAATTCCAAAATAGTTTTTTCTGAATAAAATAATGTAATCACAAAATATATATAAGATTATACTTTATATAGAAGTAGTGTGTTTATCAATCACTGTTGAATTGGTGTCCTTTTCAAATTTGAAACAGATACATGTTAGTTTTCAAATAATATTCTAGATTATTCTCAAACAAATAACATATTAATAACAGGCAGAGAAATATAGAGCTTGACTAATAGCTCTCTTCCTTCATGTCTTTATTTACATGTATAAATAATTTCATCAAACATCTTATATATATACATATATATTTTTATTTTATTTTATATATTTACCGGGTATCTTGTGAAAGTGTAAAAATTTTAATTAACTATTAAAATAATTGAGGGATCCACAAAAACTATTGCGCCGTAAGTAAGAAATAACAATATTACTCTAATACAAATAATATTGTTATTTGTGAGTGGATTTCACTCCCTCATTTTGTGAAATTGGGTTTTCATGGTGTTGGGAAACAGCCCCAACGAATGTAGATAGTGTGTCCATAAAATCAAATCTTTAAATGGGAAATTAATTATATCTCAAAAATAATGTATATATACATTATTTTATTATTATTATTATACACATTATTTTATTATATATATAAATATAAATTATTTTATTATTATACATATAAATTGTTTATATAATATATAAATTACATCTAAAAAATTATTTATATATATAATTATTTTTGAGATGTAGTTAACTAAATATATATATAAATTATAAATATTTATAAATAAATTATGGATATTTATACATAAATGATAAATATATATATATGAATTATTTTTGAGATAAAATTAATTATATATATTATTTTAATTATTTATATAAATTATATTTAAGATGTAGTTAATTACCTATTTAAAGATTTTACTTTATGAACGCCCTAAAATTATAAGTTTAATTTTGGTTTTAGTTTTCTTATATTCTCTAAACACCCTTTCTACAGTCGTTGGGGTGGTTTAACAACACCACGAAAACACAATTTCACAAAATGAGGGAGTGAAATCCACCTACAAATAACAATATTATTTGTATTAGAGTAATATTGTTATTTCTTACTTACGGTGCAATAGTTTTTGTGGATCCCTCAATTATTTTAATAGTTAATTTAACGTTTTACACTTTTATGAAATACCCAGTATATATATATATAATAAATTGTATCTTTGTGAAAATTAAGGGAAATATAAATTTTTTGTATTTTCCTCTTTGATTTTATGCTGGTGTACAATGTTTGTGTTATTTAAGTCTATGAATAAAATAATTTTAAAATTATTACGTCAGAACATGTACATTTACCAAATAAGATATACAACAAAATTGTACACATCTTATCATTTAGTCTATTATATTTTGTAATACATTAAAATGCAATATATAAATTTATTTTCTTATGAAAGGACATTTAGAGCACATTTGGGAAAAAAATACCAACTTTTTCTGCGGTCAACAGTAACATTTTATCATAATATTAGTTTTAATTTATGGGTATTGAAAATATCAATCAAAAGTGAAAGCTGCAGATAACATGACTTGACGTATGAATATGTGAAAGTAGATCTAGTAACTTTTATGGTTGCCAAATATGTCCATGCACTGTTATTTATTATTTAAAATACCTCCCAAATATTCCTTTTGAACAAAATGGTTAGAGCTATTTTAAAAAAATTTAAATCCAATCACAAAATCTATAAAACTCTATAGAGTCTTCTCATCCTCCAATTAAATTAAAACTTTTAACTTCCAAATTAGGTTTTAGTTTGCATTAAATAAAGGCAGCCTATACCTCTTCAAACCTTTCATTCAAGGTTCCATTTAAAATACAATTTATTATGCTACTAATGCACGGTCAAAACACCGCAGCCATTTAATTAAATCGTTGGGAATATACGACTTATTAAGAGACGTGTTTTATTTTAAGAGGAAAGTAACATTTATTTTCTAATGTTTTTATTTGCTTAATTTCTCTATACAAAATTCCAAATTATCAGAAACCAGCTCTCAGTAAAATACTCTTAAACCTGTTTTTAAAAAAAGTACATAATACTATCTGTAATTTCAAAGACTCGCCCAATATCAAATTTGAGCACTATAGTTAAAGCACCTTCAAAATATTAAGAATTCAAAATCAGATACCAGTAATATCCCCTTGATTAATCTTAAAGCTAAAATCAAAATAAGGACTTTGCGGTAAGATATGACCATAAAACATCTAAATGTATTGTTTAAATTAAATTGGTTTCACCTGAACCTCCGGGTATAGACCGACAAAAAACAAAGGGACGATAATTATTGTAAAACAAACTTTTTTGTACCGTAGAAACACATAAAATGTCGAGATCCATAATAATTTCCAGGCGAAAAATTGTTCACGATTACAATACCATATCTATATGAAAAAGTCTAAACTTTCTAAAAAAAAGTCACAAATACCACTATGTATAAAATGAAAACTTTATGATATAATGATAGAGATAGCTTCCCCTTATACGCTAATTAATCATTACTTTTAGCCATAAATTACTATTTCCCATAATATTCCGTTTTTAATTCAAATAAATGTGTCTTTATTCGTTAGTTATTGTTTCTCTTCTACTTTTGCTACCTCTCCACAAAATATTATTTTGCACAAAAATTAAGTTTACCTACCCTTTTCGGAAACTGAAATGGCCAATAAAAGTTATAATACAGTTTTTTTTATTATTTTCACAAAGCTAGGGGAACGAGACAATGCATTGAATCATCTTGTTAATCTAATGAAGAATCTGAACTTTCCAGGTCACACTAGGGGAAAAAACATTAATCCTCATGTTGGATACCAATATAAGTGGATTTATTCTATCTGTTGCGCGGAACACGACCCTGCACATAAATCCAAACTTAATCTAAAATATTTACCTAAATTACTGCAAAAACAAGGGGAATACGGGGTTAGTTGTATTGCCACAGTAGGCCTATATGAATGTCCGAAGAAATAAACTAGTTAGTTTGACTTGTATTATGCGTACCTGCTGTCACGAATATATATATTACACTCGCTTTGCTCGTTGGGATCTCTGCCCTCAAACCCCCAGTGAGTTTTCTTTGCAAGTGGATGTAAACTAATGTAATTCCAGTGTTGTTTTGAAAGTAACAACTTAAAGTTACCGGTATTGTATTGTGTATACCGCACCGACTTTAAAGTTGCTCCAACCTTTTGAATTTTTTTCGGGGATTAAATTTTTTTTTTAACTTTTTGGAATTTTATCGTCGGTTACAGTCTAAAAGCTATAAGGTTGCCAAATTTCAAGTTTCTAGCTCATCTGGACGTGGGTAAACATTAATGTGAGTGAGTGAGTGAGTGAGTGAGTTAGTGAGTCAGCCATGTGGCTTTATAGTAGTATAATAATATATACACAGATTTGAGCTTCAAAAGAGTTCGAGGGATCCTTAATACGATATACACATTAAACAAAAAACAAAATACACACATCACAGTTATGAGTATAATTAGTTGTTTTAATCTTATTTTTCTGAAATATTTTCAATTTTTTTAGAAGATAATCAAATTATATTTTCTCCTCTTGTGATGGTATAAGAAAATAAATTGCTTCCAGAGGGAAGTTTGTTCAATATCATTTGATGCTAAAAATGTATTTAATGTCAGACACAACTATATTATGATAAATATGATAATATAACACTAGGAATTTCTTTTTTATAAACATTTTTGAAACTAAAATAGACGTTGCTTACGGAAATCGCAATTAAATTCACAATTATCTTCTTAAAAAATACCATGAGAAGCAATTTCTAATGGATTTTCAAAGCTTATTGGTATACAATATTGAATCTATATTTGAAGTACTATGCCAATTATTTGAATATATTAATATTCATTTTTGTAAGTTGGCAATCGATAACCAGATAAATGACCAAGTATCTGAGATCAAATATTTGGGAATAACAATAACAAGCTCACGATTAACAGGGAAATAAATAAAAGAACAAATAATAAAATTTAACAGAATCACCGGCTGCCTTAATTTCTCAATATGGTACAACAAATATATATGACAAGATTCAAAAACAAGAACATAGAAGTCAGTGATAAGACCAATAAGCCGACACCTTAGCTCAGTCGGTAGCTTGTCTGTCTACTGAGATAAGGGTCTCGAGTTTAATTCCCAGCATGGCTAAAAAATGTATCACTGGTTAAATGTGAGTTTACACTTTCACAGTGATCAATTAACGTCCGGGGAATGGATGTTGTGCCTGTTCTAGTCTTAAGTTAGATTATAAAGCATATGAAGCTACGACAGGCCTAGCAAGTCGGTAGTGGAAAATATATGGCTTGAATAAAAAAAACTGACCCAGGTCACAAGCTGGAAACAGTAATGGATGTAAAAAATAAGGGCAAGACCAATAAGACCAATACTCGTGTATGCTACAGAAACACTTAAGTGAAACTAAACATACCTAACAACAGCTGGACGTCGAAAAAATGCGTGTATTGAGAAAAATCACTAATAAATGGATACTAGACACAGAAAGAAATAAGAACATAAGTGAATCTGGTCAAATCAACCCCATCACTGAATGGATAGCTTCACGTAGGAACGAATGAAAACAGGATGCAAGAAGACAGAATTGTCAAACTAGCAAGAGGAAAAAGACCTCCAGGTAGGAGAAGACCGAAGAGAAGAGGGAAGGACAGTCTTTAGAGCCCTTGGAATGAAACAGGCCAAAGGCCTATAAAAAAGAAGCTAATTAATTTTAAATATTTTTTGAAAATTATACGTAGATACCTCACAGAAATCGCACCTAAATTTTAAGTAACATATTAAACAGATTAATCTGTATATATTTGATCCTATTCCCTAGTTCACGCATTTTGTTTTTAATTCATTTATATAAATTGAATGCTTATATAATTATGTGCATAGTTTGTAAACAAACAATATGTATATATATATATAATTAATGTTTTCAGGTACTTAAAGCAATGTCAACGCTGGATAACACACTTCTAATTAATTTCACTTTATATGTCTATCGTTTGCCCTCAAACTAAGAAAGGACTAATAAACTTCTTTATCAATAAAATTCGAACCTACAAAGTCAGTAAAAGATGAGTAAGCATAATTTGGAGAGCTTTAAAAGAACAAGGCCAGAATTCTTAGTGAAAAACTTTAAAGCTACAAGAGAAAAGGATCATATAAATTTTAGTTAACGGAGGCATGCGAAGTTTCAAAATGTCAAGGTCGAAGGTCAAATCTCCTTTACTTCGACTTCAACATCCAAAAATAGCCTTCGCATCTTCGAAACATTTTGAAAGACAGGGAAAACCTCGATATATTATGAAAAGATATGAAATATCTCTCTAGCTATGACATATTTCAGCCACGATCATTTTTAGAACATATATTAAACAATATTTTAATAGCAACGAGTGGTTAAATTGCATATATAATATAAACATAATTAATTCAGATATGTCATCATAAAATAATATAGGGTACTATATTTATTTTCTCTTTACCTAGATGCACTTAATGGATAATTTAAATACTAAAAGTAGTGTCATGTGACAAACACCAAAACCTTATCATCAACTTAGACTTTGTTTTGTATGTTTTTTTATCTCCACTTCAACTTCACTTTTCATTAAAATAATTTATCTCCACCCCAGCCCTAATAGTTATTTATATAACACAATATAATTGTAGCAGCACATATCTTACAGAATATATTTTTCTTTTCATTTATTTGAGGTACTTAACGTTCACTTTCTGAACCGACTGATTATTGAACTTCGGACCCTTAGCTCAATAGACAGACCTATTACCGACTGGGAGTACAGATTAAGTTAACCGTGGGTAAACTTCAAGCGCTAAACCGCAAATTATGGCATTATCAATGTTATCATTTCACTGAAAACAATAAGATACTAAACTAATTTAGTTCTGGACTGCAATTAGGCCTAAAGCATAGTTTTCCAAGATCTGCTTAGAAGTTTTACTCTCCACCCACCCTTAAATTCTCAGCCAAATATTCAAACAATTGTGTTTTAAATTATGGATGCATTGGTTCAGTGTTATTTATGTGTTAACTTGAGAATTCACGTTTAGTAAACGTTTGCATGTATAATTGTCTCTTAGGAACCTTAATTTGTAAGTATTATTAATAAATTATGCGTTAGTGTAAATTGATGTTCAACAAGTCATAACTAAAAACATAGACAGCTATAAATAAAAACATGTCCCATAATATATTCTCTTTGATGTAGATAATAACTGTTTTATAAGCTTAAGATGAAGATACATTATTATTAATGGTATGATCAAACAAACTCTATCTAATTAACTCAAATGTAACTTACAGAAAAAGCAATCAAAACTTATTAAGCTTGTAATCATCTTGACAAGATGTTTGTTTAAAGTTTGCACTCAATTTATGCTTTGAAATGATAGAACCTTCCCAAAGTATGCGTCAAATCTAATATTAATATTTTTAAAAGTCTCACTGGCAGGATTGGAGGAGCGGTTAATGAACCTATCTTTAAGGCTGAGAGGTTGATATTTGAACCTTGGTGAGGTGTACAGTTTTTTAAATTTTCACATTGTGATATTATATTTTCACGTGTCCGATGGCAGGCTTAGTTTTTTTTAAATACACCCTCATAATTCCGTTTTATTTGATTAGTTAGTGAGAACTGAGAACTAATAATATATAATCCATGTGGTGTCTGTCCTTCCAGGGCTATTTCCATCACTTCCCGATTCCCTAGAGATTTGAAATTTGACATGGACAATATATAGCATGCCATATTTATGAGTAAAATCCGAAACTTGAAAAATCCAATATGACAGATGCAATATGGTGGACGCAACGTACAAAATGGAGTCCTAGAGAGCTGAGATTTGGTATGGACGCTATGGAGTATGCCATCTTTATGAGAAAAATCCAACATTTGAAAAATTCAAAACGTGAGAAATCCAAAACTTTAAAAATCCAAGATGGTTAACGTAACTTAAAAATTGAGTCTTAAAAAGCTAGAATTTGTATGCTATGGAGCATAAATCATCTTGATGAGAAAAATCCAATATGGTGGACTTAAGACGGTGGAGGCAACGGACCAATTGAGTTTTTTTGTACATCTAGATAACTGGCAGAGCCATGAATGGATACCTACACATCGCGCTACCTCCTTTTATGAGAAATATAAAAATATATACAAAAATATTAAGGAACAGACTCCATGGGAAATTCGAATTGTGCCTGTCGTAGATAGGCATGACCCCTTGTGGATATTATAATGTAAAGTAATGCCAACGTTTTTAACTGGATTAACTCAGATCAGGGAGGTCAGAAATATATTCAAATCCCTGTTGGTTTACTGGGGATGGCCTTATATTCTGGGATTTTAAATATCCTTTTTCTATCTTATTTTCAAGAGTGTGTTTTTGCATTCCATTGATATTCTCATTACTCTTTATATGTCCTTACATATGAGAGTATTATAAACATGGCTTACAAAAAATAATTGAAAGTAAAAATCACCCACATGAATGGGAATGCGAACTAAACCTCAATCTCTTTTGGTCTGGTTTACAAGTGTCGGGGAATATGGAGCCAGCTAGAATCCCGGGTGAGTTTACTGAAGTTGGTTTTCTTAAAATATTTTTCGTTCTCTTTCTCCACGCAAATGTGGTTATATTTCATCTAAATTGTACCTTAGTCAACTCTTCACTTGGTAGTACAGTTAATTGCGGGTAGCCTGTACGAATATTAATAGGTGGTGAAGAGAAGAAAATACGCAAACATGAAAGTGAGAGAGGTAAAGAAATCCAATATTTACTCAAGTGTAATTAGATTTCGAATATACCCATTTCTAAGTGATTTATTCGTCGGAACACAATTTTATTTTTAAAAAATAATTAAATTGTGTGCTTTTATTTACATACACCTTCGTCGAAAAAGTAATTCTTTCTTTCTTTATATTTGGCTACGAATGTGTCTATCAGTTATAATGAAGGCGTATTCATTTGTAAAAAAAAGTTAGAAATTTCTATGAAAAAACATCGGCCTTAAATAATTCAAAACCAAGCCTCTTTCATTTAAAAAAACCTTTTATCGTATGTATGTCAGGTAGCATGCATTCGTTTTCCAAAAAAAAATAATAGCTAACTCAATCAAATTTAAAAAAATATTATTTGAAAGCCAAATTAATATTTATTTTTTGTTGTGCCTTTTAAATTAATGATCAGACAATGTGACTCGTTACTTCACGGAAATCTTAGTGTATGTTTTTATCACGCCACGTTATATTATCTGTCTGAACTCTTGGGCGCACTCGAATTGCGGAATAAAGTATACCTGTCAGCGGGCATTCATTTTGGGCGCACTCGAATTGCGGGATAAAGTATACCTGTCAGCAGGCATTCAATTTGGGCGCACTCGAATTGCGTAATAAAGTATACCTGTCAGCAGGCATTCAATTTGGGCGCACTAGAATTGCGTAATAAAGTATACCTGTCAGCAGGCATTCATTTCGGGCGCACTCAAATTGCGGAATAAAGTATACCTGTCAGCAGGCATTCAATTTGGGCGCACTCAAATTGTGGAATAAAGTATACCTGACAGCAGGCATTCAATTTGGGCGCACTCGAATTGCGGAATAAATTATACCTGTCAGCGGGAATTCATTTTGGGCGCACTCAAATTGCGGAATAAAGTATACCTGTCAGCGGGCATTTAATTTGGGCATTCTCAACTTGCGGAATAAAATAGACCTGTCAGTCGGTGCATATTAATTTCACAACAACCTGTAATCCCATTCAAACCTTTGCCCCTAACCTAACCTAATATCCATTTTCCATTTTAAACAAAGTCATTATGCACATAATTTTCACTCCGCAGCTCGTGTAAGGGTATTACCAAGCTAGGATGAGCTGTTTCACAATTTGTGTGCACTCGTATTTATTGTTCCGCAATTCGTGTGCACCGGAATTGTTACGGATACATTTACTCTAAGGTCCACCTTCTTCATCCTTATTCCAATATTGAAATTTAATCATATATTGACTACATGGCTAATATATACATTATATATATATATAAACACTTATTTATGTGTATTTATTAATTATTGTTAATGTATTAATCAACTTTTGGGTTGATTTTTAAATATATTTATATTTTCATGTGTTTATAAGATTTAATGTAAAAATATTTCTACAGTCCAATTTTGACAGGAAAGACCTTATTGTTGAAAGTTAGAAAAGTTTTTATTTCATATATATTCTTAAGTCAAGTCATGTAATTTGAAGTTGCCTATAAAATAACACTAATAAAAATAATAAAAGTTACCAATGTTGATAGAAATAAATTATGTATTATATAAAAAGGTACATTACTATTCATTTGATTTTAATTTAATAATTAAATGAAAGTTTTTTTAATCAAACATATGATACTAATGTAATTATTTATTCAATAGCACATTAGTATAAGTATGTTTATTAAATAATAGTAGTTAAGTGGCACTTAACTCAACTTTGGTTAAAATAAATACGTTATTATTATACTATTATTATTATTATTACTATTACTATTATTATTATTAATGCCGTGCTTATTATTAATGATAATAAGATTATCATAGATAAATTTCCAAACCGAAGTTAGCCAAATTCATTTCGTAGACTAAAATTATATGCTATTTGTTTTTTCTAATTAATTTTTAAATTAACAATGTGCTAATTAATACGACCATATCACGTTTTAATCCCCTAGTAGAGACTTACACTTACCCTTTTTTTTAAATAAAAAAAGAAGTAATTCATTACGTGCATAGTCCAACATTTTTAATGTGATTACCTCGAGTCATCACTTTTTAGACGTTTATAGTCAACTTTTTAACATGAATGTACGCAAAAAAAAATAAAATAAAGAAAGACGAGACGTTTAATACCCTCAATGAAAAGGTCCCAAAGTTTATTCTTTTAATCTAAAGAGGTAAGGATGAGGGTTTGATGGGTGTAAGAGAGAGAGGGAGGCAGTAAGGTGTGCTTAGGAACTGAAGGTCGTACGCGTCGTAACCGCGGCGGAACTACGTCAAGACAAATTAAACTCTCCAGCGGAGCGACACTAAACCTTAGAGTTATTTGCCCCGAGTCGACGCGATTCTTTTTTTATGTCCTCTGTAAACTGGGTTGGAAGGTTGTATCGGGGCCTCGCCCCTACATAGACTTCATACAGGCAACCTGTCACACTTCCTTGGGGCTTGGGGATTTTGGAAGAAGCAAAAGGAATTATATAACTAGAGATATCGAACCATCATAGATTTTCTTAGAAGATAAAGTATTTATCTAATTTGGACGGCTGTTATTTTTTTTACTTTATGGGAATTTACTACAGTCCAATTTTCAAAAGAAAGACCTTACCTGACAGCTATAAAAGCTACTAGATCTTCTATAATGTTTTCATACTTCAAGTCTTATGATATTTAGCTGTCAATTTTGATTTATGTATATATATGTATACATATATTATAAATATCAAGTAAATAAAACCATTAATATTTTAGAATATTATTAGTGTTAACTAAAACTATTAGTGTTAACTAAAACTATTAGTGTTAACTAAAACTATTATTTTTTAGATTTTCAAAAGTTCCTTTCTGCTTAAATCCTGCTATAGTTTCGTGGCATACGTCATACCACTCAATAGAATGTTATAAATAAGCAAATAATTTTTTATCAATTATGTAAATAAACATCACTTGGTTTTAGAACAATTTTATTTTGCTTTTTGGTTTTATTCTAATCTAAATTTTAAAATTAAAAAATACAGTTTATTAGTATTTCATCACTATAGAACATCTTTCATTTACAATATAAGAAAATATCTAAGGTATAAAATCACTACCCGCTTCAGTGGCCGCAAGGTCTTAGGCGTCATCTTTACAAAATACTAGACTGCAGATGACTGAGAGATTGAGGTTCAAATCCTGTAATGTGTGTGGCGTTTTATAATTTAATTTCTACTCTCTCTTCACGTAAATGTGGGCACACTTATTCTAAAATCAACCTTTCTCATCCCTAACATACTAGCCTAATTATTACATATGCGTATAGCCCGAACGGTTAGTAAGACGCGGTGCTAATAAATAATGATATTATTTATTTATACATTTCCATTCCCTTTAGTAATCAATAACCTGAAAGTTTTGCCGGCCAATTTTCCTGAAAAATGTATCTCTAATGTCAAGTTCATTTACCGCCAAATTATTTTGTTTTTAGTTATTTTAAGATCTTACAAGCTTTTTTTCTCCATTACTGGCTATTTTTCATAAATCCGTACCCAAACGTTTTGTAACGTTATGTTCACCCCTGTATTATAGCCTAATTGTCAACCCTGTAGTTCCGATGAACTGTTGGTGGCGACAAGGGTGAAAGTTGAAGGAAAGAAGAGTGAAGGGGGTGGTTGGCAGCGAAAGTTCGGACTCATTATCAAAGTCGTCAGTCACGAGGCTGCTACAAGACGTCTCTCTCAGAACTTGTAAAGGGGAGAGAGAGTTATTGTGTGCCCCAGATTGAGGATAATTAATGAGGTAAACACGGTTATCTACTGGCACGCATGAGCTTTCCACCAGGAGTTAAGGGAAGAATTGGCGTGGGGTTGAAGAATATACCCTCGGGTTTGGCACTGGCTACGAGGAAAGATTAAAACACTATTGCTTTACATAAGTTGATTTACTAAACAGAAAGTTACGATCAATAAAAACGACCCTTTCCTCAACCGAAACTTGTTTTATGATTAAGTGTAGTATAGTTTTGGGATTTATAGCAAGCTATGAAATATATTACGTTTTAAAGGGTACTATAATAAACGTGCAGTACTGTGCTTTTTACACACTCAAATATGTGTCTTTATAGGGTTACTACCAAACTTCAAGATAAATATAATACAATAATAATTTAAAATATTAATAGTTGGGCTGACTTGCACAAATTACGAACTTTTTTACTTATATATATATATATGACTTCCTTCCAGATGAATCTATATATATATATATCTGGCCTTAATGCAATTACATTTCTGACATATCTTACTTTACTACAGATACATCTGACTTTATTACAAATATATCTGACTTTACTAAAAATAAAGTTATGATTAACTACAACTATATATCTGTCTTTACTACTTCTATATCTATGTTTTCACTATCGCTTACTTATTTAACTTTACTAAAGCGATATATCTGATTTAAATATAGGTATAGGCCCTATAACTTACTTCACTAAATCTATATTACTAACATAACTACAGCTATATATTTGACTTCAATTCTAGTGTATGTTTGAATTCCTTACAACTATATATTTGAATTCACTATAACTATATCTAACTGCACTTTGGAATGCTAAGAAGCCGGCTGTTAAGTTCTTCGATAAATCTTTTCGTTACAAGTAGCTTTAAAAAAAAAGGTAAGCGAAACACATTTTTAACTTGGTTTGAATTTGTATTAAGATTAATTTTTTTTTTTTTTTGAGAATAGCTTTGAATCCACACCTCAAAAGTTGATGTTAAATAAACAAAAATCTACTAATATACACTTTTAAACTTTATCGTATGACCTAAGAATAGCGATTAGTACGCCAAACTCTTTCCCGGAAATTAAGTAATGACTAAACAAACTCACCATGTTTCTATATTATTTCTCATCCACATTCTGTGATGATCTTCAAGCAAATACTTCATCTTTATCATCATGATCCCTTAAGAGTTTTTCTTAGCACCATGTCTTACTACCCGTTCGGCGTACGCCTATATAATAATTAAACTGATGGGTTAATGATGAGTAAGGTTGAATTTTAGAAGAAGTGTACCAGCTTATGCATTGAAGGAGAGTATTTGGAAAAACCTGCCTCAGTACACTCGACCGGGATTCGGACCCCGATCTCTCCATCATCTGCAGTCTAATCTATTACGAGAGTGACGCCTTAGACCATGTGAACACCGGAGCGGTTGTTAAGTACATACATTAAAGTTTTCTAGTAAAATAAAAATAGCAGAATAGGTATAGGTTATATATATATATATTTATATATATATATTTATATATATATATATATTTATATATATATATATTTATATATATATATATATAACCTATACCTATTCTGCTATATAAATATATATATATATATAAATATATATAAATATATATATATATATAAATATATATATATATAAATATAAGCAAAATAAATATACACGTTGTAACACAAAGTAGCCGGCTGGTAAGTGCTTCAATAAATCTTGTCGTTACAAATAGCTAAAAAAAAAAAAACTGTAAGAGAAGAAAGCAAGAAGTTTTTGAGATTTGAAAGAGTTTGTTCCCTGGAAAGGGAGGGGGGTTAGAAAGGTTCCAGGGGAAACAAGACTGCTTGCGAGAGGGTGGTAAAGGGTAGGAATGTCCTCCATGTTTAATAGAAGGAAAAAGAGAGACTTGGAATGCCACGAGGTCGCATAGAGAGATTTTTTTGCTTGGGTCAGGAATTTGGTCACAGAGTGCGACAACCGAACACTTCACACCAATACCAGTAGGAAATCGTACCCACATTGCACTTAACACCCGTACTAACAGGACATAATACCCATAGTGTGACAATCAAACAATTAGCATCAGTACCAGCAGGACATAATACCCATAGTGTGACAATCAAGCATTTAGCATCGATACCAGTAGAACATCTTAGCAACAGTGCACTTAACATCAGTACCAACAGGACATCATAACCACAGTGTGACAATCAAACACTTAGCATCAGTACCAGCAGGACATCATAACCAAAATGTGATACTCAAACACTTAGCATCAGTACCAGCAGGACATCATAACCACAGTGTGACAATCAAACACTTAGCATCAGTACCAGCAGGACATCATAACCACAGTGTGACAATCAAACACTTAGCATCAGTACCAGCAGGACATCATAACCACAATGTGACAACATGTAAGTGATCCCTAGAGGGTATGTGAAAAATACTTTCCAGTGAAATTTGTAGGCTCTTTCTCACTTGATCATAGAAATCCAGTACTGAAAGCAACGAATAGCTACATTACTTTCATCATTTCTCTAGGACATGCACTTTCTCCCAGATGGTGTGAGAGCACTAACCAGCCGAAGGGCTGATCGCATGCCAAACTCTGGATTGATGAAAAGAACATCAAGACCAACCCTCAAGTTGAATACTCATTGTAATTATTATTATTATTATTGTCATTACTACTATTAATATTAAGTTCTGAAGCATCAAGACCAATTAAACATCCTCAATGACCATATGATTCTTTGTTGTGATTATATTAAATGTAACTACAGTAAAGTTTCGATAGTTCGAATTGAACGTGGCTGGGCTCATCTTGTCGAAAAATCTAAACACGGAACAGCTGAAAAAAATACAAATTTTCACCAGTTTTAAACTCATTACTCTTGTGGTCCTTCTATATATGGTACATATGTATGTATTTAAATAATCTTTATTTCTCTTTGTTTTGAAGATGTCTCGTTCATATGTAAATTCAACTAAGTCCTTGGAGCTGGATTCAATTGTATATTATAGTCGTTGATAAATTTAAATAAATTAAATAGATTATTATTGTGGTTTTTTATATTTATCTCATGCTTGTAACGCTATCTTTCTTATAATTCGTTTGGAGGATTTTTTGTGTTAAATTTAACTAAGCCTGTGGGGCTAGATTACTAAGTATTTTCCAGTCTAAACAAATTCGATGTTTATTTAACTTATTTGCTTTATTTCTGATCTTAAATATTGTTTTCTGCCTCATGCGGCAATTCTGGAACCATGTTCACTCGCTGAATAAATGCTCCTTATTTATGCGACTACGTAGTTGTATGTTTTCCCAAAGATTTTGTATGCTATTTATTTTGATCCAAAAAAAGTTTTTCTATACAAAATAAAAAAAAAACCACTGAACTTTTTCCACGTCCACTACACTATCCGCCTTAATTTTGAGTTGCAATGCATCATAGGCCAATATACAGCGTGTGAATCGGTGCGCCATTTAAGTAAATTCTGTTCTCGATTCTCGCTGAACATGTGAATCGAGCTTTAAGCTGTTCTTGTCCTATCCTCTGTGAGAGAAATAATGGAACCAGTACCGTGGTTCGTGTATGAAACAATCGGATCGGGTTGGCAAAGAATGCGTAATACATACACAGTTGCGTGCGTGTGTGGTATTCAAATACGTGCCAACTAAATGTTGGGCGAGTTAAAGCGGAGACATTCCATGCTAAATAAACAATGTTCCACATTATTATTATTATTATTATTTATTATTATTATTATTATTATTATTATTATTATTATTATTAGCATCGTGGCTTACAACCCGTTCGGGCTATACGCACTTACGCTAATGTGTAATGGTAGGGTGATTGTGAGATGAAATGGAGGACCTATAGCTTAACTTGGAATCCAAACCACGGTGGAAGCCTGGCATTCCTCACATTCACAAGTTGTGTTTAATACACGTCTTGTCAGAGGTGAAGGAAGGGTTCGGCAATCAGATAGATCTGTGTTGGGACCGAGGATTGAACCCCAGACCCTCAGCACAGAAGTCTGACATCTTACCTCTAGACCACCAGTTCACCCTTTCCACAATATTATAATTTGGGTATGTTACAAGCATTTTTCCTGAAGTTCTTTAGGCTTGTGTTTCAGTTCTGATTGTCATTGATCTTGAGTTTCAGGTTCGAATCTTGGCTGGGTGTAATTAGCTGTTTTTTTTTCATAAATTGCTTCCCACTCTTACTTCACGCAAATTCGGGTAAATTTTCTATAAAATTCTACCTTTCTCATCCATAACTCATTAGTTTAAATAGCTAGATAGTTCGGTTCAACACCTTAACTCATTCGGTAGCATGTCTGCCTACTAAGCCAAAGGTCCCGGGTTCGATTCCCCGACACGGCCGAAAAATTTACTATTGACGAAATGTAAGTTTACAATTAAAAGTGATGAATTAACGGTCGGAGATAGGATGTTGTGTCTGTCCTAGTTTTAAGTTAGATGTTAAGGTATACGAAGCTACGTCAGGCCTAACAAGCCGGTA
>CABFWO010000007.1:837922-866116 GCA_902155825.1 Timema genevievae | reverse complement strand
TTCTACACCATTGCGAGGGGGGGGGGGGTGAGGAGAGGGGTATATAATTCTTATACCACAGTGAGTCGCGGGATTGCTAGTATTATATACTCGTACTACATTTATATTAATAATTTTGAAAACATAATTAAATAAATTAAAAATAAAGTTAACGATAACCCTACTGATGTTTTTAATTTAATTTTTGCTTTTCTTCTTATTACTTTAAATTAACAACGATGAGCCGATTAATTGAAATACTTTTATTTTTTTATTAAATAACTTTTTGACTAAAAGTGAAAACTTTTGCTAAATAAACTAAAATGAACACTGAAATTTATTTTAGCAGTAAAAATATTACATCAAAGTGTAATTAGCTTAATGAATACGTTGCACTTAGTATAAGTAGAGGTTTGTGAACATTTAAAAAGGCTGTTTTTATAAAAAAAAATATTAATACATTCTATAAACTTGTATTTTAAAGACCCAAACAATTTTTTTGTACATGTATAGCTGAAACCTATTTATGTACTAAATTGAATTGTTATATTGTAACTTTGTTGCTGGTATGAGCTATTTATAGTTAGGTTCAATGCCGCAGGTCAAGTCAAATTGGATGTAATGTTTTGAAATAACCTTGTGTCAACAACAACAACAACAACAACAACAACAACAAAAACATACATTTAATTGATTGAAATTTTATGTCTACGAGTGTAAGATTAATGTGCTTAGTTGTTTAATTTTTGACTTGGTAAATATGTAAGAATTTTAAATTATGTCTATTTCCATCCTCCTAAGTTGTAAATGAACTATATGACGTCTTGTAATTTTTTCTAGGACAAGTTAAAGATAGTAGATTAATTAAAATCTTATTGATAGTAAATAATAGGTTCATAATTAAAAAAATACTTATTTAAAAATTATTTGAAGTATTTAGCGTGAACTTTCTAAACATACTTATTTAAATAAGAAAACAACTTATAAGCTCAATTTTATATATATAATATACACAACATACAGCCTAAAGCCATTAATTCATCAATGTAAAAGGGAAACCCCCCATTTCACCAATTTTTTGGCCATGCCAATTATCGAACCCTTAGCTCAGTAGACAAGAGACACTACCAACTGAGCTAAGGCCTCGGACTTTAAAAAATACCGTATTTTCCTTAACCCACGTTTTATAATCCATCCGGACAATCTGCAATTAACTACACTAATGAGATAGGAATGCGTTAGGTTTAATTTAGAAGAAAGGTAAACACGTTTGTAGAGATACAGAGTGGGAAACATTTAAAAAATGTATACCTGACCGGCATTCGAACCCTAACCTCTCCATCAACGCTAAAATCAGAATAAATGAGCTTGACGTTTAGTGCGCATGCTACAGATGTTTACGAGTTTGTAAAATACAGATGATTAAATTGATATTAATATAAATACAAATTTGGTTATTTATCTAGCATAATTATTTCCTGAAATGAACTGAATGTTTGTAAGACTTTCAAATTACGCTTTAAGACTTATCAGAACTGAGCTGCACTTTCTATGAAAAATGTACCTTTTTTGCCGTAGGAGCGGGAGGGAGAGTAAAAATTGTCAACAAATAAAACCAATCTAAATTTCTTTCATCACTTTCATAACTAGACCCTAAGCAAGCTTGTGTTGAAACAATGCAAAGAAGGTGAACTTTTTTTAACGTCATACAACGTGACAAAAATATTGGAAAAGATAATACAAATTTGTAAAGTTTCATATTTTTTTGGAAAGTTTTCGAACTTGTTCTAGATGTTCTTAAGTTTAAAAATAGATGGGACATTTTGTAAGTTTTTCTCTCGTCCCTTTGGAAGTTTCTTATAATCTCAATGAAAAATAAAATTCTGAATAAAAGAGCTCTATAAGAAAATGTTTTAATTGGTATTTGAAGAATACATTTTTATAAATTACCTGAAGGCACCTAAAAAAAGCTTCCATTTAGACAATTTTTTAGAAGAGTTAAAAGCTATTACTAATAGGTTATTCAAATTATATAATAAAGATTATATATATATATATGTTACATGGATCAAATTAGACATTACTTTAAACGTAAAGTAATACCTTGTAATTACAATAAAGTAAGATACATTTTTAAGTAGTACGTTTTAAACCGAGGTTATTAAAGGCTTGCTCTAAGGAGTAGGTATAAGAAAGGTAGCGTAAAGGAAAATAATGTGAAAACCAAAGATAAATCACATATGGAAAAATACCACCATGTCATCCATCCATAATTCAAATTTTAACCTCCCAATCAACAATTATTTTATTTATTGCGTGCCTGAAAACTAACACCTCTTGACTAGGGTTTCGGATGCTAATAAATTATACCTACCTATGTATGTGAACAAACATTACAAAAAAATGTAATACATTTTTAAGTAATTTGGTAGAAAACCATATTTTATCAAATGTATGAGGAAGCATTTGTAGTCAATGAAAAATTTTAAAATGACCTCTAACAAATACATTCTTAGCTAATTATAAATATAACATACATATTATATACCATTCTAGTTATCAACAAAAATCTTAATATATATTTCACCAAACAAAGAAGAAATATGAATATTTTCATAAAAATAAAGTATGGTAAAAATTTGAAATAATATAGGCTTGACAGCATATTAATTTAAATTGTAATACGAGTATATTAGAACCTATTATATTTCATTAAGTCATATAAAATGGTTTCCTTATATGTATAATCATTATTGTATCATTAAGTTAATGCTTGTTTTTGTGTGTTTTATTCACTAGAATATTTCGTTTCATATAATAAATCACTTTGCTCGTTGGTGGCTCCGCCCTCAAACCCCCAGTGAGTTTTCTTTGCAAGTGGATGTAAACTAATGTAATTCCAGCGTTGTTTTGAACGTAACAACTTAAAGTTAACGGTAATGTATTGTATATACCGCACCGACTTTAAAGTTGCTCCGCCATTTTGAATTTTTTTCGGGGATTAAAAATTAATATTTTACCTTTTTTGGAATCTTCCCGTCGGTTACAGGCTAGAAGCTATAAGTTTGCCAAATTTCAAGTTTCTAGCTCATCTGGAAGTGGGTAAACATTAACGTCAGTGAGTGAGTGAGTGAGTGAATGAGTGAATCAGCCAAGTGGCTTTATAGTAGTATAATATGTGGATTGTATATTAATTGATGATTAAATGTAGTTTTTGATAGCATGTCTGTTGTATTTTTAAAGGAAGTAACCAGCCTCATGGTATAGTAAGCAGAGAGAGCTCTCTTGGCTGCTCACTTAGATGTCCCAGATTCAAATCTTGGAGAGTACCGGGAGATTTTTCTCAAAAGGGGAGTAGCTCCCATGGTCACCAGGGTTTGGTTAATTAGGTTTAAGTTAGGTTAAGAAATTAATTGGTTTTACCCCGTCATTTTCACTACCATCATTCTATCGTCTCATCGGAACATGGAAAAGCCTTCACGGAAAGGATATACGATTGTACATTCGGGCGTCCCCCGGGGCAACAGAAGAGAAGTACCGGTTAATCTTTCCGCAAAATGAACTATAAATTGATATAACGCAGACAAGCCATTATTATAATAAACGAAATGTACCCGCGAAACTTATTTCCGTCCTAGAGATAGACCACCCTCCAGTCACAAATTTTGGGTGAAAATCATCGCCAGCGGTCTATTTGGACAGCTGGTGTTTTAAACATTAAAAAATTTTTTTTTTTTTTTTACAAATGAGCTACACGTCATGTATACTAATATGAAGTCCTGTCCACTGTTTTACTCCTAACACCACCAATATATGCTATTTAAAAAAAGGGTGATTTTATGTGTAAAAAAAAATTTATGGTATCATTAATTGTTTTTATCACATTACCACTAACATAAATACTACCCCCAGCCCTTTCACCCTTGCCTACGGCTACATCGTTAGAATTTTAACAATAATGATTTGGGCTGAGTCACATATGGAGCAGAAACATGGACAATGAATGTAAGAGAGAATAGGAAAGTGGAGGCCATGGGAATGAAGTTTGTGAGGAACATGACAAGATTAGGAATGAAGTTATTCGGGAAAGAGTAGGGGTATAGGGAGTACATGAGATAGTAGAGAAAACAAGGCTGAGATTGTATGGACATATAATGAGGATGGAAAAAGAAAGGATGCCAAAGAAAATGTTGGAAATGAAGTAAGTAGGAAAAAAGACCACAGGGGAGGCCAAGAAATAGATGGGAGGAGCAGATAACATAAAGTGTTCAAGTGAGAGGAGAATAATGGAAGGAATTAAAGGAAGAAGAGTGGTGGAAGGATAGAGGAAGATGGAGGTAATTTAGACCTGGCCACAAGCTGGAAAAAGTTGATGATTATGAGTTTAGGGATGAGTAGGTTAAAATTAGAATGAAGTTTACACCTAATTGGCGTGGACGTAGAATTGAAAACCAGTTAGAAGAAGCACTCTTGGTAAATTTGGAAGAGATTCGAACCCCGATAGCCCCTTTATCAACCAAAAATACGAGACGAAACTGCCAGCTTTTACCGCGTGCCATCTTGTGTGCACAAGTGGTTGAATATCCTAATTTTAATTCAATTCAACGGCGTTATACTATCCGTCAGGGCTATCTACATTTATTCACTATAATGGGGGTAGTCATGATGAAGACATATATTCACACCACGTATTTTTACACGTTTGGCCTATACGCTGATGTGTTAAAGGTTAGGAAGGTTTAATAAAGAGGAAGTTTACCCTCATTATAGTGTAAGAAGAATGGAAAGCCGTTTAGGTTAAACCACCCTTATTAAAACTAGACGAATACTCACCTCCTCGTCAACGTAAACCAGCCAAGATAATCTTGATATTTAGTCCACGTGCTCACACATAGGGATAACTTATTTAGTAACTATCCTTCATCTCTACAGGATAAATCCTGGTGAAATAACTTAATACTCATCATACCCTTTCTGTTCCCTTTGTTAAAATATGATGAAGGTTAGAGATACAACCGACTATCGGATGTGCCCCAATTTTCATCTGAAGGATTTTTTTATAAAATACAAACTTTTGTGCTGTTTACATTGATAACATTTTATCATACTACTAGTGCTATTTTTAATATAGCCTACTTATAATATCTATCAAAAGTGACAGCTGCAAATCACATTACCTAATATGTGAGCACGTAAAAGTTTATCTACTAGATTTTCTATTATTATTATTATTTTTAATATTTTCAATAATAAAATTTCTTGCAAATTTGCCCTTGATCATGTAGGCGTTCATATCCCTTTTCGGGCCTCTCGTAATCCAAAATTATTTTTTATCAATAGCTCTTATAAGGTAAGCCCTATAGGTCATTGTATCCATAGCGCCAACTCTAGATTTGTCGAATTCGACTTCTATCATAAGAGGAAAGCTAAACTCAGGGATTTATTTAAGGAAATCCCATATCAATAATTTATCATGTATAGATTCTGCTTATAATATTTACATTTACAATCTTCTGATCTATTTTTTGCACATTGTTACTGCTTTTAACCACTCTTTAGCTATTTGTTATTGATGCTATTTTTTATTCTTATAATTATTAATTACTACTTGTTTCATAATTATTCATCAGTATATACAATTTTTTAGCCATTTTTGTTTATCTTATTTTCTCGTGTAAATATATGTATTTGTACGGTACTTGTGAACTTTTCAGTGCTGGCCTGTTATAGGTCTTACGACTGTTGGCCAGCACTATAATAAAGGAAATTGAAATTGAAATAATAATAATAATTATTATTATATGATGTTATGACTTTCGACAGGTCCATCCCTTTTGTCAGTGAAATTAAGACCAATAATGCACCCTTTCCTCTGTCTCCTTAGGACTTGGCTCTTAGGACTTTTTCATTTGTCTCCTGCAACACATTTCAAAGATCTTGAAGTATATTTTTTTCCCCATCTTCTTTAGAGTCCATCTACCAGATAATTCCCTTCTTAAAAAAAATTGAACTATAAAAACTTATCTCTAAAACTCCAAAAAATTGATAACGCTCTTAAAAAAAGGGGGGGTTCCCAAACATTTTCAGCTGACACCCTTGGTAGATTATACAATTCCCACATATTCATCCCCAATTTTCTCTGATTGTCTTAAAAAATCCTTAAGGTCATTGTTTTTTAGAGTCATTCTTTATTTTATAGAAAACTCAATTTAGCACCGCAAACATATCAATACAAAAACAACAACAACAAAGTTTTTGTTATGGTTGGCACTGTTTTGTTTTCATCAGTTCTTGAATATTGGGTTTGATTTTTGAAAAAGCACAACACAAATCTCTTTCTACTTCAAGTAGACAGCGGTGTTTGGTTATTATAAGAGTCAAAGTTGAAAATTCCGTGGTGTTGCACGCGGCTGAAATGGTAACTTAGGGGGAAAGGGGAGTGGAGAATTGGAGGCTAATCCGGGGCTTGCAAGTTTAAAAATAAACAAATGCTCGCGAACGAGTGAATTACTTTTCGCTAGTCATCTAATAAATGAGTAATTACAGCTGGTGTTGCCAGTACCACAAAAAAAATTCCCACCTACTTTCTAAAATTGATCTAAATTTTTAAAAATGTGTACAATTCTAATCGGATTTTTAACTTTACTACCCAATTGTTTCGCGCCTACCCTGGAAGTGCTTCACTCCCCACAGGTTGGGAACCGCTAATCTATAGGTTAATATTACACTATGTATTCTTTACATTCTCTCTCCAGATATACGATAGTGCTTTTACTTTAAATATCGTTTTAATCTTTACCCTCTTAACCTAAGTCCCTAAAGACACTTGTTGATCGAGCGTTGCGAGGTCCGGTTTTGAACGTGATCATTTTGAATTTCTTCTGTAATTCTGTCCGGATGTTTGTTCCGTCATAACTGTCAAATGCGTGGACCAATATTAACTAGATTTGTCAGGGATATTCTTTGAGACTAGGTCAAATGATCTATGTACATGGTTTTAAAACTATTTATCTGTTTTTATATAGCGGCTGCTCAAAAGGTTTTTCCTTTTAATAGCTCATCTTAAGTGATTTCCATAGTTCACAGAACTACTAGTTTTAATCGAATTAATAAACAAATCTCCAAAACAACGCTGTATTACAATCGAAATTGAAATTATAACGCAACGCTATAACAATCCACCTAAATAATATTTATGCCACGTCAAGTCCTAGAATTTCTTTATAAAAATCTGATCTTATTACCCCACCGTCCCCCTTTTCCTTGTCTCCCGGCTCTCAAGCCCATAACCTCCTTTGAACTGTGACGTTGGAGCAGAAGAGAGCAATCAATAAGCAATCGTGTGAGAAGGCGTCATCCCTCTTCAAGCTCCTGTTGTCCTGATCCAGAGCAGAGCGAGATTTCTTTAACTTCGCATGGCGCGCAGATCGTATTGAATGAACCCTCCCGAGGCAGTGAACTGTATCCATCGCACGCACACCAATGGGCAGGAGTATAATATATAGACTACAACAATAATTTTGTTCACACGCTTATAGTATTGGTACTTGCTATTGATTGAGATATATTATATTCTTTAAATTGAAAAATCACACCTGGACATGAAAACCGAACACAGGACCTTTGTCTTAGTGCGCCAATGCTCTTACCACAAAGCTAACCAGGAGTCGTACCGTGTCCAAGGCAATTTTATTCACTCATATTTTAAGGCAGAGTCTGTGATGGACGTGCGTAAATCGTCACCTTTATATGAGGGATTAATTAAGATCCCCAGCTATAGACTCGGGAGGGCTTTATGCTGCCAATAAATAGCACAATGAAAATTGTTCAAATGAGCAAATAATGATCGAATAAATAGCCTAGTATAGCCACATCTAAGCATCATATTCTTTAAATTGAAAAACGACACCTTAACACGAAAATCCAGTTCGGCGTACTAAGCCAAATGTCCCGGGTGGTTTGATTCCCGTATATGGGTGTAATTTTTCAATTTAAAGAACATGATTTTTATATTCGACTATAACCGTAAATGGATTGAGTAAAAGAGGGAAAGAGTAGAAGTGGGTTAATACGCCCCAATTTTTAAAATAGGTATTGGGGTTAGAATCATAAAAATTATCTATTAGCTATTATCATTGTAATAACTTGGCTATTGATTCTGAATAAAGTCTACTTGAATCTTAATAAAAACCTACATCTAGAAATATATTAGTTGTAATAATTGTCGGTACCTGTTCGTCACCCGTGCCGATGGTTATAGAGGAGATGATCACAAAGACGACACAACATTAAGTAGGCCTACTTGTTGAAAGTATCTAATATAACGTGTGAAAGTCACTACGAAACTACCATACATCAGAGACTTTAGACTACGATTATGAAATACAAGTTAGTGACACGGAATTTCATGAGACGCCCCATTTCGTTATCCCACGAGATTCGGGCAAGATGTAACCGGCCTTAAAGAGCCCCGTTCATATGTCTTGATTCTCAAGATCACGCACTTCAGATCCGTTAAGTAGAGGCATCGATTGAGTCCTTGTTCTTGAACAATTGCCGTGTTGAAGGGGTTCGGTTTGTCTCAATCGCTTTACCCTTCGGGTCAATCAACAAGCAGCTATAAGTATTACAAGAAGATATATATTACTAGTCAGCATTTCCAATACTAAAGGAGGGTGAGTGCGCGTTCTGTTGCTTAAAAGGCAGTGGCGTGTTTAGTTAGGAATTTAACAATTCAGTTCTTTGTCATCATGACTTCCTGTGTAAAGTACACTTTACACTACATGCTATGTAAGTCGAGAAATCATGTAGAGAATACTACGTTAAGAGCGTGGCATAGTGAAAAAACATAAAGTTCTGTTGTCAATATTGTCCACACTATAGTCTCAATTCAATACCTCTCCTCATGGCTCCTATTTATAGAAGATAAAGTCCACCCTACTCTACAGATATCCAGAGCATGCATCGCAAATATATGCTCTTTACTTTCCTGTCTTGGTATCACAGGTTTGGAACCAATTCGATGATTCAACTCGTCACCAGTCATCAAGAATTTATTTTAGGAGTACAGTATAGTCTTGTTGAATATCTTAAATTAATAAATATACATACACCCAAACATATATAACATATCTCGCCATTCCCTTACGGGGTGGACAAAAAGCTGTTTATATAGCTCAAAAGATAACAACTCTGTAGTTAATCCATTCTCACTAACTTTCTCCATACTTCATTATCCTTGCATACTACCTTTGCTTCAATAACATCCATACACTGAGTCATACACGCTCTTTTATTTTTAAATCTCTTAATGTTTCTCTTTTTCACACATTCGTTTACAAAATTTAGCCACGCCTTATATGGCCTACCCTCTCTAAGCCTTAGATCTGCGTACGGCAACGTTTATACCCACCAATTTAATTGTTTTAAATTTTATAACATTGCAAAAAAATCACCAGAAACTTCAACTCATAAAGTTTATGGTAACCACTTCGAAATTGAACATTTATTGTTTTATAAAGGCAAGGATAAAAAGAAAGCTCCTATTTTAAATAATGGTTTCAATGAAAGTTCTGCTTACCATAGTAGGTGGGTGAGGCAAGGGTTGCGCAGCTAGCCGATAGAAGCGCTAGTAGCGTCGTCGCCCACATCATGACCAGCCGCTCAGTCTGCCATTGTCAGGACCAGCCCTTGCACTCCTGAACACAAAATGGATACGCAGCAGGTTAGTGATAGATTGGGGATATACACGATTAATATTTCGCTACTGACTAATAAAAAAAATACAGTAGCATAGTCACCCACATCATGGCCAGATGATCAGTTTGTCATTGACAGGATCGGCTTCTCCCGTATACATTAAACACATACATTATGTATTAAAACAATAGTCATAATAACAGTTGGCAGACATAAATTATATTTATATGAAACATTCTGCAGAGAGTGGAAAAATACAAGTTAATATACGCCTGAGAATCCGCAGCCAATGAACACACAGAAAGCTAGTATAAATATTCTTGGGAATCTAGCAGACAATATACTCTCTATTAGGAAAGATCGGGGCAAAATGGTAACCTTAAGATATTTTTTCTTAAGACAATATATTTTATCAACATTATATCAATATTTTTTTGAGAATATCTAATGGTTTTCTAAATCTACCAGAATTTATTTTAGCGAGTAAAACAGGAAGAAAATTTTAAATCATATTATTTGGCTATCTGTAAAGTAGTCCCTGTTATTAAATTGCTTGAGTCATTTTTGTCGAACTCCAGATTTGTTGAATAGGTCTTTCGAAACCGCTTCCAAGCCATTATTGATGAATCATATAAATATTATTACTTAATATTTTAGACTAAACTTTCTTTTAATAATGCGTGAGGTGGAGTGGTCTACTATATATTTGAAAGGGGCTACATTTCCCCAGCTGTAGTATCAGTGTTGTGTTTACAAAATAATATTACCTATCTAATATCTTACGATTACAATACGAGTGTTGCAGAAAAAAAAAGTTAAAATATGATATCACCTGTGATGCTCTAAAACACAATTTTATATTAAATGTAATAAGCTCACTTTAGATCAAATACTTGTAGATAATATTTATTTGTGTAGCAGCAAAAATATATAGTAACTGTCAGACCAGGCCAATGACAATTACATGGAGGTATTTTGATCAAGGTGACCTGGTGGTCTAGGGGTAAGGTGTTATCGACTTCTGTGGTGGGGGTCCGGTGTTCAATACTCGGTCCCGGCACAGATTTAACTGATTACCAAACCCTTCCTTCACCTCTGACAAGACATGTATTAATCACAACTTGTGAATGTGAGGAATGCCAGGCCTCCACCGTGGTTCGGATCCCACGTTAAACTGTAGGTCCTCCATTTCATCTCACAATCACCCTACCATTACACATTAGAGTAAGTGCGTATAACCCAAACGGGTAGTAAGACGCGATGATAATAATAATAATAATAATAATAATAATATTTTGATCAAGATCCCAAGGTGCTGGCTAGATAGCAGAACCAATACTAAAACCAGACAGGGGTGACCACGATGCCTCAGGGGCCACTTTGAATTGGTCTCCCTTATGTAATAAATTGAAAATTTCATAGACAATGGTCAAGTAGGGCAATGTAAGATTGAGTTTTCTGAAAACAATGTTTAAGCGGGAGGTTAATATTAGTTTGAGAATTTTCTTGAGAATAGTTACAGAAATAGTAAGTAATAGCTAGAGAATTCTGAAGAAGACACTAGAGAACCAAACATCGTGTTTAATTTATAATCCTGCAGACAATAGGCAAACAAAAAATCTATATTAAATTGATAGCCCTGCAGACAATAGGCATACGGAAAAGTTATATTATCTATATAATTCTGAAGATTGTGAACATACAGCAAGATAGTTTTACTTTTAAAACTCGTCTGGCCATAGGAACAAAGCTTGTTGAAATCATATTTATAGTTTTGTAAACAATGCTAAAAGAGAAAGTCAGGATCAACTTAAACCATCTGCAGATAATGGACACCCAGTAAACCTGTATATAGGCCTATATATAAACAATAAACACAGGTAAACACAGTTTGATAATACTGTAGACAATGGCCAAAGAGCAAGTCAATATTAGCTTGAAAACTCCTCAGGTGATGGACACACAATAGTTGAATATAAGTTTTGAAAAATATTCAAGGGAAGTTAAAGATACATATATTTATATAAATCCCAAAACATATTACTAGCCATTATAGCTCCCAAAGAATTGAAAGGAAATTCAATATTAAATTAAATTATCTAGATGATGCTATTAAATTGTAAACAACAACTCAAATAAACTTCAACGTATGATTATACAGAATATAAGAAAACTTTACTCGACAGTTTATATAAACTTCCCACTCTTCTAGCTTTTTTAATATTAATAGTGACGAGTCTGTTATTAATCGTATATTAATAAGACACTATTTGTATATCGGTTAAATTTTAACTCCAAATTAAACTACTTATCCCGAAAGAGCCTATTTGTAATTAATAAATAAAAGAAGTTCGCGCCCGTTTTATGCCCTCACAGTTATACCAACATTATTATTAAATTTGCGAATGGGTTGGGGTAGAGGACAGTAATTTAAAATAAATTTTAATGTGAAATAAGTTGCAACCTAAATATTTAGCCAACTACATACAATGTGGTCGTTGCAATACCGCCAAACAGGCTTTCACATGATATGAATTAAAAAAATAAAACCCGATGGTACTTTCTCATATTTCTTTATGATAGCTATCCAGTCCTATATCTAAACTCATTGTAGATGTAGGATTTCCAGAATTTCATGGGAGGCAACATGTAGTCATTTTGTATTATTTATTACTTCGAAATACGATTATGAATATTCATGGGGTGTGATAACATATAGTTTACATACACACAAATAAAACACCCTCAGTTTATCTGTGCATCGCTTAATTGCTCGAATTCCGAGTAATTATTCCTATTCATGGTGTAATAACCAGTACATTACGAAGTGTTGATACTGTACCCACCAATATATTGTGATCTTTTTAGTGAACTGATGGTTTGTCTGGCTATCCAGTGATTAAAATAGGCTGTGAAGTAGTACATGAATTATCTCAAAGGGCTTAGAAGTACACATAGTGTGCATATCTTTGACCCCAAAGGCTTTAGTTCAATTTGAAATGTAAGAAATTAGGTTTGTTTTTCCCATATTAGTCTCACAGTTATTTTCAATATTTTATAAGATACAATTTGTTTCTAACATTATTTTGTAAATGATTGGGTTTACAGGTACTTAACATTATAATGTTTTAGGATCAATGTTTTGTGTATTTGCATTAGTATTATTTAATACCTGTGTAAAGGATATTATCATTGGTATGATTTAGTACTAATGTGATGTAAATGAAGTTCGTATGCTTTAGAAACAGTGTTGTGGCTAATAGCATTAACATGATTTAGAACCAGTTTGGTGGTTTTTAGCATTAGTATGATTTAAAACCAGTGTGTTGGTTATTCGCACACGTATGATTTAAACCAGTGTGGTGTTTATTAGTATTAGTATAATTTAAAACCAGTGTGGAGGTTATTAGCACACGTATGATTTAAACCAGTGTGGTGTTTGTTTAGTATTAGTATAATTTAAAACCAGTGTGGTGGTTATTAGCACACGTATGATTTAAACCAGTGTGGTGTTTGTTAGTATTAGTATAATTTAAAACCAGTGTGGTGTTTATTAGTATTAGTATAATTTAAAACCAGTGTGGTGGTTATTAGCACACGTATGATTTAAACCAGTGTGGTGTTTGTTAGTATTAGTATGATTTAAAACCAGTGTGTTGGTTATTCGCACACGTATGATTTAAACCAGTGTGGTGTTTATTAGTATTAGTATGATTTAAAACCAGTGTGTTGGTTATTAGCACACGTATGATTTAAACCAGTGTGGTGTTTGTTAGTATTAGTATGATTTAAAACCAGTGTGTTGATTATTCGCACACGTATGATTTAAACCAGTGTGGTGTTTATTAGTATTAGTATAATTTAAAACCAGTGTGGTGGTTATTAGCACACGTATGATTTAAACCAGTGTTGTGTTTGTTAGTATTAGTATGATTTAAAACCAGTGTGAAGGTTACTAACATTAGTATGATTTGAAACTAGTATGAGGATTATAAGCCTTAGTATGATTTAAAACGAGTGTGATGATATTTGTATTAGTATTTTTTATACCAATGCGCAGGAAACCACCATTATTAAGCTATAATTTAATACTAGTGTATATTATTTTGGACCAGTGTGGTGTATAATAGTTACTTTTACTTTATAAGCTAAGGAGAAAGCATTATTTGGTCAAGGTGTGAGAAAAGCAGATATATATAGCCTGGAGAGAGGATGGGAGACTTATATTTTAAAAACTATGGTTGTTAGCTTCTAAGAACGCTTTTATAGTGAACTTAGGAAAACCTTTCTGTTTAGGAGCCGCTCGAAGATTAAAGTATCGATTTAAAGTATCTGATTTAAATGAACTTTTTTTTAAAAATCTGCGACGATAATGCCCACAACCAAGGCTCTCATGATATGCATAATATTATTTTTATTAATTTAAATCTGTGCTGGGCAGATATAGACCACGGATCTTTATATAAATGCACCAGATACCTGTCTCAATACTCCAAAACTATGAGTAAAAATTATTAATAGAGAGCTTAATAAAGTGAATAGGATGGTAAATAGTAACAAAAGAAATAGAATTCCTCCACTTAATGGGGGTGAAACTACAATATAAACATCTCAAATCAGTGAGCATGTAAACAAAGTCGTCGGTCTCAGCTTTTTTGGTTATCAGATGACGGGTTGGTTAGGGTTTGTATCCCGACCATGTGTTCTGAGGTGTTTTTCTCTCTAAATGGGTTCCAGCTCTACATTTGGGTGTAGTGGGGTATATTTAGTATATATTCTACCTCCCTCGTTCCTAGAACATTAGTGTAAATATGCGGATAGCCTTAATGGGTAGTAAGAAGTGGGGTGCAAAAATAAAATAATTAGTTATATGGTTTTTCCACTCTCCCTCCACGCAAATTCGGGTTCACGTCCTCTAAATTCAACCTTACCCATTCCTAGCCCATTAGTACTTAAGCGTATAACCCTAACGGGTATTAAGACGCCGTGCTAAATAAATAAATAAATAAAATTAGTTATAAAGGTGTTACTATTTTATTATTATAGATCATCATAATTATTAAGTTAAAGACAATGGACTGGACTGCCGGTGACTTTGGGGCTGGGTCTGTTGTACTAAGGGTGTCCCCCCCTAAAGTTTGTCATTCTCTCTTCACGCAAATGTGAGTACAATTCCTCTAAATTCAACCGTCCTCATTACCTATCACATTAACGTAACTAGTGCGTATGCGTATTAACCTGAATAGGTACGGGGATACAATAACAGTAAAGACAATAACATTAAGTTAGAAACAGAAATGCACTAAAGTCACGTTCCAACAATCCAACAAGTTTTTGAAACAGCACTTCAAATTTCATTTTGAGAAATAGAAGCCGACCATAATATAAACCCCGTTGCACAAACTTGTCCGGCCGCCGCGCGTCACAAACTCGGAATGAAGTGGGGACGCCACTTCAATTATCCCAGTGGAGCGACCTGCCACTTAATATAAGTACTCTGTATGTAACCCCCCACACCTTGACATTTAACAGGTTAACGGGTCTCCATTTAGAGGGTAAAGTTGATGGAGTGTTCCCAAATAACTGGACGTCACGACCACGCGTGTGGAAACGTATCATCTTCAACTAACGAGGGGACATACAAGACCCATTATGTGTGACGTGACGATGTTTTTTGGGAATGTTTATCTCAAAACGAACAACTGTTCAAAAGGATGAGCGATTACGCTGACACGATATGACTAAAAGTACTTTTTTTTTTTTTTAGAGTCTTCCTGTTTGTTAGTTTGAATTCAGATTTATATTGTGAGCAGGGTGTTATGTTTAATACAACGTTTTATAAGCAGACAGTGTTGTTATTGTAGGTTTTTGGTAGCAAGGAGATTTTAGAAAATTTAAAAACTATCAGAGGCATGCGAAGATTCTTTTATTAGAAGCAAAATTGAAGCTGAATTCGAAGATAAAGTTTTAGTTGTTTTCATATAACACTACTTTTAATTTTTTTTAATTATTCATTAAATGCATCTAGGTAAGAAGAAAGGTTTAGGGGACTAGACATAGCAAACTATATTCTTTTATACTGAAAATATCTTAATTTATACATACTTACTTTGCCTTATAGAAAGTTTACCCTCATTTATGCGGAAGGAGAGTGGAAAATCCTTTAGGGAAAACCACCCTTAATGAACCCAAACGGGATTCGAACCTCCATATCCCCGTCAAAAACAGTTTAGTCTATTGCGAGAGTGAAGCCTTAGACCATGAGGCCACTGAAGAGGGTAATCTCGTACATTCAATAGAAAGAGATGGTTTGTTTATAAAATTTAAAATACCATTGGTTAATATTTAGCAGCCTATTCAGACAAACGTCTTTGAAAAATTGGCTATAGTTACCTCGATGTGAGAATTTTTAATAAATGTAATTTGTATACATTTGAACCTTTTATTTCATAAAATAGTTTGTATATAAAACTGTTATTATTTAAAATTTAATTTTGAAATAAAATATTAGAATTTAATATCAATAAAAATGAACATAGGCTATTTTTATCTGGGTTTGTCCCAACGAGCAATACGAATGTAACTACACTTATTGAGGAATATATAGATTAGAGTGAATGTAGCAACATTTGCGTAAAGAGAGAGTGGGAAAACATCTAGGAAGAGCCAACCTTAATATTCCCAGCTGGTATTTTAGTCTCAACCTCTCCGCCATTGACAAATAAGAATACACGAGTTTGATATGTAGTCCAAATGCTTCTCCACACAGGTAAATAGTATGATAGATGTACTTTAAATTTATAAACGGCACCTGGACACGGGGATCGAACCCGGGACCTTTGGCTTAGTACGCCGACCACTGAGCTACCCAGGATGTGTCCCGTGCCCAGGGTCATTCTTCACTTATATTTTAAGACAGAATCTGCTGTGGACATGTGTAAATCGTTGGCTACATACTTGTGATCAATTAATAATCCATAGCTACCATCGACTCGGTAGTTGGCTTTAAGCTGCCAAATGTACAATTATTATAACCAAACGAGTGCGCATATCATGAGAGATTAAATAGTTTTTGCTATTTAATCTATTATAATATGATATAGATACATTTATTTAGGAGTAATTTTTGGCCCTTGCATCAAATCTTGATACATTTCCTAGGTAGGTGAGGGAATTCGTGAAATATACTTGTATTATTAGCAATAATATATTGAGAATAATTTCAATTTAACCTAGTTAGTCCTTCTCTACATGAAATTTATTCATACAAATGTGTTTATATGTATAAACATATCAATTAAATCCAGTTCTAATGCCCAGTTTCCATAATGATATTTATCTGACAGCTATGAAAGCTACTAGATCTATTTCCACATAATTATAAGCCAAGTCATGTGAGCTGTAGCCATCACTGTGATTATAATTTTACTATCAATAATTTAATACGTAATTAAAATGTTATCAATATTTTCCGTAAAAAAAAGTTCGTATTTTTTAAAAGGTTCTTCCTATGAAAATTAGACTATACCTCTGAAAGAATATTACAAAAAAAACAACTAAATATACATGATGTTTCTATAGATAGTGGGTTTTAACATAGTTCGGGTACATTTGCTTCCTTTTAACGTTATTTTATGCTCATCACCTTTTACACTTGTAACTGAATTGCTTAATTAAACCACTTACTCTCTTTTCCTCCCCTTTCCCCACAGATATCATCTTCCCTGCAAGAGAAACATAGTGGTTGGCGCCGGCGCCTTAACATCACATACAACATAACGCCACCACCAAATAATGCTACCAACAGCCACCACGTCACTGCTATAAATATTACAACACCGTGAGAAGTTTACTGCTGGCAGACCCTCATTTATTATCCACTTCCTACAGTTGGCACTATTAATGGGGGGGAGGGAAGTTGATGGAAAGTTTCTGGATCCNGGGGGGGAAGGGGGGTAAGGAGATAGAGAGAGAGAGAGGTACGAATTTGTTTGAAAAGTTTCAAAACTGTTTTCTTCCACTCCCTCCTATAACTACTTATGGCGGAAAGCTTTATGAAAAAGTTGTGTCATTTGAATATTTAGAATGGGACCAGAAAAACTTTTACTGAAGAAAAATGTTTGGACAGTTTACTAGAATTCTCAAGCTGTTATTTATAACGTAGTATCATTTCTGTGATGGTTTAATAATGATGCACTGTAACAAAAACCACTAATAAGTTTTTTTAACCTAAAATAAACCTTTACATTAGTTATAGAAACATACACTTAGAGGATATAAGGTGAAGATAAAGGCAAAGGAGAGAACAGGACTAACATCAACAAACGAGAATGGGAATGAAAACATGAAAAGCCCGCAATCTATTTCAAACGTCTTATTTTTATTTTTTTGCACCACGTCTTGCTATCCATTCGGGTTATACACTTATGTACCAGCTACTATAGTGGGTTAGGAATAATAAGGTTGAATTTAGAGAATGTGTACCCTCATTTGCGTGGAGAGAGTGTGAAACCATTTAAGAAATACCACTCTCAGTAAACCCAAGCTGTGTGGAACCACGATTTCTCCATAATCGGAAGTCCCGTATATTGCGAGGGTGGCGCCTTAGACCATGCGGCCACCAAGGAGGATCACGTGTCTTATCGAACCCTCTTCTATTATAGAGTTGTCCAACTCTAAGGTGTGACTCTCGCAATAGTCTGAACTCCAGGTGAAGGGGAGAGGTTTGAGGCCCGGTTGGGTCTAGTGAGGGTGATTTATCCTAAATGGTTGCCCATACAAATACGGAAACATTTCCCTTAAATTCAAATTTTCCTATACATAGCACATGAGGGCAATTAGTACGTGTACACATGTGTACACATTAGTACGTGTGCTTTCGGGTGTGCACTTTGCCGGAACGTGTATTAACGTTGATTACATTTTGCAAAGACATTTTAATGCGCTGTAACTATACATAACTTATTAGACATAGGGCTTATTTGTTTTTAAAGTTCACTATAGATAACTTTAAATACAAATTAAAGAGGCTAATCTAATTTGTAATGTGTATGTTAATTTTAAATGGCGTAATTGAATGGAAGAAACCATGCTTATCTGAAAATAGCTTGCATGTGAATAATAATTATTGTTATTATTACCTTTTTTTAATTTGTTCTTTGAAAAATATTAAATAATTAAACCAGGAAAGTAAGTAATAAATAAAGTGAATAGTTAATATATGAATTCATTTAATACGCCCATTATTGAAATAAAAATGAAAAATATATTTCCCTTATAAGTACAAACTTATATATTTAACCGTATTTGTATAATTGCTGAGCATAAAAATAAATTATCTTTAAATTATAACCTATTTTATAACTTTAACTGTTTCATGTTAAATCTATTAAATTATTACATTTGAGCTGATATAATAAACTAAAATATGTTTGAGACGAATAATTATATTGATACCATCAACAAATTTTATTAAATTGATTTACAGCATAATATTTTGTATATATTTAAGTTGCGTAGTTGCACCACTCTTTATAAATTAAATACAAATATTTATAAAGCTATTATTTACGATTTTTTACCATCTCAGAAGTTACGTAAAATATGTGTTTTCTAATCCCCTCTTTACGATAATGTTGCTACACTTATTTTAAATAAGCAAAATGGTGGCGCCATCATTGATTTTATGAGGTCCGTGAAATTTATTATTAACCATAATACAATGCGACGCTATTTTATTTTTGACAAAAGTCGCGAATACAACATTTTGCAATGAGATATAGATTTGTTATAGATTGTACCATTATATTGGGCAAACATTCTAATTATATATAATTTAAATTGTTACAAAATAAAGAAATGATATATTCATTACCCTCACTTTAACTAATTTTCATAATTTGGATGATTGTGAATATTATTTTCAAACTAAATTATTTTTTTCTACATATGTTATCGTACGCTATTTATATTTATGATTTGATCTTTTGTATAACAAAAATCTCAGCTACGAACGATAAATTGGAAATAAGCCACATACTTTAGTGATGGTAGAAATGTTAATGTGAATATCCCCCACCAAAACCTTGCATACACTCCCGACCACATGCCTCCTCTAAACCTCCTGCGACCCTGATACAGAACTAGAGCTGAATAGCAACAGAGCTTGTTTGTGTGTGTGTGTGTGTGTGTGTGTGTGTGTGTGTAGATGGTAGATAATTGGTTTGACGTCATCATCATGATTAATTATTGAACATAGACAATTAGTGGGTGTATATTAGTGCCTTGTAGAACAGACGGCGTGATCGTTAGTGATCAGTGATTCATTCATCAAGTGCGGTTACAAACTCCTCTTACAAAATAGTTGGGTGCTGCTAACCGTTAGCGTGACTTTAATTTGGTCGCTTACATCCACACCGTTAACCTCTTTGTTTTATCCATTTACACTAGGGATAGTAATTATGTCTTAAATATAATGAAAGTTAATAATGTAAAGAAATAATAATTTAAAACAATAGAGAAATATAGAAAATTGTTCTAACTTATAATAATCTATTTTTGTGCACCACGTCTTACTTACTATCCGTTCGAAATTTAAGTATAAATTACACCGTTAGGTTAGGGATATGAAGTAGTAATTGAAAGGAAATGTACCCGCATTTGCGTGGAGGAATAGTGGGAACCAATTTAAGAAAAAAACACTCTTATTCCACCTGACCAAGATTCGAATCACGATCTGCCCTTCATCTGCAATCCATTTTACTGCAAATTAAACGCCTTTGACCATGAGACCATCGTATCAGATGAATACATATATTGCATTTCTTTAAAATATTGAATTTAAAAAATATCTACTATATTTTTTTTGGACCACGTCATACGTCTCAGCTATATGCATGTCTACACTGCCCGCGAGAGGGAGAATACAATTTAAATATTGAATGCCACAAGAAGTATTTAAAAAAAAATGACACTTGAGGTTGAGAGTGAAAAGAATGTAATCGGAATAAATTTATCAACTATTTAAAAAATAAAATAAATCGAATACACGAAAGGGAGGTAAATCGTATCCAGTCCCCCTATCCTCTGCCCCGCAACCCCAAACTCTCTTCAACAAGTTTGACGACTCTAGGTGCTCTATACATTTCATGTGTGAAAATAGTTTTTTTTAATATATATTTATTTTTTATGATAACATTTACAAACTATTAGAAGCAAAGTCTTTTCATTTTAGATCAATAAATTTAATTCCTTTTAAATTGATTGGGGTGTGAATTATAAGGACTAATAACAATCATTATATTTACAAAGAAAAAGGATGTATTTGGTGAACTCATAGAGATTTTATAGGTATTTTTCCTATTATATATTGATGGGTTTTAATTTCCTATCTCTACCAAAATTGGCCTAACAACACGTCTGAGAAAGGTATTTTTGAATTCTTTAAAAGTATTTATATCTTCATTTTTATTTTTTAGGAAATATACTTTGGAACAGAGAGAGCCCTCGTCGATAAAAAAAATAACAAGATATATTGAGCCTTCGGATGAAGTGGTGTTCTTTTGAGTCCGTAATATTACACAGTATAAGAATCCTAAATTGAAAATTATAAATTTACTATACGGTATTTTAAGTTGGTTGAAGAAATAACACCACTATTTTAAAACTAAAATCTGCGTCTGTGGCCACGTGTTATAAGTTCTCTCAATAAACCGGTGGTGACGAAATTGAGGTTTGAATTTCGGCTAGGTTGGTTTTCACATCAGTATTTTTACGCAGATTCGGGAGTGCTTCTTTATTTCTACAGCCTAAAATTAAGCCCTTCATAACCTTGATATCAATAATAATAGTAAAAATAATGATATAACCAGCCTCAGTGGCTATATGGTCTAAGGCATCACTTTCACAATAGACTGGCTGACGATGATGAGGAGGTCGGGATTCGAATATTCAACTCCATCTCCACGCAAGTGTGGGTACACTTCCTCTAAATTCTACCTTCCTCATCTCTAACACATTTGCGGTAATCAGTACATTCGTGTACAACCCGAATGGGTAGTAAGACGTGCAAATAAAAAATAAATAAAACAAATAAAACTTTATCGTCACTTGGTTTGCAATACCACTAGAGAAAGAGGTCATTTGGAAATTGGGGAAGATGAATCTGTGGTACTCTAGGTTTTTCAAAGTGTGGTTAGGGGGTGTATAGTTTCTTGATCTTGAATAAATAAATTGATCTATCTTGATATCGTCTATTGGCAAGCCTGCATATTTGAGGGAACTAATTGCCTTCGCGACTTTTCGCAACTTATTACATAGCTTTGCGCAAAAACCTTACTTTAAGGTGAGATGGAACAAAAGGCAAAGTTAGTATTTTTGGAGTTTTTATAACAATTTATGTTTGCACAATCAATCAAATATTGGTTCAGCAGAAACGTTTAGTTTTATTTTCTACAAAGAGTTATATCAAAAGCTGTTATTGAAAATGTTTCAGGAACATATTGGCATTTGTTGATAAAATTTTAACTGAAGAGAAAAATAATTATTAAATTCAATGTTGCCCATAAAAATTATTCAAGAACAGTGTTGAGATTAGTCTGAGTAAAAGAACAATCAAAACTAAACTTGTTTAGGGAAGCACTATTTTATTGGGTGTGTAAATATGTTATAAAAAATGCAAACATTTTTGTATTAATCAACAACTCGCGTCCCTTTCCAGCCCTCCTTAAGGTATAATGTTTTATTTTACATTTTCAAACGCAAAAAGGTTACATCTTGATCTTGTCATATTTAAGACAAACAATAGAAGTGACAGGTGATTTTCGTGTTGCGAACTTCAAAATGGAGACGAAGACACCTTAAAACAAGTCTCTTGAGATTATCTCTTTTTTTCCTCCCCTCCCAATATTCATGATGGGGATATAATTTGCTCTCTCCAGAACGGTGCAATGCAGCGCACGAATCTAATTTTGTCTGCATACCCCCCTTTAACCTTTCCACTCTCCACCCACCCAACAATTCTATCCCCAGCCTTTAGAAGGGGGTGTCAAGATCAGTCAAACTGTCAGCCCGAGCAGACGTGCACCGAGAAGTGAAATTCATTTACAAAACTCTCCCTCACTGGGATGGATCAAATACTGACTAAACCGACTTCAAGTAATTCTAATGCGGGTGTATGATATTTCAGCCTGAAGAAAAAATGGATTAAAGAAGTAATCTTAATATAGATTTCTAAAATGATTTATAATTATAAATTTTTAATCTAAAATTTAAACAAGGAGAGCTCCTACATTAAAACAAATTCTCCTAAGGTGAGATAGAAGGGAGGGCAAGAAAAAAGTTAAATTTTTGCGATTTTCGTAGTAAACAAATTTTTAAGACCAAATAAATCAAAATTGCTACAGTAGAAATATAAAATTTAATGTTCTACACATGGTGATATCAACAGTTATTAAATATCTGTCATGAGTAGAGACCGGATTTTGCCTATTTGCCTTTTTTTTTCCTTTACCGTAAATCATAGGCCGTTGAGATATCTATGTGTTTCATGTTATTACAAGTACAATATGTTAATTTTATAGTGCCCAGAATTGCCTATTCTGTGGTTTTTGCCTATTTTATGAATAAGAGCCTTTATTGTGCCTATTTCGGCTTTTTTCTCTGCAATATAATTTTTTTTTTGCTGAAAAAGAGTCTAGTTTATAGAAATGAAAGTTTTTGTTTAAAAGGTTTCAGAGGGAGGGAGAGAGGAACATGTGACTTGCCCTGACCTTGACATACCATGTTTAGAACATCACGCCCAATAATAAGGGGTATTGTGATGGGAGGGGGTGGTGTGATATTCCAACAGCCTTAGCCCGACTGGCGTGGAGATTAGAATAGTTTACCACTCAGTTTAACTATCATTATTTCAGTACGTGATTGTGTCTTTGAGAGTACACTTCTGTCTTGGTGGCTTTGTCTACTGATTTTTTTGGGCAACACTTCTTGTGTAAACTGTGGTGGAAATGCCCAAAGGAAAAAAAAAGCAAAAGCGCTTTATTTAAGCAATGGATAGGTGGTGATACTAATTTCACGACAGATGGAAAAATCATCTTCTGCCAATCGTGTACCAAAGAGGTAAGTTTAATATCCATATCATTAAATTTAATAATAGGATTCAAAATAGGTTTCCAATATTTGAAAAACAACTATCATTCAATTTATTATTTGCTTTAAAATAAACAGCATTGGATATCCATGGGTTTTTTCAATACAAGTAAACTACTTTTAAACTCTTTTATAGATTTAAGATTCATACTTTGTGATATATATTTTAAAGGTTTTAAGGCTTTTTCAGAATGGTTGGACGTAGTAAGTTATGGTTGGTAAAATTACATATTATGTAAAAAAATTTCACGTATTTTAGGTAAGATGTGACAAGAAATATCATTTAGACCAACACAAACAAACAGCGATGCACTGCAAAAGTTTAAAAGAAAAAACTGGCAGGCAAATGTTAATTTCGCAAGTTGTATTTCCTGACAATTGTGAACAATTTTCTTCTGAATTGTGCGCTGCGATGGTAGCCGCGAATATACCATGGACGAAGCTAAACAATCCCATTTTAAAAGGTTTCCTCACAAAATATACCAACAGGCAGATCCCCGATGAATCCACATTGAGGAAGAATTACTTACATCCCCAATACTTTTCCGTAAGTTTTTTGTTTGTTAATCTATTTATTTAATTTTTAAATTTTAATTTCAAAGATATTTTAAATTAATTGGAACTGTGCACTTTCGTTTACTTAAATAATTATTTGTTTTGAATGTTAAGTGAATTTTTACTCCTTTCCAGACCATTGAGAAGATGAAAGAAGATATTGGAGATTCCTACTTTTGGGCAAGTGTCGATGAGACAACTGATCGTTGCGGCAGATACATCGCAAATATCGTGGTCGGTAAACTTGACTCCACAGGACCCAGTTCTCCGCACTTGATTGCCTCAAGAGTGCTTGAAGTCACTAACAGCTCGACAATTGCCAGAGTTGTTCGCGATTCTCTGCGTAAGTTGAATTTATATAAGTTTTTAGATTCGGAACTTTATCCTATGTAATTCTGTGAGACTAAATATTTATTTTATTGTTCTGTTACAGGAGTGCTTTGGCCATCAGAAAACAATGACGAGAAATGTATGGTGCTGCTGACAGATAGCGCAGCATATATGTTAAAAGCTGGGGAAAGTTTAAAGGTGTTCTACCCAAAACTAATTCATGTTACCTGCCTAGCACACGCCGTTCACAGAGTCGCAGAACACATTCGTGCACAGTTCCCGAATATAAATGCTGTAATTTCATCTGTCAAAAAAGTATTTTTGAAAGCTCCTTCGCGCATAGCAACATTTAGGGAAAACTTGCCGAAAACACCTCTTCCACCACAACCAGTTCTAACACGTTGGGGTACCTGGTTACAAGCAGCAGTGTACTATGCTGACCACCTGGACAAAATTCAAAGGATACGTGTATATTTAAAAAAAACAGTTTTTCTATTTATTCAGAGCTAAATACTTAAATAATTTTTTTCTATAATTTTATTATAGCTTGTTAATTTTGTTCAAAATTTAAATAATGAATTGATTCTCAATAATTTCAGGTAATTCAAACATTTGATGAAGAGGATGCTGTGTCAATAAGAGAGGCAAAGATTGCTACATCTTCTAGCACTGTTGTGTCTGATTTGGCCTATGTAAATAGCTATTTCGGCAACCTTCCTGGAGCTATCGTGTCACTGGAAGCCAGGAATCTGCCTTTAATAGAATCGGTCAAGATAATGCATACAATACAAGAAGGCGTAAAGCAAGCCCCCGGACCTGTTGCCTCGTCAATCGCAACAAAACTTGAACAAGTACTACAACGAAATCCCGGGTGGAGAACAATGGGAGCAGTATCAGAAATCTTGGGAGGGCAAAGCACGCCATTGCAGGAGATAAGTTTAAACTCTTCAGAATTGTCTAATTTAAAATTTTGTCCATTGACTTCCTGTGAAGTTGAAAGAAGCTTTACAAACTATAAAAATATTCTATCGGACCACAGAACAAATTTCACTAGTGAAAATTTAGAAAAGTATATAGTGATTCAGAGCAATGTGAGTTGCTTGTAGATTACGTGTAGTAAGTAGCTTGTAGTAAAATACATTTTACATTAATTATTTTGTGCCTATTTTTAAAGTGCCTATTTTTAAAGTGCCTATTTTGGTGCCTGTATCCTATATTTTTAGTGCCTATTTTGGTGCCTATATCTTATATTTTTAGTGCCTATTTGCCTGCCTATTTTAAATATTTTTGGTGCCTATGAATCCGGTCCCTAGTCATGAGCATATTTGCCTTTGATGATAAACTCTTTAAATGAAAAGTTTATAATCAAAATTTAGGACAGTTTTGACAGATATTAATGAATTGTTGAAATTTCCATGTGGATAAAATTAAATTAAATTATTATATTGGAGAAATATTTTATTTATTTTGACGAAAAAATTATTTTGCTATAAAAAATGCAAAAATACTTCCTCTAATTCGCAATCCTTACCACCTTACTTTGGCTTACGATTTTACTTAAAGCTACCATGTAATCAACCGATCTGGCCAAATGACCTGCATTTCTCGCTGACTGAGGTGGACACCATAACAATAAATATTTATTGAGGTGTGTAAATTAAAATCCTTTAATTTATTGATATATTATTTCCCAATGTAATATCTCTCAAAAACATTTAAAATTAATTTATCCCTTTATTCATTATATAAAATGTTACATTACAACGAAATTTTTTTTTTTTTAGTTTCGACAAAACAAGAAATTCTAAAATAGAAGAGAAAATTTTTCACATGACATCGTGGAAACTTGATGAATAGAAGAGCAATATACTGTATTCTTCAAATGTTTCTCGAGAAATACACCCTTCAACTTTCAAGAGTTACGTTGACAAATAGTTCTGGAGAAATTCTGTACGACAAGCGAATAAATCCAGATGTTGGTGAAGTAATTATTAATGGAACTTTCAAGTTAGCACAAGCAGAATTATGAAGAGTGTATGCTTGCTTTCATGGAAATTGAAGTTGAAGCGCTTATTTGAGAACTCTTTACACGTGTATGGTAGGGATCTGGGATGGTTACTTCAAAGGGAAAGGGATAGGAAAGGTATTAATGGCTTATCACTCAATATACGAGAGTTTCAATGAGCTTGTAAACTAAAGTTAAAACAAGGTCGGAAAAGAAGGTAGTTTTTAGCTCATCTACGGTGAGAGTGTAGTTAAGCAACATAACAAAAGGTTCTTTATTGAAAACATTGACTGAAAGTCACTAATGTCAACCTATTAAGAAATAATTATTATTTGTTTGGGTAAACTATAATATTATCAATAAAAAGGGTTTTAAAGAAATTATAATAGAATTTTAATCCAATATGTGCAATAATATTTTTTTTATTTAGCACCGCGTCTTACTACCCGTTCTGGTTATACGATTAAGTACTAATTACGCTAATGGGTTAGGAATTGGAAGGTTGAATATAGAGGAAGTAAACCCGCATTTGTGTGGAGGAAGAGTGGAAAACCATTTAGGAAAAACCACCCCTATTCCCCCGACCAAGATTCGAACCTCGATCTCCCCTTCCTCGGCAGATGTTCAATAAAGAATCTTCTGCAAGCTGTCACCTACATTCCCACCGTAAGTGAGATATAACTACTTTCATATAACTTACATTCATTAACCAAGTGTGGTTTTCAGCTGTCATCTTTTGATATTTAGTCTTAATACCAATAAATTAATACTAAAATTATCGAAAAATGCTAACAAAATATTGTAAAAGAAAGTTTGTATTATCTGAAACACCCTTTCTAAAGTTTTTTTTTAAATAGATGGATTATTGCTTTCAGGTTAACTTAGATGTAAAATACTAATTCAGTCCCACCAATCTTTCAGCAGAAATATTTCGACCCCAGCCATAGTACTATCTCCACACCATGAACCAACCAAAAACTTCTCATCTCATTTTGTATATACCGTTTTGTACCTTATATTAGGATAGTCGTGTTTAGGTTATGATTGTGTGTATGCCATAGATTAGCTAGATAATGTTGTTTAGGTTAGGATTGTGTTTTGTCTTACTATCCATCACTTGCTGTATTTGGTTCACCTTGAGAAAACATCTACCCCCATCCCCCGAAAGTGGGGGTCTTGGGACAAACTGCTCTATTTTCCTCTCTCCTTAATGAGATACTGATTTCTTCAAAGCATAACTAAACCCCACATACAATTTAGAGCTACAGAATTTAGTTACAATTGTTTGAGTTTCTAGCAATAAAATAATGGTAAATATTCATATAAATATAAGGTCAAAATATATTAAATACCTAAACATGGTATAAGATTTTATAGTTCGTTTTAATAAATATTTGCTTTTATCCAACATGGAAAACCAGAATTTAAAAGGATAATCTTGCACATAGTAATTTTCTCACTTTTTTTTTTTTTTTTTT